>CM068370.1:451236524-451836524 GCA_034769895.1 Magicicada septendecula | reverse complement strand
TCAACAAGTAATACCCCAATGGATATTGCTGTCCTAGATAGAGAATATTGCTCTAACGCGAAAAACACTAATATTGTAATATTCCTTGTGTCTTCGTTAAGCCCCCACTGTTAGGTTAGCCAATTTCGTAATAAAACCAAAATATCTCTGTAGGAATATTGTCCAAATTTGAAATAAGAAAAAATTTAAATTTTATTTAAAAAAAATTTTTGTTTTTTCTGAAAAAAAAATTTTATTTTCTGTGTAATTTATGTTCCTAATATTTAAAAAATAATCGTGGTTATTGTTTGTGTTTAGAAATTGAATTGTATTATGTTTCTTAGTGTAATAGTGTCACTTTCTGTAAATTCACTTAAATGACTTAAATCTGGTTAACTCCAGTCCTAGTCGAAAGACGGCTCTCTTCTTCTTCTTCTTCTTCTTCTTCTTCAATGCGTTCGTTATTTCATATGTACCGCCTTTCGGTTAGTCTGTGTTCTCGATTAATTTCTTTGTTCAGTATTTTTAAAGAAAAATTAAATCCAAATTACATAACAGAAAGTTTATTAATAAATTATTTAAATTTATCGATAAGAATCGATATTACACAGCAGTATCGACTCACTCAGGGCCGGTCGATAAAAAAGTTTACATTGGTTATATATAATAATATCGTGTTCTTGGAACGGTTATTTAAGAATAGCCGGAGAAGGGTATGGACAGGAAAGTATAACACTTACAATGATAAATGCCTTAATACTAAACAATACAATGTTATAATTAATAAATAAAAGTTTATATATAATATTTATTTCAAACCCAAAGCAGCAGAAATTCGTTTCTTCACAGCTGGAGCGGAATGATGACGAGTCAAAATGGCCGACCTGATCATGCGCAGTGGAACGTCTAACCTTGACGAAATATTTGTTCAAATAAAGATGCCTTTTCTCCGTTTAAATGGGTTCAGCAAATGTGTATAATGGTTCTGGAGTTAATTGAGTGTCACTGGTGTATTGTTTAATAGTTCACTTGGTGTAAATTGTTGTGATTATGTCTATCTCACTTTGTCTATATGTGTCGGGTTTAACCTTGATTGTTCGTCTGTAAATTTTAATGTATTGGTGTTATTTTAATTAATTAGGTGTGTGTGTGTACTGTTCATTGGTGATATACTGTTCATAGTTTAATTTCACCGGTTCAGAAATAAAAATAACTCAAAATAAAAATTTATAAAAATTTTCACCGAACTCGGTTTACTTATAGTTCGCCATTTGTTAAGGTTACGTAAAGCAACGATCTCGTTTAAGTACACTCGTCAACGGATAATAATGAACTGTTCTCATTTCCTTCGTCTCCTGAAAATCTTAGCCAATTTAATATATATTATACATTGTTTCAAATTATCTTAGCTTCCGATACATTTTATTTGAATACATTATACTCGGAAAATAATTTCGTTATTAATTAACTGTACGAAATACTAAATACATATTCGGTTTCTTTATTCTATTCTGCTTATTTTGATACTAATTAATATGGTTTTACATAGTTTTCATTAAAAAAATTATATTTCTTACATTTTGGAAGGTAGGCTTAATTTTGTATTTCCTGTTCTTTAAGCAGATAATAGCCATTTTCTCTGACATAATTATTATTCTATTAAATCTGAAATTGATATAATTGTCTATTCTTACATAATTTCTTGTAATTTTGTTTATTAATGATTGTTTTTAAATACAATTCATTTATCTATGACTCCTCCCCTGATAATGTCAGTTAGTACATTCCATTTTTATTTATAATTTTACTTATCTGCTGACCATATCTTTATAAAGTATTATTTACATGGTACTACTATATGTTGGGTTTATCTTACATAAATATTATCAGTTTAGGTGGTTTATAGGACTAGATTTGTAAATTATTCTGTAGTCTAAATTTACTATCTGGCCTAGATTTGATCTGTTGCTATTTGCAAAGTTTTTACTAATATAGTTAATTTGTACCCTTTTCTGACTTTCTATTCTTATATAATTTATTAACAATTTGTTCCTTGACTATTATAACATTGAATATTGATTTTACAATTAAAATACAACACTTATTTACTATTAAAACTGGTACTCTGAATCATACCTTTTATGTGTACTGATTACACCTAGTAACATAATAAAAACATTTTATAATATAGGAATGGTATCTACATTTAGATATTGCATTCCTAATTTAAATTAATAACAAACTAATATTTTATAACTATAATACTGCTTAATACTAAATCTTATTTATCTAGTTAATATTTGGAAATAGGAACATAACATATTGGTTCCATTAAATGGTTAACACTTTCTTAAAAACTATTTATTTACAGTCTTATCTGTACTTCCCAATTTTAAGGATGTATTCCCCGTCACTTTATGTATGAAACCCAAGCTCGCTGTTTATATTATTCATTCTATGGAATGTTCTAATAAAATCAGTGGCATTTCATTAGCAAGAGTATTCCTTGCTCCTGCACCATATTACTTAAGTAACTATTATTATGACACTGTTCAAAAACACTTAAAGTTATTTACTTGCACGGTAACTCATGTACCTTTTCAAAGTTTATTGATTATAATTTAATAACTTACACTTGTCCCTGGTTATCTATTGATATTATCACTAGTCCTTTTATAGTTTTACAATATGAAATATTTAACCATGGGGGGCTGTTAAGGTTTGTTTATATAAACTACACAAGAACTTTTTTGGGTGCACGGTTACTTAATACTCTAAACACTTTTGGTTTTTATCAGTTTTACATTAGTATATGGTTTTTTTGGGGTGTTATACTTTCTTTTGGCACATTCATTTATTTTTGAGGGTTTTTTGGTTTTCTCCCTATGGGGTTTCTATTTGGTATTGGTCGTTTCACTTCCTTTATTCTAGTTGATCTTCACTGGTTTCTTATTCTTCAGTATATGGGTTCATTCTATACTTCTTCTGTCTTCGTTCTTGGTTCTTCAGTACCATTTCGCTTTATATTCCTTTGTTTACTCCGGTCTGTTTTCTTTGTCAGTTCATTTGGTCTGGGTATCTTCATTGCCTGCTTCTATCCTACCTGGGTAATATTGTTAATCAAATTTTAGTTTTTTGGGTTTTTAATTTGTAGTATAATTATATTATTTGCAGATTTTCTCTTTATGTTTACCTTTCTGGTTATTATAATAATTTATAGTGCTTTTTAATTGACTCTCATTTGGATATTCCATATATTTGAGTTTTATTAATGATCATTTAGTAATTGATTTATGTGGATTATCTGTCATGCTACAGATTGCTCTCTTCCAGAAGTGATTAGTTCAGATCATACTTGGTTTGTCTGAAATAATTGCTTACGAAATTTTATTCTAAATTATATTTCTTTACTTCCTTCATATTTCTAAATTTTTTCTTATTTATTTTTGTGCTTATCTATATTTCATTATTAACTGGATTTTTCTAGATGGTAATAGTCATCTGAGGTTCGTTATTTTTTTATTTTTCCATTTTTTTCTTAACTTGGTTCTTTATCCTTGGGATATTTATTCCCTAAAATTCCCTAACACGTTAGCTGGGGCAGTGTCCAGAGGGGCTCTGTAGGCTACACTCTCTGCTGGCCATACTACGTCATTTATTGATTACAGAGGCAAATCATCTCTGATCAATACATAATAATACTGCTGGACTTATCTACAGACAGTTATTAATAAAAATTACATAAGAATAGTCCACCTTATGACTATAAAAAAAAAATTAAATATCGTTGGATACTTCACTTCGTATTTGAACAGATCTATTAATATTTCTATCTTAGTTAATTTCTACCTCAGTTACTTTTCTCAATGGTTAGCTCTGCTGGCATTTTATTTCTCCTTATGGTTGGAAGCTGGATTAATATAATTATCACTTGTTATTCAGTGTAAAGTTTTTATTTATTTTAATTCTCTGTCATATTTTGACTGTTATTACAATCTCCTTCTGGTTATTGGTAGCATATATTTGGTATTATATTTTTGTTTTTTCTTAATTCTTATGAATCGTTCCACTAGATTTATGTTCTTGCAATTACTCCTTTAATTGTCCTTCTTATAATTCACCTTTATTTTATGATCATATTTTTCTTATGGATTTATTTATACATAGTTATTTCTTTCTTTTCCAAAATTTTATTCTGCTCTTGCTTTTTATCCAAATGCACTCTTTAATTATTAATTCCATGTGGTTATTATCTCGGCTTATTTTGCTTAAAAGTCTTATTAATTTCCTTTCACAATAAGTTTATTCATTTTAATTGTATCAATGGTTTTTACTGCAATTTCTTTATTCTCCAAATTTTTTCATAATTGTGTTCACATATAATTGTTTGTAATGTGAACTTACTCTTCCTTTTGAATGTTGTGGTTATTCTTCAAAATTCCTTTTCTTTTCTTTTATATTCCATGATTTGAGTTCGTAGACGTTTGGTAGTAAGTTGTACTCATTTGGTTTTTTTAAATTTGTTTGTATTTTACTAAGTTCTTTTTCTTTAATTTTTTTCACAAATAGTTACATAAATATTTGGGTAGTAAGTAGTTTACTTTGTTTTGGAATTTTGTCAAATTTATTATCAAATTCTTCTTCTTTTAATTCAAAAATCGTTTCACAAATATTCGGTAGTAAGTTGTGCTTACCTTGTTTTTTAAATTTTGACAATTTTAAATTCTTTTTCTTTTTCTTCCAAAAGTCGTTTCATAAATATGAGGTAGTAAGTTGTGCTTACTTTGTTTTGGAATTTTGATATTTTAAATTCTTTTTCTTCTTGTTTAATTCTAAAAGTTGGTTCAAATATTAGGTAGTAAGTTGTGCTTACTTGTTTTGGAATTTTTTATATTATATAAATTCTTTTTCTTCTTGTTTAATGCTAAAAGTTGGTTCAAATATTAGGTAGTAAGTTGTGCTTACTTGTTTTGGAATTTTTTATATTATATAAATTTTTAAACACAAAATTCAATCTTCTATACGTTTAGTTACTCATAATATTTTTTCATGGAAGCCTGGTTGTATACACCCTTTATCCTTTCTGAATCTATTTCCTTTATTTCATAAGTATTATTATTTTTTACATTGGATATTACATATGGTCCGGTGTATAACAGCAATAACTTCTTTGTTATTCCTTCCTGTGTGCTAGGTAGTTCACGATTTTTTAATAAGATTTTTTCTCCCTTTTCATAAATTATTATTTTACCACTAGCCTTTTGATACTTATTTTGCCGTTTTACCTGGTCTTCTGCCACCTTGTAGAATTTAGCTTTGTCAAATTTGTACATATTGTTGCTGGGGAACTCGAGGATATCTGCGATCTCTCGTGGGGGTGGTTTTTCGTACATGGCGGAGTATGGGGTTATTCCTATAGCTGGATGGTATGCAAAGTTGAGGAATTCCTCCGTGGCTTCTAGATAGTCTTGCCACCTTTTTTGTTGATGGTGACAATAAGTTCTTAGGAACCTCCCCACTTCTCGTAACACCCGCTCTGCCGGATTACTGCTCGGGTGGTAGACCGAGGTCTTGTATGTACGAATGCCCATTGACAATAAGGCATCTCGCCATTTTCTACACTTAAACTGGGTTCCATGATCAGTGATGATCGAAGATGGTTTCCCCAGATGTGGGATATACTGTTCCGTTAATATTCCCAGAATTTTCCGGGTAGTCGCTCGATTAGTAGGGTATAGCTTAACATACTTTGTGAAGTGGTCCATTATGATTGTTAGGTATCGATATTGGTGTCGACCTCCACTACGCGGAAATGGTCCGCAAATGTCTAGGAATACCTTCTCCAATTTTGCTTGGGAGGTGATAGGAATCATAACACCTTCCTTCTTCTCATTATTTGTTTTCACAAGCTGACAGATTTTTCAGCTTTTAATATACATTCGGACCTTTCTATTTATGTTTTTTATCTGGCAGCTCTCCTCCAGAGCTTTTATTACCTTGAGGGCGCCCATATGCCCATAACGTATGTGGTAGTTTACTATCAATTCCTTTTCTATCTGCGTTTGAACAACCACCTTCCAGGTCTCCTCCTTCAGCGAAGTTTTAACAAACAAGATCTGGTTATTTAGTTGGTAATATTGAGCAACGGTTTCGTCTCCCTCTTCTAATCGAGCTTTAAGGTTTCTCAATTTCGGGTCCGCTTGTTGGTGGGTGCTCATATTCGTTAAGATGGTTGTTAAATCAGCTCTGTTGCTAAGAAGATGGTATATTTTTAGCACGCTTTCCTTCTCACCTTCGAAAGTTTGTTCTTCCACATTGACCCGGGATAACACATCAGCTACGACATTCTTTTTACCGGGGATGTATTCCCATTTTAGATGGTATTCTTGAAGGGCAAGTATCCACCTCGTTAGTCTGCCATGGTTCAATTTGCAGCTCTTCAAGAACGAAATAGATTTATGGTCTGTCCGGACTGTAACCGGGTATCCCAAAATGTAAGTACGGAACTTACCGCAAGCAAATACTACGCTCAGTAATTCTTTTTCAGTCACCGTGTAGTTTTTCTCGCACTGGTTCAAAGATCTGCTCGCGAAGCTAATTACTTGGTGTTGACCCTTCTCGTCTTCTTGATACAGTGTCGTTCCCAGACTGATGTTGCTGGCATCGCAATTCATGAAAAATGTTAATTTAAAGTTTGGGTGGCGAAGTATTATTTTCGCCAGAAATTTGTCTTTAATTTGTTGGAAAATCATATCCTGTTCTCTACACCATACCCATTTATTCTTTGACGACAATTGAGGTTAAAACCTTGCGGTTAATTCCGAATATTGTTCCGCGAACTTTCTATAGTAATTACAGAGTCCCAGGAACTACTGTAATTGCTTCCTGTTTTTGGGTGCCGGGAATTTCTGGATTGCTTCCACCTTTTCTGCCGACGGTGAGATTCCTCGATCGTCCAAGTTAAACCATAAAAATGGCACTTCTCTGGCAATAAACTTGGATTTTTCTAACTTCAGCGTGACGTTACTGACAGATAATTTCTCAAGCACATGTTCCACACGGTAGCAGTGTTCCTCCCACGTTTCGGTTGTTATTAGTAGATCATCTACATACACTGTGGTAAACTGAAGTGCTTCCTGTCCCAATATCTGGTCCATGCAGGTCACAAAGATGGCAACTGAGTTTACCAATCCGAAGGGCAATCTTTTGAATTGGTAATTGCGTCCCTCGAATATGAAAGCCAGATATTGGCGACTACGTGGGTGTAACTCTACCTGCCAGTAACCGCACACCGTATCCCAGGTACTGAAGTATTGGGTACCATGGAAGCGTTTCAGTATTTCCTCAATCTCACCGGGCGATGTTCTATCGTTAATGATTTTTTTGTTTATTTCCCGTGCATCCAAGCAAAGCCGGACTTGGCCGTTCTTCTTGGGAATAGCGACAATAGGGCTGGTGTATGGGGATTGGCTATGTTCTATAATATCGCTATTAATCATTCGGTTTATTTCCGCTCTCACAGCCTCCTTTCGTGAATGCGCAATAGGGTAGGCTTTTCTATTAAATTCCACTGTATCTCTGAATTTAAGGGTACATTGATAATTTCTTACCTTGCCTGGCTCATCTGAAAATACTGAGCGGTACTTCTCATAAATCCTTATCAACTGATTTGCTTGAGTAATGGGCAATTTCTCTCTAGTAACTCCGCTCCGGAAATCCCTTATTTCTTGTATTTTTTGGGACCATAAATCTTCGTCCGTGTTGTCGTATACTATTGGGTTAGAAATGGTGTTATTATTCGTATAGTTAATGTTACGAATTTGCTTGTGGATACTGCTGGGAAGTGCTATTTCGCTACCGACTAAATCGGCCGTCCAGGTCAGACCTCCGGTAAACAGTGATACTTTCTCCGATCGTAAATCAATGATAGCAGAGTTTTTTCTCAGCACATCGCATCCCACTAATATATTGAAAGGTAATCCTGCTGCAATTAGGAAGACCATGTTTATTGCTATACCCTTACTAATCACATTCAACGACACGTGCTTTCTTATTGTTTTGTTTTGGCGACCAGTGGCACCGATTAATACTATGTTATTGATAGGTAAGGTCGGCAATAACTTACCACATTTCTCTTGGATTCTCTCCAATTCTGTTGAGTTAATTATAGATACATTCGCACCTGTATCGATCATTAGCTGTGCGAATGTTCCTTCGATTTCTGCATTAATAGAAATTATTTCGTTGTTTATACTATGGAGGCGAGTGTCGTCTTCCTCCAGTAGTTCATTTCGAATGTTTTTTAAATATTTACACCGAATGATAGTAATTTTGTTGTTATTATTTGCTCTTGGCAATTCTCTTATATACCCAGGCGACAGAAGCAGCAAAAGGTCCTTAGTAAATCATTTAATACTGCCTTCTCCCGTTTAAATTCTCCTCATCCTGGTTATTAATTGGACCAACAGAGGCGTCAGTTGGGAATCCTTGAGTGGGTTCCCGCCGTTCCGTTCGCTGTTCATATATTTGCTCCCTATTTGTTTGCCGCTCTGGGTCATCTAGGCTGGTACTTCGCCTTGGCGGATTATATCTGGAATTATCCCGTTCTCGGCTTCTGCGTCGATCTTCGTACTCGTGGAAACTGTTCCGTCGTTGATGGTTATACCTGCGTTGGCTGTTTCCTTCTGCGCGTATAAAATTTACCCGGGGTCGAGAGAACCTGTTGTTGTTGTTGTTATTGTTATTACTTGGGTAACCCCTATTGTTATTATAAAACCGTTCGGTATTATTGGTATGGTTGGGGTTTCTCTGGCTATTTACATTATTATTTGGGTAATAATTATTTCTATTACCGGGGAATCCGTTATTATTTCGGTTAATGTTCGGATTTACATTACCGTGGTTATTGTTGTTATTATTACCGTTGGTAGGGTGCTGATTATGGTAATTTGGATTATACCGGTTCCCTTGGTACCCACTGTTGTTCTGTTGATTACTATTGTTCGAGGACGGATTATTTCGAAATTCTGGCCGCTCATTTCTTCTTCTACTTTACCTGTAATATTCTTCGTTCTCATAATTTTCTAATAGCTCCGTCATCGCCTGTATGGTCTTTATCTGGCTACCTCTTCGTGCTCTTATGACCTCTTCGTCATAATGGTAGGAAAGCTTATTCACCAGGCATTCCTCTGGTATGGCCGGTTCCAGGTGCTTGGCCAGGCACACCTTCCCAAGGAAGTACGCAGTCATGGTATTGCCAAGCTGGGTCTTGTATCGACCATGGCAGATGTTGTCCCTTATTAAATTCTGGGTGGTCTCCGACCAATACTTGGCCTTGAACAAATTTTTAAACTGTTAGTAATCATTTATCTCGCTCCTGTTCTCCATCCACCAATTGTCCGTCATATCACGGAATGATTCGTCCAATAGTTCTCGATTATTTGACCATCTATTACTTCTACGTTTGGTCATATATTCCTCGACACGGGCCAAGAATTCCATCGGCTTCCTTTTATATTGGCGGAAATTAAGCCATTCCCTGGTTTCGTTGATGGGGATATTTGCGAAGCTGGTTGGTCGATTCCGAATTGCTTCCATTTCCTCCTGGCTCTGCCGCACTTGACCAGTGATGTTAGTCATCACTACCTCCATTCCGTCACATCTTTCAGTAATTTGAGTCCGTACTTTACTGAGTTCTTCCTGGCTTTCCTTTCGGCTCTCTTCTGCCTTCTTGCGACTAGATTTTTCAAGATTTGTGACCTTGGTGTTTACCACTTCCTTGAACTCTTGTACCTCCCCTTCAGTCAGCCGACATCTTTCATCAACTTCTCTTATCTGTTGATTTATAGTTATGGTTTCGTCTTCCAGCCTTTTAGTCATAGATTTCTTATTATTTTTGAGTTCTTTGTTCATTTCCTTTCTTAATAGTTCCATTCGTTCGTCTAACTTGTCTAAATTCTCTTGGTTAACTTCCCGTAATTCTTCCCGTAATAGTTGGTTATCCTCTCTTAACTCTTCCAACCTTTCCCACATCTTATCTTCCATATCTTGTTATTCTCCTCCAATTTTTCTTCCATCTTTTTGCTGGTTTCTTCCATTTTCTGATTAGTTTCATCAATTTTCTGGTTTAAAGATCGGTTGTCTTCCTTCATTTCCTTGCTGGTTTCCTCTATTCTCTTATTGGTGTTTTCAAACTTTTTACTCAATTCTTCTTTTGTTGCTTGGTTGTCCTTCTTCAATTCTTCTTTTGTTGCTTGGTTGTCCTTCTTCAATTCTTCTTTTGTTGCCTCTATGTTCTTATTTATATCACTCAAATTTTCCTTCAAGGACTGTTGGTCTTCTTTCCTTTCCTTACTATTCTCTTCCTTGGTGGAATCCATTTTCTTATGCAAGTTTTCTTCCATCTTCTTGCTACTGGATTTGATTTCTTCCTGTGTGGAATCCATTTTCTTATTCACTCCTTCCATTTTTGACTCTAGGTTCTTATTAGTATCTCCAATAGCATCCATTTTCTTACTCATTTGCATGAACATTTCCATTAATTTGTCCATTGTACTTTCTTCTGTAGTCCTAGACTTTTCCACTTCCTTGTCTTGGACATGGACGACCCCTGTTTGTGTGGGTACTTCGGGTTGTTCCTCTGGTGGTGCTGGTGTTTTATGTTCCACCGGGGTTAATAACGTTTCTACGTCCTCCACTGGGGTCGCCTCCTTATCCTCCATATTAAGTTCTTTCTCGGCCTCCGCCGCTCTTTTCTTTGATGTGGCACGACGTTGCATCTTTCCTGTTTCTCTGGCTGGATAACCGCTGCCAAGCTGAATTAGAAATTGGGCGAGTTATTACAGCCTTTCAATCCCTAATTACAGCCCTTTAGTTGGACGCCAATTTTGTAATTTTCCTTGTGTCTTCGTTAAGCCCCCACTGTTAGGCTAGCCAATTTTGTAATAAAACCAAAATATCTCTGTAGGAATATTGTACAAAATTTGAAATAAGAAAAAATTTAAATTTTATTTCAAAAAAAAAATTTTGTTTCAGAAAAAAAAATTTTATTTTCTGTGTAATTTATGTTCCTAATATTTAAAAAATAATCGTGGTTATTGTTTGTGTTTAGAAATTGAATGGTATTATGTTTCTCAGTGTAATAGTGTCACTTTCTGTAAATTCACTTAATGACAATCTGGTTAACTCCAGTCCTAGTCGAAAGACGGCTCTCTTCTTCTTCTTCTTCTTCTTCTTCTTCTTCTTCTTCTTCTTCTTCTTCTTCTTCTTCTTCTTCTTCTTCTTCAATGCGTTCGTTATTTCATATGTACCGCCTTTCGGTTAGTCTGTGTTCTCGATTAATTTCTTTGTTCAGTATTTTTAAAGAAAAATTAAATCCAGATTACATAACAGAAAGTTTATTAATAAATTATTTAAATTTATCGATAAGAATCGATATTACACAGCAGTATCGACTCACTCAGGGCCGGTCGATAAAAAAGTTTACATTGGTTATATATAATAATATCGTGTTCTTGGAACGGTTATTTAAGAATAGCCAGAGAAGGGTATGGACAGGAAAGTATAACACTTACAATGATAAATGCCTTAATACTAAACAATACAATGTTATAATTAATAAATAAAAGTTTATATATAATATTTATTTCAAACCCAAAGCAGCAGAAATTCGTTTCTTCACAGCTGGAGAGGAATGATGACGAGTCAAAATGGCCGACCTGATCATGCGCAGTGGAACGTCTAACCTTGACGAAATATTTGTTCAAATAAAGATGCCTTTTCTCCGTTTAAATGGGTTCAGTAAATGTGTATAATGGATCTGGAGTTAATTGAGTGTCACTGGTGTATTGTTTAATAGTTCACTTGGTGTAAATTGTTGTGATTATGTCTATCTCACTTTGTCTATATGTGTCGGGTTTAAACTTGATTGTTCGTCTGTAAATTTTTATGTATTGGTGTTATTTTAATTAATTAGGTGTGTGTGTGTGTACTGTTCATTGGTGATATACTGTTCATAGTTTAATTTCACCGGTTCAGAAATAAAAATAACTCAAAATAAAAATTTATAAAAATTTTCACCGAACTCGGTTTACTTATAGTTCGCCATTTGTTAAGGTTACGTAAAGCAACGATCTCGTTTAAGTACACTCGTCAACGGATAATAATGAACTGTTCTCATTTCCTTCGTCTCCTGAAAATCTTAGCCAATTTAATATATATTATACATTGTTTCAAATTATCTTAGCTTCCGATACATTTTATTTGAATACATTATACTCGGAAAATAATTTCGTTATTAATTAACTGTACGAAATACTAAATACATATTCGGTTTTTTTATTCTATTCTGCTTATTTTGATACTAATTAATATGGTTTTACATAGTTTTCATTAAAAAAATTATATTTCTTACATTTTGGAAGGTAGGCTTAATTTTGTATTTCCTGTTCTTTAAGCAGATAATAGCCATTTTCTCTGATATAATTATTATTCTATTAAATCTGAAATTGATATAATTGTCTATTCTTACTTAATTTCTTGTAATTTAGTTTATTAATGATTGTTTTTAAATACAATTCATTTATCTATGACTCCTCCCCTGATAATGTCAGTTAGTACATTCCATTTTTATTTATAATTTTACTTATCTGCTGACCATATCTTTATAAAGTATTATTTACATGGTACTACTATATGTTGGGTTTATCTTACATAAATATTATCAGTTTAGGTGGTTTATAGGACTAGATTTGTAAATTATTCTGTAGTCTAAATTTACTATCTGGCCTAGATTTGATCTGTTGCTATTTGCAAAGTTTTTACTAATATAGTTAGTTTGTACCCTTTTCTGACTTTCTATTCTTATATAATTTATTAACAATTTGTTCCTTGACTATTATAACATTGAATATTGATTTTACAATTAAAATACAACACTTATTTACTATTAAAACTGGTACTCTGAATCATACCTTTTATGTGTACTGATTACACCTAGTAACATAATAAAAACATTTTATAATATAGGAATGGTATCTACATTTAGATATTGCATTCCTAATTTAAATTAATAACAAACTAATATTTTATAACTATAATACTGCTTAATACTAAATCTTATTTATCTAGTTAATATTTGGAAATAGGAACATAACATATTGGTTCCATTAAATGGTTAACACTTTCTTAAAAACTATTTATTTACAGTCTTATCTGTACTTCCCAATTTTAAGGATGTATTCCCCGTCACTTTATGTATGAAACCCAAGCTCGCTGTTTATATTATTCATTCTATGGAATGTTCTAATAAAATCAGTGGCATTTCATTAGCAAGAGTATTCCTTGCTCCTGCACCATATTACTTAAGTAACTATTATTATGACACTGTTCAAAAACACTTAAAGTTATTTACTTGCACGGTAACTCATGTACCTTTTCAAAGTTTATTGATTATAATTTAATAACTTACACTTGTCCCTGGTTATCTATTGATATTATCACTAGTCCTTTTATAGTTTTACAATATGAAATATTTAACCATGGGGGGGCTGTTAAGGTTTGTTTCTATAAACTACACAAGAACTTTTTTGGGTGCACGGTTACTTAATACTCTAAACACTTTTGGTTTTTATCAGTTTTACATAAGTATATGGTTTTTTTGGGGTGTTATACTTTCTTTTGGCACATTCATTTATTTTTGAGGGTTTTTTTTGGTTTTCTCCCTATGGGGTTTCTATTTGGTATTGGTCGTTTCACTTCCTTTATTCTAGTTGATCTTCACTGGTTTCTTATTCTTCAGTATATGGGTTCATTCTATACTTCTTCTGTCTTCGTTCTTGGTTCTTCAGTACCATTTCGCTTTATATTCCTTTGTTTACTCTGGTCTGTTTTCTTTGTCAGTTCATTTGGTCTGGGTATCTTCATTGCCTGCTTCTATCCTACCTGGGTAATATTGTTATTCAAATTTTAGTTTTTTGGGTTTTTAATTTGTAGTATAATTATATTATTTGCAGATTTTCTCTTTATGTTTACCTTTCTGGTTATTATAATAATTTATAGTGCTTTTTAATTGACTCTCATTTGGATATTCCATATATTTGAGTTTTATTAATGATCATTTAGTAATTGATTTATGTGGATTATCTGTCATGCTACAGATTGCTCTCTTCCAGAAGTGATTAGTTCAGATCATACTTGGTTTGTCTGAAATAATTGCTTACGAAATTTTATTCTAAATTATATTTCTTTACTTCCTTCATATTTCTAAATTTTTTCTTATTTATTTTTGTGCTTATCTATATATCATTAATAACTGGATTTTTCTAGATGGTAATAGTCATCTGAGGTTCGTTATTTTTTATTTTTCCATTTTTTTCTTAACTTGGTTCTTTATCCTTGGGATATTTATTCCCTAAAATTCCCTAACACGTTAGCTGGGGCAGTGTCCAGAGGGGCTCTGTAGGCTACACTCTCTGCTGGCCATACTACGTCATTTATTGATTACAGAGGCAAATCATCTCTGATCAATACATAATAATACTGCTGGACTTATCTACAGACAGTTATTAATAAAAATTACATAAGAATAGTCCACCTTATGACTATAAAAAAAAAAATTAAATATCGTTGGATACTTCACTTCGTATTTGAACAGATCTATTGATATTTCTATCTTAGTTAATTTCTATCTCAGTTACTTTTCTCAATGGTTAGCTCTGCTGGCATTTTATTTCTCCTTATGGTTGGAAGCTGGATTAATATAATTATCACTTGTTATTCAGTGTAAAGTTTTTATTTATTTTAATTCTCTGTCATATTTGACTGTTATTTCAATCTCCTTCTGGTCATTGGTAGCATATATTTGGTATTATATTTTTGTTTTTTCTTAATTCTTATGAATCGTTCCACTAGTTTTATGTTCTTGCAATTACTCCTTTAATTGTCCTTCTTATAATTCAACTTTATTTTATGATCATATGTTTCTTATGGATTTATTTATACATAGTTATTTCTTTCTTTTTCAAAATTTTATTCTGCTCTTGCTTTTTATCCAAATGCACTCTTTAATTATTAATTCCATGTGGTTATTATCTCGGCTTATTTTGCTTAAAAGTCTTATTAATTTCCTTTCACAATAAGTTTATTCATTTTAATTGTATCAATGGTTTTTACTGCCATTTCTTTATTCTCCAAATTTTTTCATAATTGTGTTCACATATAATTGTTTGTAATGTGAACTTACTCTTCCTTTTGAATGTTGTGGTTATTCTTCAAAATTCCTTTTCTTTTCTTTTATATTCCATGATTTGAGTTCGTAGACGTTTGGTAGTAAGTTGTACTCATTTGGTTTTTTTAAATTTGTTTGTATTTTACTAAGTTCTTTTTCTTTTAGTTTTTTCACAAATAGTTACATAAATATTTGGGTAGTAAGTAGTTTACTTTGTTTTGGAATTTTGTCAAATTTATTATCAAATTCTTCTTCTTTTAATTCAAAAATCGTTTCACAAATATTCGGTAGTAAGTTGTGCTTACCTTGTTTTTTAAATTTTGACAATTTTAAATTCTTTTTCTTTTTCTTCCAAAAGTCGTTTCATAAATATGAGGTAGTAAGTTGTGCTTACTTTGTTTTGGAATTTTGATATTTTAAATTCTTTTTCTTCTTGTTTAATTCTAAAAGTTGGTTCAAATATTAGGTAGCAAGTTGTGCTTACTTGTTTTGGAATTTTTTATATTATATAAATTCTTTTTCTTCTTGTTTAATGCTAAAAGTTGGTTCAAATATTAGGTAGTAAGTTGTGATTACTTGTTTTGGAATTTTTTATATTATATAAATTTTTAAACACAAAATTCAATCTTCTATACTTTCAGTTACTCATAATATTTTTTCATGGAAGCCTGGTTGTATACACCCTTTATCCTTTCTGAATCTATTTCCTTTATTTCATAAGTATTATTATTTTTTACATTGGATATTACATATGGTCCGGTGTATAACAGCAATAACTTCTTTGTTATTCCTTCCTGTGTGCTAGGTAGTTCACGATTTTTTAATAAGATTTTTTCTCCCTTTTCATAAATTATTATTTTACCACTAGCCTTTTGATACTTATTTTGCCGTTTTACCTGGTCTTCTGCCACCTTGTTGTAGAATTTAGCTTTGTCAAATTTGTACATATTGTTGCTGGGGAACTCGAGGATATCTGCGATCTCTCGTGGGGGTGGTTTTTCGTACATGGCGGAGTATGGGGTTATTCCTATAGCTGGATGGTATGCAAAGTTGAGGAATTCCTCCGTGGCTTCTAGATAGTCTTGCCACCTTTTTTGTTGATGGTGACAATAAGTTCTTAGGAACCTCCCCACTTCTCGTAACACCCGCTCTGCCGGATTACTGCTCGGGTGGTAGACCGAGGTCTTGTATGTACGAATGCCCATTGACAATAAGGTATCTCGCCATTTTCTACACTTAAACTGGGTTCCATGATCAGTGATGATCGAAGATGGTTTCCCCAGATGTGGGATATACTGTTCCGTTAATATTCCCAGAATTTTCCGGGTAGTCGCTCGATTAGTAGGGTATAGCTTAACATACTTTGTGAAGTGGTCCATTATGATTGTTAGGTATCGATATTGGTGTCGACCTCCACTACGCGGAAATGGTCCGCAAATGTCTAGGAATACCTTCTCCAATTTTGCTTGGGAGGTGATAGGAATCATAACACCTTCCTTCTTCTCATTATTTGTTTTCACAAGCTGACAGATTTTTCAGCTTTTAATATACATTCGGACCTTTCTATTTATGTTTTTTATCTGGCAGCTCTCCTCCAGAGCTTTTATTACCTTGAGGGCGCCCATATGCCCATAACGTATGTGGTAGTTTACTATCAATTCCTTTTCTATCTGCGTTTGAACAACCACCTTCCAGGTCTCCTCCTTCAGCGAAGTTTTAACAAACAAGATCTGGTTATTTAGTTGGTAATATTGAGCAACGATTTCGTCTCCCTCTTCTAATCGAGCTTTAAGGTTTCTCAATTTCGGGTCCGCTTGTTGGTGGGTGCTCATATTCGTTAAGATGGTTGTTAAATCAGCTCTGTAGCTAAGAAGATGGTATATTTTTAGCACGCTTTCCTTCTCACCTTCGAAAGTTTGTTCTTCCACATTGACCCGGGATAACACATCAGCTACGACATTCTTTTTACCGGGGATGTATTCCCATTTTAGATGGTATTCTTGAAGGGCAAGTATCCACCTCGTTAGTCTGCCATGGTTCAATTTGCAGCTCTTCAAGAACGAAATAGATTTATGGTCTGTCCGGACTGTAACCGGGTATCCCAAAATGTAAGTACGGAACTTACCGCAAGCAAATACTACGCTCAGTAATTCTTTTTCAGTCACCGTGTAGTTTTTCTCGCACTGGTTCAAAGATCTGCTCGCGAAGCTAATTACTTGGTGTTGACCCTTCTCGTCTTCTTGATACAGTGTCGTTCCCAGACTGATGTTGCTGGCATCGCAATTCATGAAAAATGGTAATTTAAAGTTTGGGTGGCGAAGTATTATTTTCGCCAGAAATTTGTCTTTAATTTGTTGGAAAATCATATCCTGTTCTCTACACCATACCCATTTATTCTTTGACGACAATTGAGGTTAAAACCTTGCGGTTAATTCCGAATATTGTTCCGCGAACTTTCTATAGTAATTACAGAGTCCCAGGAACTACTGTAATTGCTTCCTGTTTTTGGGTGCCGGGAATTTCTGGATTGCTTCCACCTTTTCTGCCGACGGTGAGATTCCTCGATCGTCCAAGTTAAACCCTAAAAATGGCACTTCTCTGGCAATAAACTTGGATTTTTCTAACTTCAGCGTGACGTTACTGACAGATAATTTCTCAAGCACATGTTCCACACGGTAGCAGTGTTCCTCCCACGTTTCGGTTGTTATTAGTAGATCATCTACATACACTGTGGTAAACTGAAGTGCTTCCTGTCCCAATATCTGGTCCATGCAGGTCACAAAGATGGCAACTGAGTTTACCAATCCGAAGGGCAATCTTTTGAATTGGTAATTGCGTCCCTCGAATATGAAAGCCAGATATTGGCGACTACGTGGGTGTAACTCTACCTGCCAGTAACCGCACACCGTATCCCAGGTACTGAAGTATTGGGTACCATGGAAGCGTTTCAGTATTTCCTCAATCTCACCGGGCGATGTTCTATCGTTAATGATTTTTTTGTTTATTTCCCGTGCATCCAAGCAAAGCCGGACTTGGCCGTTCTTCTTGGGAATAGCGACAATAGGGCTGGTGTATGGGGATTGGCTATGTTCTATAATATCGCTATTAATCATTCGGTTTATTTCCGCTCTCACAGCCTCCTTTCGTGAATGCGCAATAGGGTAGGCTTTTCTATTAAATTCCACTGTATCTCTGAATTTAAGGGTACATTGATAATTTCTTACCTTGCCTGGCTCATCTGAAAATACTGAGCGGTACTTCTCATAAATCCTTATCAACTGATTTGCTTGAGTAATGGGCAATTTCTCTCTAGTAACTCCGCTCCGGAAATCCCTTATTTCTTGTATTTTTTGGGACCATAAATCTTCGTCCGTGTTGTCGTATACTATTGGGTTAGAAATGGTGTTATTATTCGTATAGTTAATGTTACGAATTTGCTTGTGGATACTGCTGGGAAGTGCTATTTCGCTACCGACTAAATCGGCCGTCCAGGTCAGACCTCCGGTAAACAGTGATACTTTCTCCGATCGTAAATCAATGATAGCAGAGTTTTTTCTCAGCACATCGCATCCCACTAATATATTGAAAGGTAATCCTGCTGCAATTAGGAAGACCATGTTTATTGCTATACCCTTACTAATCACATTCAACGACACGTGCTTTCTTATTGTTTTGTTTTGGCGACCAGTGGCACCGATTAATACTATGTTATTGATAGGTAAGGTCGGCAATAACTTACCACATTTCTCTTGGATTCTCTCCAATTCTGTTGAGTTAATTATAGATACATTCGCACCTGTATCGATCATTAGCTGTGCGAATGTTCCTTCGATTTCTGCATTAATAGAAATTACTTCGTTGTTTATACTATGGAGGCGAGTGTCGTCTTCCTCCAGTAGTTCATTTCGAATGTTTTTTAAATATTTACACCGAATGATAGTAATTTTGTTGTTATTATTTGCTCTTGGCAATTCTCTTATATACCCAGGCGACAGAAGCAGCAAAAGGTCCTTAGTAAATCATTTAATACTGCCTTCTCCCGTTTAAATTCTCCTCATCCTGGTTATTAATTGGACCAACAGAGGCGTCAGTTGGGAATCCTTGAGTGGGTTCCCGCCGTTCCGTTCGCTGTTCATATATTTGCTCCCTATTTGTTTGCCGCTCTGGGTCATCTAGGCTGGTACTTCGCCTTGGCGGATTATATCTGGAATTATCCCGTTCTCGGCTTCTGCGTCGATCTTCGTACTCGTGGAAACTGTTCCGTCGTTGATGGTTATACCTGCGTTGGCTGTTTCCTTCTGCGCGTATAAAATTTACCCGGGGTCGAGAGAACCTGTTGTTGTTGTTGTTATTGTTATTACTTGGGTAACCCCTATTGTTATTATAAAACCGTTCGGTATTATTGGTATGGTTGGGGTTTCTCTGGCTATTTACATTATTATTTGGGTAATAATTATTTCTATTACCGGGGAATCCGTTATTATTTCGGTTAATGTTCGGATTTACATTACCGTGGTTATTGTTGTTATTATTACCGTTGGTAGGGTGCTGATTATGGTAATTTGGATTATACCGGTTCCCTTGGTACCCACTGTTGTTCTGTTGATTACTATTGTTCGAGGACGGATTATTTCGAAATTCTGGCCGCTCATTTCTTCTTCTACTTTACCTGTAATATTCTTCGTTCTCATAATTTTCTAATAGCTCCGTCATCGCCTGTATGGTCTTTATCTGGCTACCTCTTCGTGCTCTTATGAACTCTTCGTCATAATGGTAGGAAAGCTTATTCACCAGGCATTCCTCTGGTATGGCCGGTTCCAGGTGCTTGGCCAGGCACACCTTCCCAAGGAAGTACGCAGTCATGGTATTGCCAAACTGGGTCTTGTATCGACCATGGCAGATGTTGTCCCTTATTAAATTCTGGGTGGTCTCCGACCAATACTTGGCCTTGAACAAATTTTTAAACTGTTAGTAATCATTTATCTCGCTCCTGTTCTCCATCCACCAATTGTCCGTCATATCACGGAATGATTCGTCCAATAGTTCTCGATTATTTGACCATCTATTACTTCTACGTTTGGTCATATATTCCTCGACACGGGCCAAGAATTCCATCGGCTTCCTTTTATATTGGCGGAAATTAAGCCATTCCCTGGTTTCGTTGATGGGGATATTTGCGAAGCTGGTTGGTCGATTCCGAATTGCTTCCATTTCCTCCTGGCTCTGCCGCACTTGACCAGTGATGTTAGTCATCACTACCTCCATTCCGTCACATCTTTCAGTAATTTGAGTCCGTACTTTACTGAGTTCTTCCTGGCTTTCCTTTCGGCTCTCTTCTGCCTTCTTGCGACTAGATTTTTCAAGATTTGTGACCTTGGTGTTTACCACTTCCTTGAACTCTTGTACCTCCCCTTCAGTCAGCCGACATCTTTCATCAACTTCTCTTATCTGTTGATTTATAGTTATGGTTTCGTCTTCCAGCCTTTTAGTCATAGATTTCTTATTATTTTTGAGTTCTTTGTTCATTTCCTTTCTTAATAGTTCCATTCGTTCGTCTAACTTGTCTAAATTCTCTTGGTTAACTTCCCGTAATTCTTCCCGTAATAGTTGGTTATCCTCTCTTAACTCTTCCAACCTTTCCCACATCTTATCTTCCATATCTTGTTATTCTCCTCCAATTTTTCTTCCATCTTTTTGCTGGTTTCTTCCATTTTCTGATTAGTTTCATCAATTTTCTGGTTTAAAGATCGGTTGTCTTCCTTCATTTCCTTGCTGGTTTCCTCTATTCTCTTATTGGTGTTTTCAAACTTTTTACTCAATTCTTCTTTTGTTGCTTGGTTGTCCTTCTTCAATTCTTCTTTTGTTGCTTGGTTGTCCTTCTTCAATTCTTCTTTTGTTGCCTCTATGTTCTTATTTATATCACTCAAATTTTCCTTCAAGGACTGTTGGTCTTCTTTCCTTTCCTTACTATTCTCTTCCTTGGTGGAATCCATTTTCTTATGCAAGTTTTCTTCCATCTTCTTGCTACTGGATTTGATTTCTTCCTGTGTGGAATCCATTTTCTTATTCACTCCTTCCATTTTTGACTCTAGGTTCTTATTAGTATCTCCAATAGCATCCATTTTCTTACTCATTTGCATGAACATTTCCATTAATTTGTCCATTGTACTTTCTTCTGTAGTCCTAGACTTTTCCACTTCCTTGTCTTGGACATGGACGACCCCTGTTTGTGTGGGTACTTCGGGTTGTTCCTCTGGTGGTGCTGGTGTTTTATGTTCCACCGGGGTTAATAACGTTTCTACGTCCTCCACTGGGGTCGCCTCCTTATCCTCCATATTAAGTTCTTTCTCGGCCTCCGCCGCTCTTTTCTTTGATGTGGCACGACGTTGCATCTTTCCTGTTTCTCTGGCTGGATAACCGCTGCAAAGCTGAATTAGAAATTGGGCGAGTTATTACAGCCTTTCAATCCCTAATTACAGCCCTTTAGTTGGACGCCAATTTTGTAATTTTCCTTGTGTCTTCGTTAAGCCCCCACTGTTAGGCTAGCCAATTTTGTAATAAAACCAAAATATCTCTGTAGGAATATTGTACAAAATTTGAAATAAGAAAAAATTTAAATTTTATTTCAAAAAAAAAATTTTGTTTCAGAAAAAAAAATTTTATTTTCTGTGTAATTTATGTTCCTAATATTTAAAAAATAATCGTGGTTATTGTTTGTGTTTAGAAATTGAATGGTATAATGTTTCTCAGTGTAATAGTGTCACTTTCTGTAAATTCACTTAATGACAATCTGGTTAACTCCAGTCCTAGTCGAAAGACGGCTCTCTTCTTCTTCTTCTTCTTCTTCTTCTTCTTCTTCTTCTTCTTCAATGCGTTCGTTATTTCATATGTACCGCCTTTCGGTTAGTCTGTGTTCTCGATTAATTTCTTTGTTCAGTATTTTTAAAGAAAAATTAAATCCAGATTACATAACAGAAAGTTTATTAATAAATTATTTAAATTTATCGATAAGAATCGATATTACACAGCAGTATCGACTCACTCAGGGCCGGTCGATAAAAAAGTTTACATTGGTTATATATAATAATATCGTGTTCTTGGAACGGTTATTTAAGAATAGCCAGAGAAGGGTATGGACAGGAAAGTATAACACTTACAATGATAAATGCCTTAATACTAAACAATACAATGTTATAATTAATAAATAAAAGTTTATATATAATATTTATTTCAAACCCAAAGCAGCAGAAATTCGTTTCTTCACAGCTGGAGAGGAATGATGACGAGTCAAAATGGCCGACCTGATCATGCGCAGTGGAACGTCTAACCTTGACGAAATATTTGTTCAAATAAAGATGCCTTTTCTCCGTTTAAATGGGTTCAGTAAATGTGTATAATGGATCTGGAGTTAATTGAGTGTCACTGGTGTATTGTTTAATAGTTCACTTGGTGTAAATTGTTGTGATTATGTCTATCTCACTTTGTCTATATGTGTCGGGTTTAAACTTGATTGTTCGTCTGTAAATTTTTATGTATTGGTGTTATTTTAATTAATTAGGTGTGTGTGTGTGTACTGTTCATTGGTGATATACTGTTCATAGTTTAATTTCACCGGTTCAGAAATAAAAATAACTCAAAATAAAAATTTATAAAAATTTTCACCGAACTCGGTTTACTTATAGTTCGCCATTTGTTAAGGTTACGTAAAGCAACGATCTCGTTTAAGTACACTCGTCAACGGATAATAATGAACTGTTCTCATTTCCTTCGTCTCCTGAAAATCTTAGCCAATTTAATATATATTATACATTGTTTCAAATTATCTTAGCTTCCGATACATTTTATTTGAATACATTATACTCGGAAAATAATTTCGTTATTAATTAACTGTACGAAATACTAAATACATATTCGGTTTTTTTATTCTATTCTGCTTATTTTGATACTAATTAATATGGTTTTACATAGTTTTCATTAAAAAAATTATATTTCTTACATTTTGGAAGGTAGGCTTAATTTTGTATTTCCTGTTCTTTAAGCAGATAATAGCCATTTTCTCTGATATAATTATTATTCTATTAAATCTGAAATTGATATAATTGTCTATTCTTACTTAATTTCTTGTAATTTAGTTTATTAATGATTGTTTTTAAATACAATTCATTTATCTATGACTCCTCCCCTGATAATGTCAGTTAGTACATTCCATTTTTATTTATAATTTTACTTATCTGCTGACCATATCTTTATAAAGTATTATTTACATGGTACTACTATATGTTGGGTTTATCTTACATAAATATTATCAGTTTAGGTGGTTTATAGGACTAGATTTGTAAATTATTCTGTAGTCTAAATTTACTATCTGGCCTAGATTTGATCTGTTGCTATTTGCAAAGTTTTTACTAATATAGTTAGTTTGTACCCTTTTCTGACTTTCTATTCTTATATAATTTATTAACAATTTGTTCCTTGACTATTATAACATTGAATATTGATTTTACAATTAAAATACAACACTTATTTACTATTAAAACTGGTACTCTGAATCATACCTTTTATGTGTACTGATTACACCTAGTAACATAATAAAAACATTTTATAATATAGGAATGGTATCTACATTTAGATATTGCATTCCTAATTTAAATTAATAACAAACTAATATTTTATAACTATAATACTGCTTAATACTAAATCTTATTTATCTAGTTAATATTTGGAAATAGGAACATAACATATTGGTTCCATTAAATGGTTAAAACTTTCTTAAAAACTATTTATTTACAGTCTTATCTGTACTTCCCAATTTTAAGGATGTATTCCCCGTCACTTTATGTATGAAACCCAAGCTCGCTGTTTATATTATTCATTCTATGGAATGTTCTAATAAAATCAGTGGCATTTCATTAGCAAGAGTATTCCTTGCTCCTGCACCATATTACTTAAGTAACTATTATTATGACACTGTTCAAAAACACTTAAAGTTATTTACTTGCACGGTAACTCATGTACCTTTTCAAAGTTTATTGATTATAATTTAATAACTTACACTTGTCCCTGGTTATCTATTGATATTATCACTAGTCCTTTTATAGTTTTACAATATGAAATATTTAACCATGGGGGGGCTGTTAAGGTTTGTTTCTATAAACTACACAAGAACTTTTTTGGGTGCACGGTACTTAATACTCTAAACACTTTTGGTTTTTATCAGTTTTACATAAGTATATGGTTTTTTTGGGGTGTTATACTTTCTTTTGGCACATTCATTTATTTTTGAGGGTTTTTTTTGGTTTTCTCCCTATGGGGTTTCTATTTGGTATTGGTCGTTTCACTTCCTTTATTCTAGTTGATCTTCACTGGTTTCTTATTCTTCAGTATATGGGTTCATTCTATACTTCTTCTGTCTTCGTTCTTGGTTCTTCAGTACCATTTCGCTTTATATTCCTTTGTTTACTCCGGTCTGTTTTCTTTGTCAGTTCATTTGGTCTGGGTATCTTCATTGCCTGCTTCTATCCTACCTGGGTAATATTGTTAATCAAATTTTAGTTTTTTGGGTTTTTAATTTGTAGTATAATTATATTATTTGCAGATTTTCTCTTTATGTTTACCTTTCTGGTTATTATAATAATTTATAGTGCTTTTTAATTGACTCTCATTTGGATATTCCATATATTTGAGTTTTATTAATGATCATTTAGTAATTGATTTATGTGGATTATCTGTCATGCTACAGATTGCTCTCTTCCAGAAGTGATTAGTTCAGATCATACTTGGTTTGTCTGAAATAATTGCTTACGAAATTTTATTCTAAATTATATTTCTTTACTTCCTTCATATTTCTAAATTTTTTCTTATTTATTTTTGTGCTTATCTATATTTCATTATTAACTGGATTTTTCTAGATGGTAATAGTCATCTGAGGTTCGTTATTTTTTTATTTTTCCATTTTTTTCTTAACTTGGTTCTTTATCCTTGGGATATTTATTCCCTAAAATTCCCTAACACGTTAGCTGGGGCAGTGTCCAGAGGGGCTCTGTAGGCTACACTCTCTGCTGGCCATACTACGTCATTTATTGATTACAGAGGCAAATCATCTCTGATCAATACATAATAATACTGCTGGACTTATCTACAGACAGTTATTAATAAAAATTACATAAGAATAGTCCACCTTATGACTATAAAAAAAAAAATTAAATATCGTTGGATACTTCACTTCGTATTTGAACAGATCTATTGATATTTCTATCTTAGTTAATTTCTATCTCAGTTACTTTTCTCAATGGTTAGCTCTGCTGGCATTTTATTTCTCCTTATGGTTGGAAGCTGGATTAATATAATTATCACTTGTTATTCAGTGTAAAGTTTTTATTTATTTTAATTCTCTGTCATATTTGACTGTTATTTCAATCTCCTTCTGGTCATTGGTAGCATATATTTGGTATTATATTTTTGTTTTTTCTTAATTCTTATGAATCGTTCCACTAGTTTTATGTTCTTGCAATTACTCCTTTAATTGTCCTTCTTATAATTCAACTTTATTTTATGATCATATGTTTCTTATGGATTTATTTATACATAGTTATTTCTTTCTTTTTCAAAATTTTATTCTGCTCTTGCTTTTTATCCAAATGCACTCTTTAATTATTAATTCCATGTGGTTATTATCTCGGCTTATTTTGCTTAAAAGTCTTATTAATTTCCTTTCACAATAAGTTTATTCATTTTAATTGTATCAATGGTTTTTACTGCCATTTCTTTATTCTCCAAATTTTTTCATAATTGTGTTCACATATAATTGTTTGTAATGTGAACTTACTCTTCCTTTTGAATGTTGTGGTTATTCTTCAAAATTCCTTTTCTTTTCTTTTATATTCCATGATTTGAGTTCGTAGACGTTTGGTAGTAAGTTGTACTCATTTGGTTTTTTTAAATTTGTTTGTATTTTACTAAGTTCTTTTTCTTTTAGTTTTTTCACAAATAGTTACATAAATATTTGGGTAGTAAGTAGTTTACTTTGTTTTGGAATTTTGTCAAATTTATTATCAAATTCTTCTTCTTTTAATTCAAAAATCGTTTCACAAATATTCGGTAGTAAGTTGTGCTTACCTTGTTTTTTAAATTTTGACAATTTTAAATTCTTTTTCTTTTTCTTCCAAAAGTCGTTTCATAAATATGAGGTAGTAAGTTGTGCTTACTTTGTTTTGGAATTTTGATATTTTAAATTCTTTTTCTTCTTGTTTAATTCTAAAAGTTGGTTCAAATATTAGGTAGCAAGTTGTGCTTACTTGTTTTGGAATTTTTTATATTATATAAATTCTTTTTCTTCTTGTTTAATGCTAAAAGTTGGTTCAAATATTAGGTAGTAAGTTGTGATTACTTGTTTTGGAATTTTTTATATTATATAAATTTTTAAACACAAAATTCAATCTTCTATACTTTCAGTTACTCATAATATTTTTTCATGGAAGCCTGGTTGTATACACCCTTTATCCTTTCTGAATCTATTTCCTTTATTTCATAAGTATTATTATTTTTTACATTGGATATTACATATGGTCCGGTGTATAACAGCAATAACTTCTTTGTTATTCCTTCCTGTGTGCTAGGTAGTTCACGATTTTTTAATAAGATTTTTTCTCCCTTTTCATAAATTATTATTTTACCACTAGCCTTTTGATACTTATTTTGCCGTTTTACCTGGTCTTCTGCCACCTTGTTGTAGAATTTAGCTTTGTCAAATTTGTACATATTGTTGCTGGGGAACTCGAGGATATCTGCGATCTCTCGTGGGGGTGGTTTTTCGTACATGGCGGAGTATGGGGTTATTCCTATAGCTGGATGGTATGCAAAGTTGAGGAATTCCTCCGTGGCTTCTAGATAGTCTTGCCACCTTTTTTGTTGATGGTGACAATAAGTTCTTAGGAACCTCCCCACTTCTCGTAACACCCGCTCTGCCGGATTACTGCTCGGGTGGTAGACCGAGGTCTTGTATGTACGAATGCCCATTGACAATAAGGTATCTCGCCATTTTCTACACTTAAACTGGGTTCCATGATCAGTGATGATCGAAGATGGTTTCCCCAGATGTGGGATATACTGTTCCGTTAATATTCCCAGAATTTTCCGGGTAGTCGCTCGATTAGTAGGGTATAGCTTAACATACTTTGTGAAGTGGTCCATTATGATTGTTAGGTATCGATATTGGTGTCGACCTCCACTACGGGGAAATGGTCCGCAAATGTCTAGGAATACCTTCTCCAATTTTGCTTGGGAGGTGATAGGAATCATAACACCTTCCTTCTTCTCATTATTTGTTTTTACAAGCTGACAGATTTTACAGCTTTTAATATACATTCGGACCTTTCTATTTATGTTTTTTATCTGGCAGCTCTCCTCCAGAGCTTTTATTACCTTGAGGGCGCCCATATGCCCATAACGTATGTGGTAGTTTACTATCAATTCCTTTTCTATCTGCGTTTGAACAACCACCTTCCAGGTCTCTTCCTTCAGGGAAGTTTTAAGAAACAAGATCTGGTTATTTAGTTGGTAATTTTGAGCAACGGTTTCGTCTCCCTCTTCTAATCGAGCTTTAAGGTTTCTCAATTTCGGGTCCGCTTGTTGGTGGGTGCTCATATTCGTTAAGATGGTTGTTAAATCGCTCTGTTGCTAAGAAGATGGTATATTTTTAGCACGCTTTCCTTCTCACCTTCGAAAGTTTGTTCTTCCACATTGACCCGGGATAACACATCAGCTACGACATTCTTTTTACCGGGGATGTATTCCCATTTTAGATGGTATTCTTGAAGGGCAAGTATCCACCTCGTTAGTCTGCCATGGTTCAATTTGCAGCTCTTCAAGAACGAAATAGATTTATGGTCTGTCCGGACTGTAACCGGGTATCCCAAAATGTAAGTACGGAACTTACCGCAAGCAGATACTACGCTCAGTAATTCTTTTTCAGTCACCGTGTAGTTTTTCTCGCACTGGTTCAAAGATCTGCTCGCGAAGCTAATTACTTGGTGTTGACCCTTCTCGTCTTCTTGATACAGTGTCGTTCCCAGACTGATGTTGCTGGCATCGCAATTCATGAAAAATGGTAATTTAAAGTTTGGGTGGCGAAGTATTATTGTCGCCAGAAATTTGTCTTTAATTTGTTGGAAAATCATATCCTGTTCTCTACACCATACCCATTTATTCTTTGACGACAATTGAGGTTAAAACCTTGCGGTTAATTCCGAATATTGTTCCTGGAACTTTCTATAGTAATTACACAGTCCCAGGAACGACTGTAATTGCTTCCTGTTTTTGGGTGCCGGGAATTTCTGGATTGCTTCCACCTTTTCTGCCGACGGTGAGATTCCTTGATCGTCCAAGTTAAACACTAAAAATGGCACTTCTCTGGCAATAAACTTGGATTTTTCTAACTTCAGCGTGACGTTACTGACAGATAATTTCTCAAGCACATGTTCCACACAAGCCAGATATTGGCGACTACGTGGGTGTAACTCTACCTGCCAGTAACCGCACACCGTATCCCAGGTACTGAAGTATTGGGTACCATGGAAGCGTTTCAGTATTTCCTCAATCTCACCGGGCGATGTTCTATCGTTAATGATTTTTTTGTTTATTTCCCGTGCATCCAAGCAAAGCCGGACTTGGCCGTTCTTCTTGGGAATAGCGACAATAGGGCTGGTGTATGGGGATTGGCTATGTTCTATAATATCGCTATTAATCATTCGGTTTATTTCCGCTCTCACAGCCTCCTTTCGTGAATGCGCAATAGGGTAGGCTTTTCTATTAAATTCCACTGTATCTCTGAATTTAAGGGTACATTGATAATTTCTTACCTTGCCTGGCTCATCTGAAAATACTGAGCGATACTTCTCATAAATCCTTATCAACTGATTTGCTTGAGTAATGGGCAATTTCTCTCTAGTAACTCCGCTCCGGAAATCCCTTATTTCTTGTATTTTTGGGACCATAAATCTTCGTCCGTGTTGTCGTATACTATTGGGTTAGAAATGGTGTTATTATTCGTATAGTTAATGTTACGAATTTGCTTGTGGATACTGCTGGGAAGTGCTATTTCGTTACCGACTAAATCGGCCGTCCAGGTCAGACCTCCGGTAAACAGTGATACTTTCTCCGATCGTAAATCAATGATAGCAGAGTTTTTTCTCAGCACATCGCATCCCACTAATATATTGAAAGGTAATCCTGCTGCAATTAGGAAGACCATGTTTATTGCTATACCCTTACTAATCACATTCAACGACACGTGCTTCCTTATTGTTTTGTTTTGGCGACCAGTGGCACCGATTAATACTATGTTATTGATAGGTAAGGTCGGCAATAACTTACCACATTTCTCTTGGATTCTCTCCAATTCTGTTGAGTTAATTATAGATACATTCGCACCTGTATCGATCATTAGCTGTGCGAATGTTCCTTCGATTTCTGCATTAATAGAAATTATTTCGTTGTTTATACTATGGAGGCGAGTGTCGTCTTCCTCCAGTAGTTCATTTCGAATGTTTTTTAAATATTTACACCGAATGATAGTAATTTTGTTGTTATTATTTGCTCTTGGCAATTCTCTTATATACCCAGGCGACAGAAGCAGCAAAAGGTCCTTAGTAAATCATTTAATACTGCCTTCTCCCGTTTAAATTCTCCTCATCCTGGTTATTAATTGGACCAACAGAGGCGTCAGTTGGGAATCCTTGAGTGGGTTCCCGCCGTTCCGTTCGCTGTTCGTATATTTGCTCCCTATTTGTTTGCCGCTCTGGGTCATCTAGGCTGGTACTTCGCCTTGGCGGATTATATCTGGAATTATCCCGTTCTCGGCTTCTGCGTCGATCTTCGTACTCGTGGAAACTGTTCCGTCGTTGATGGTTATACCTGCGTTGGCTGTTTCCTTCTGCGCGTATAAAATTTACCCGGGGTCGAGAGAACCTGTTGTTGTTGTTGTTATTGTTATTACTTGGGTAACCCCTATTGTTATTATAAAACCGTTCGGTATTATTGGTATGGTTGGGGTTTCTCTGGCTATTTACATTATTATTTGGGTAATAATTATTTCTATTACCGGGGAATCCGTTATTATTTCGGTTAATGTTCGGATTTACATTACCGTGGTTATTGTTGTTATTATTACCGTTGGTAGGGTGCTGATTATGGTAATTTGGATTATACCGGTTCCCTTGGTACCCACTGTTGTTCTGTTGATTACTATTGTTCGAGGACGGATTATTTCGAAATTCTGACCGCTCATTTCTTCTTCTACTTTACCTGTAATATTCTTCGTTCTCATAATTTTCTAATAGCTCCGTCATCGCCTGTATGGTCTTTATCTGGCTACCTCTTCGTGCTCTTATGACCTCTTCGTCATAATGGTAGGAAAGCTTATTCACCAGGCATTCCTCTGGTATGGCCGGTTCCAGGTGCTTGGCCAGGCACACCTTCCCAAGGAAGTACGCAGTCATGGTATTGCCAAACTGGGTCTTGTATCGACCATGGCAGATGTTGTCCCTTATTAAATTCTGGGTGGTCTCCGACCAATACTTGGCCTTGAACAAATTTTTAAACTGCTAGTAATCATTTATCTCGCTCCTGTTCTCCATCCACAATTGTCCGTCATATCACGGAATGATTCGTCCAATAGTTCTCGATTATTTGACCATCTATTACTTCTATGTTTGGTCATATATTCCTCGACACGGGCCAAGAATTCCATCGGCTTCCTTTTATATTGGCGGAAATTAAGCCATTCCCTGGTTTCGTTGATGGGGATATTTGCGAAGCTGGTTGGTCGATTCCGAATTGCTTCCATTTCCTCCTGGCTCTGCCGCACTTGACCAGTGATGTTAGTCATCACTACCTCCATTCCGTCACATCTTTCAGTAATTTGAGTCCGTACTTTACTGAGTTCTTCCTGGCTTTCCTTTCGGCTCTCTTCTGCCTTCTTGCGACTAGATTTTTCAAGATTTGTGACCTTGGTGTTTACCACTTCCTTGAACTCTTGTACCTCCCCTTCAGTCAGCCGACATCTTTCATCAACTTCTCTTATCTGTTGATTTATAGTTATGGTTTCGTCTTCCAGCCTTTTAGTCATAGATTTCTTATTATTTTTGAGTTCTTTGTTCATTTCCTTTCTTAATAGTTCCATTCGTTCGTCTAACTTGTCTAAATTCTCTTGGTTAACTTCCCGTAATTCTTCCCGTAATAGTTGGTTATCCTCTCTTAACTCTTCCAACCTTTCCCACATCTTATCTTCCATATCTTGTTATTCTCCTCCAATTTTTCTTCCATCTTTTTGCTGGTTTCCTCCATTTTCTGATTAGTTTCATCAATTTTCTGGCTTAAAGATCGGTTGTCTTCCTTCATTTCCTTGCTGGTTTCCTCTATTCTCTTATTGGTGTTTTCAAACTTTTTACTCAATTCTTCTTTTGTTGCTTGGTTGTCCTTCTTCAATTCTTCTTTTGTTGCTTGGTTGTCCTTCTTCAATTCTTCTTTTGTTGCCTCTATGTTCTTATTTATATCACTCAAATTTTCCTTCAAGGACTGTTGGTCTTCTTTCCTTTCCTTACTATTCTCTTCCTTGGTGGAATCCATTTTCTTATGCAAGTTTTCTTCCATCTTCTTGCTACTGGATTTGATTTCTTCCTGTGTGGAATCCATTTTCTTATTCACTCCTTCCATTTTTGACTCTAGGTTCTTATTAGTATCTCCAATAGCATCTATTTTCTTACTCATTTGCATGAACATTTCCATTAATTTGTCCATTGTACTTTCTTCTGTAGTCCTAGACTTTTCCACTTCCTTGTCTTGGACATGGACGACCCCTGTTTGTGTGGGTACTTCGGGTTGTTCCTCTGGTGGTGCTGGTTTTTTATGTTCCACCGGGGTTAATAACGTTTCTACGTCCTCCACTGGGGTCGCCTCCTTATCCTCCACATTAAGTTCTTTCTCGGCCTCCGCCGCTCTTTTCTTTGATGTGGCACGACGTTGCATCTTTCCTGTTTCTCTGGCTGGATAACCGCTGCCAAGCTGAATTAGAAATTGGGCGAGTTATTACAGCCTTTCAATCCCTAATTACAGCCCTTTAGTTGGACGCCAATTTTGTAATTTTCCTTGTGTCTTCGTTAAGCCCCCACTGTTAGGCTAGCCAATTTTGTAATAAAACCAAAATATCTCTGTAGGAATATTGTACAAAATTTGAAATAAGAAAAAATTTAAATTTTATTTCAAAAAAAAAATTTTGTTTCAGAAAAAAAATTTTTATTTTCTGTGTAATTTATGTTCCTAATATTTAAAAAATAATCGTGGTTATTGTTTGTGTTTAGAAATTGAATGGTATTATGTTTCTCAGTGTAATAGTGTCACTTTCTGTAAATTCACTTAATGACAATCTGGTTAACTCCAGTCCTAGTCGAAAGACGGCTCTCTTCTTCTTCTTCTTCTTCTTCAATGCGTTCGTTATTTCATATGTACCGCCTTTCGGTTAGTCTGTGTTCTCGATTAATTTCTTTGTTCAGTATTTTTAAAGAAAAATTAAATCCAAATTACATAACAGAAAGTTTATTAATAAATTATTTAAATTTATCGATAAGAATCGATATTACACAGCAGTATCGACTCACTCAGGGCCGGTCGATAAAAAAGTTTACATTGGTTATATATAATAATATCGTGTTCTTGGAACGGTTATTTAAGAATAGCCAGAGAAGGGTATGGACAGGAAAGTATAACACTTACAATGATAAATGCCTTAATACTAAACAATACAATGTTATAATTAATAAATAAAAGTTTATATATAATATTTATTTCAAACCCAAAGCAGCAGAAATTCGTTTCTTCACAGCTGGAGCGGAATGATGACGAGTCAAAATGGCGACCTGATCATGCGCAGTGGAACGTCTAACCTTGACGAAATATTTGTTCAAATAAAGATGCCTTTTTTCCGTTTAAATGGGTTCAGCAAATGTGTATAATGGTTCTGGAGTTAATTGAGTGTCACTGGTGTATTGTTTAATAGTTCACTTGGTGTAAATTGTTGTGATTATGTCTATCTCACTTTGCCTATATGTGTCGGGTTTAACCTTGATTGTTCGTCTGTAAATTTTAATGTATTGGTGTTATTTTAATTAATTAGGCGTGTGTGTATTGTTCATTGGTGATATACTGTTCATAGTTTAATTTCACCGGTTCGCAAATAAAAATAACTCAAAATAAAAATTTATAAAATTTTCACCGAACTCGGTTTACTTATAGTTCGCCATTTGTTAAGGTTACGTAAAGCAACGATCTCGTTTAAGTACACTCGTCAACGGATAATAATGAACTGTTCTCATTTCCTTCGTCTCCTGAAAATCTTAGCCAATTTAATATATTTTATACATTGTTTCAAATTATCTTTGCTTCCGATACATTTTATTTGAATACATTATACTCGGAAAATAATTTCGTTATTAATTAACTGTACGAAATACTAAATACATATTCGGTTTCTTTATTCTATTCTGCTTATTTTGATACTAATTAATATGGTTTTACATAGTTTTCATTAAAAAAATTATATTTCTTACATTTTGGAAGGTAGGCTTAATTTTGTATTTCCTGTTCTTTAAGCAGATAATAGCCATTTTCTCTGATATAATTATTATTCTATTAAATCTGAAATTGATATAATTGTCTATTCTTACTTAATTTCTTGTAATTTAGTTTATTAATGATTGTTTTTAAATACAATTCATTTATCTATGACTCCTCCCCTGATAATGTCAGTTAGTACATTCCATTTTTATTTATAATTTTACTTATCTGCTGACCATATCTTTATAAAGTATTATTTACATGGTACTACTATATGTTGGGTTTATCTTACATAAATATTATCAGTTTAGCTGGTTTATAGGGCTAGATTTGTCAATTATTCTGTAGTCTAAATTTACTATCTGGCCTAGATTTGATCTGTTGCTATTTGCAAAGTTTTTACTAATATAGTTAGTTTGTACCCTTTTCTGACTTTCTATTCTTATATAATTTATTAACAATTTGTTCCTTGACTATTATAACATTGAATATTAATTTTGCATTTAAAATACAACACTTATTTACTATTAAAACTCGTACTTTGTATCATACCTTTTATGTGTACTGATTACACCTAGTAACATAATAAAAACATTTTATAATATAGGAATGGTATCTACATTTAGATATTGCATTCCTAATTTAAATTAATAACAAACTAATATTTTATAACTATAATACTGCTTAATACTAAATCTTATTTATCTAGTTAATATTTGGAAATAGGAACATAACATATTGGTTCCATTAAATGGTTAACACTTTCTTAAAAACTATTTATTTACAGTCTTATCTGTACTTCCCAATTTTAAGGATGTATTCCCCGTCACTTTATGTATTAAACCCAAGCTCGCTGTTTATATTATTCATTCTATGGAATGTTCTAATAAAATCAGTGGCATTTCATTAGCAAGAGTATTCCTTGCTCCTGCACCATATTACTTAAGTAACTATTATTGTGACACTGTTCAAAAACACTTAAAGTTATTTACTTGCACGGTAACTCATGTACCTTTTCAAAGTTTATTGATTATAATTTAATAAGTTACACTTGTCCCTGGTTATCTATTGATATTATCACTAGTCCTTTTATAGTTTTACAATATGAAATATTTAACCATGGGGGGGCTGTTAAGGTTTGTTTCTATAAACTACACAATAACTTTTTTGGGTGCACAGTTACATAGTACTCTAAACACTTTTGGTTTTTATCAGTTTTACATTAGTATATGGTTTTTTTGGGGTGTTATACTTTCTTTTGGCACATTCATTTATTTTTGAGGGTTTTTTGGTTTTCTCCCTATGGGGTTTCTATTTGGTATTGGTCGTTTCACTTCCTTTATTCTAGTTGATCTTCACTGGTTTCTTATTCTTCAGTATATGGGTTCATTCTATACTTCTTCTGTCTTCGTTCTTGGTTCTTCAGTACCATTTCGCTTTATATTCCTTTGTTTACTCTGGTCTGTTTTCTTTGTCAGTTCATTTGGTCTGGGTATCTTCATTGCCTGCTTCTATCCTACCTGGGTAATATTGTTGTTCAAATTTTAGTTTTTTGGGTTTTTAGTTTGTAGTATAATTATATTATTTGCAGATTTTCTCTTTATGTTTACCTTTCTGGTTATTATAATAATTTATAGTGCTTTTTAATTGACTCTCATTTGGATATTCCATATATTTGAGTTTTATTAATGATCATGTAGTAATTGATTTATGTGGATTATCTGTCGTGCTACAATATTGATCTATTATTAATTTTGTTATAATTTGAGTTCTCCGATTCTAGAAGCGAACTGAACTATGTGTACTCTGCAAAGGACCAACTCGAACATTTCATCATGATAGACTGACTTCAAGTTCAAACTATTTCTAAGTCTGCAAAGACCTTTCAAGATTTAATATTCAATATTTATTACCCTCTTGAAGATAACGAGTTAAAAGAAGAATTAATTTAATAAAAAAAAACAATTATTAAAATTATAGTTCTGCAGTAAAGAATGAATGGAAAACGTAGCCATCAATACGGTGCATATTCTGTCCAAGTTTCAAGAAGAAATGTTAATTATTAATTATGTTATTCAATCAATTGTGAATCACACGCGCACTAACATTGCACTAGACATGATAGAGCATAAAAATTATGGGTATTTTGACACAACTGATTTTTAACCCGTGTGTTGAATCAAACCCTACATCTAGTTTTAAAAAAAGAAGAATATCAATGTACAACTAGTCTATGATCGTCAGAGAATGTGTTATAGCACTAATCTCTTATTGATGATTTTTTAGCACGGTTCTGTTGCAATATTTATTCATTCTTTCTGTAAATAGTAATTGTAGTTACTTGAAATAAGGGAAAGTTTTCTAATAAAGGACTCAAATACAAGAGTTAATACTTTTTCACTCAATTTTCCATTATTATACAAAACACTCTGACTATCGTTCGGTCGCACCATCTTACAAACAATGTTCTGTAGATTAAATTTTTCGGTGGCGGGTTTGTGAGGATCGGTCAAGAATATAACACAAATTCTAACTTATTTCTGTCGAAGTTTCGACAGTGTTTATTGTCATCATCAGGAACTTGTGTATGAATACAAAAGAAATATCAAACACAACAAAACAATTATTTGAGTGAACGTGTTTCTATATGTGCGTGTGTGATGCAAACTATCTCAACTCCTTCACGTATACAATGATACATAGTCTACATACGCACGCACCCACACCCACATACACAAATACGTTCACTCAAATAATTGTTCTGTTATGTTTGACATTTCTTTCTTTTGTATTATTACACAGGGCCTGATGATGACAATGAACACTGTCGAAACGTCGACACAAACAAGTTAAAATTTGTGTTATATCCTTGACCGATCCTCACAAAACTTTTACCAAAAAATTCACTGATTGAAGGTCATTACGAATTTAAGGTTCGTTATTCTGACGATGTGTTATTCTGTGTGTGTGGGGGGGGGGAGGAATTTGTTGTAACTGAGGGAGGGAAGCCTTCCTACCTGACTTAGGAAGCTAGCTTTCTAACAGCATCAAACAACAGCTACAGTCACAATTGAACGAGGTCTCAGTTTTTACTCTAACTTTAGGCATTTCTCTGTCTGTCTGTCTCTTTGGGATATGCCTCATGATAACTTTTGGACGCATCAACGCACTGTCGTAAAACTTTGCATGTGTATCCGTACTTTTACCACACAGTACCTTAGTATATTTGACATTGATTGCTCTAATAATAGGGGGTGAGAGGCAAAAATATAGGGGGAAGGGGAATCCCAAAACCTATTTGGGGCATAAAATTAAAGGAAATTTAAACAAGGACCTGAATATTGTTGGGTCCTTTAGTATTTCGACCGGTTTGTACCCTTCCCGCATATACCCGTGGTGCGTGTGTTACGGAGTTTCTCACAGGTATATGGGACCTACAGTTTAACGTCAGATCTGAACTGCATAGTTTGGGAGGGTTTATACTAGGCAGGATACTTCTGGCTGGTTTGCGATTGCCTTGCGAGTGGGAAAGATCGTATCTAAATCAGACGGCTCCGGCGGGAATCGAACCAGCGCTGACAGCGTAGCCACTACGCCACGATCGCTCCAACCTAAATATAATATTCATTTTTTAAAAGTCAAACTTTCTGGACGTCGGACGTTGGACTCCATCATAAAACAATTGGGGCCTACCTCCCCTTCTCCATGCGGTCGTTGTCCAGTGCCATATTTTAGACCGTCGTCTGCAATTTGGTACTCGTCTTCGATGGCGGAATCAGTTTAAATGTCTACCCTTACTTTGTCCACGATATTAGTCCCTCTAATATTAGTTACCCCGAGTTTCATTCTAACATTACCTAGAAATATAAGAACAGTAAAAGTTAATAAAATATAGTCTAGTAATAAAAAGAAACTATTGATCCAAATTTAGACGTTTTTGGTGTAGATATTGCAGTAGTACATAATCTTAAATAAGACCCCCATCCTAACCTACAGCTTCGAAACGTGTATCCTGAACTCCAAAGCAGCAAACACTGTCGATATCTTTGAACGAAAAACATTACGAAGGATCCTGGGACCAGTTAATGACGTATACGGCTGGAGAGTAAGATATAGCTTTGAATTATATCAAATGTATAAGGAACCACCGCTAACACAATACATAAACCTACAGAGTCTAAGGTGGGCTGGTCATGTAGCCAGAGTGGGGGAAGACAGAATACTACGAAAACTATTAAATACCAGAATCCACGGAAAAAGACCAGTGGGAAAACCGAGGAGAAGATAGGAGAACGCGGTGGATGAGGATGTGAAAGGAATACTGAAAGTGGGTTTTTGGAGGAGTATGGCTACCGACAGAAGAGAATGGGGGGGGGGAATTAAAGGAGCCCAGGGCCCAACAAGGGCTGTAGTACCATAGGAGTGAGACATAATCTCGAAGTGTTGATTTAATTTGCCACATTTATATCAGATCAATTGTTACGTCTGGGAGTAATTTGGCTGCAGTTTCAGATGACACGCTCTACTAAGCCGCTGTATTAATGTATTCTGACGTCTGTCAATAAATAATGCAGTGTCGCTCAGTTCCGGCGCGTTTCTGGTGACATTGAAAAGTCTGAATGTGACGTTTGTTACGAGCACATAATTGTGAACTGTGATTCAGGCATTTACAGGGCTATTGTTATTGTTAGTGGATTAATGAAGACTAAAGATTATGTACAAATGCTATAGCACTGTTAATAAACAACTTAATGTGTATAATTCTAAGGAAAGTATAAGCAGTATCGTGTTTTGCTAAACTTTAATTCCTGCAAAGCGTTTCGGATAACGACAACGCATTTAAGAGGTCGGTGATCGCTGCAGACTGTATTGTGGTGTCTCGTCATTTCACAGGTATGGCTCGCAGCTGTGTTTGGCGCATCGATGTATACTACAGTATATGGATCGCGTGCTGACAGGCAAAGTGAACAGCAGAAAACGTTCCGAAGAACGTACAGCTTCCCCCACCATCGGGGGGGGGGGGAATAAAGTATTTGGGGCTATCACGTGTACCAAACGAGTCATTCACTTAGTAATGCACTTGTTTTGACACCTTAAAATTATTACATTTGAGACAGCTCTACTGAAAAATTGTGCTTACGAAGATTTTATTATTATAACTGTTTGTTTTTACTTTTGCCTAACTGATAACAGATGACAATAACTTGAGCGTTTACACTCATTTTACTGACTTTGTGTCAAGCAGAAAATTAATTAGAGCGTCATCAGACGTTTAAAGATTGTAAAATATATGTATAATTTATTGATTATATGAGACAGTAAACTTAATACCAATAAAATGATTATATCAGCTTGCAAAAACTTTGCCGGCACAGTATTTAGAAAACATATTTCAAACAATGATTTGTCTGAAGACAGCCATGAAGTGAAACTTATCAAATTAATTTGGGACATTATTTTATAAAATCTTGGCTATGATATTACTAAGGAAAAACCGCTGTAGCTAGCTTCTCTAAGTTTGGTGTCCGTCAAAAGTTAAATAAATTTGTATTATTTAGTAATGTTTAATGTAAATACAGTTAATACGTAGCTAATAAAATAAAATAAAAAATTTAGTGTAATTTAGGATTGCTTATTAAACACTTTAACGACCACGGCGAGCGTATACGGTAGCTTCTTTTACGCAATAAACTTTTCAAAGTTTACGGTTCACGTCTTTTATTCTTTGTTTCCCTTATTGTTATCTTTATTCGTCTGGCTCCAAAATTAAATGTTCATAAATAAGACCGCAACAGAACTGTTTATGAACGCAACAGGACTTGGCGATAAACTGAAATAATTTGTCAGAATACTGAAATCTTACAGTGAAACAAATGTGTTAATTTTGGGAAAGAATTTATTAAAAACCTCCAACTTTGGAGTCATTAATTGTTAAAATGACATAGATGTACTATTTAACGCAAAATATGCTCCGCTAAAGCAACAAAAGCTATAAAAAAGCAGAAAAGTCGGACTTTGTACACGTACAGTATATATCATACGCAGTGTTCTTGCCCCCCACACCCCAATGGTGCAGTCGTCGGACCGAATTCAGTGAATGCAGCACGCGATCCATATATATAGTATAGACCTACATCGATGGTTTGGAGTTTCAAGCGCTGTGACTGCAAGAGAAACTTGTTACGTACAAACAGTGTTTTATACTTTATTTCTCAGTACTGGATAACGCTTCCACGAAACAGCAAAAAGCAATTAAGTAAGGCTTTTGTTCCCTTTCTGATTGTCTTGTGAAGCGCCAACGTCCAAAGTAATTGTTAACTGACTTATTTGCTACCCGCCTGTGTCTGTTACGTTTCACACGCACATAAAAGTGTCTTTCTCAATACTTACACACACTTTTCAATCATCAGGTCAGGAAAGATACTGACGTAAGAATTTACAAGACGACGGAGGATAATATTGTTACAATATTACAGGACATTCTACGCCTTTCTCAGCTATTCCAGTGGAATCCGGGAATCCGGCTGTAATATGCATGTGCATACTTAATAATATTGCTGCTACTTTGAGATGAAGGACAGTTACGTGACATTTGTCACGCGTCCGCAACGAGACTTTTCCAGACAACACCAATCCGCGCGCGCTGTGTTCAAGACCGCAGTCAATTACATTCTAGTGTTTTCTAGTAGACGCGTATTATGGAATACGTTGGAATCTTAGCGGGGTATAAATACAAGTACTCAGCGACGCCGACGCTCAGTTCAGTTTTAGTTGCGATTTATTCGTGTGCGGTTCGTAGTATTGTGGCAAATTGTTATATGTTCTATAATTGTGCGAGACTCGTTTACATTATTATTCCATGTGAACAGTTTTTATTTGATTTGTGTAAGAGATTATCTTGTTGATTACAAACTGTTTAATTGTGATAATTAAAACTGGTGATTAGTGACTTAATTGGTGTCTTGTATTTTGTTTTCCACTGCACCATACGATGATAAGTAAGACCGTCGTAACAATATAGTAACGACCAAATACTTATTGATCTCTAAAGAACGTTTAAGATCACTTCAGGCTGTATATTGTATGGTATTGTGAAAGACTGTCACCGTGATTAACAGACAGGTTTGTTATGTACTTTGTCTATTGTGTACTTGGTTTCTCGGCAATGTTTCAGATTTCTACGTACCAAAAGTAATTATAGTAAAATTTAATTCGAAGTTGAGGAGGCTAAAGTAAACTTTAAATATCCCCAAAATTATAACTAATCCAGTTGCAACTGACTTAAATTTTACTAAGTAGGCCTATGTAATTTTTACACTAGCGTCTACCTGTACGTTTTTCTATCCAGAATGTGGCAGCAACACATAGGTGGGGGAGACAACTTCGTCACTGTATTCGTTGACGCTAGCACCTTTTTGGCGCGCCTTGATATCAATTTGGTTGAGCTATACACTATTGTTGTAAGCGTACCTTGCTGTTCACATTTAACCTAATGTAACAAATGTCAAAGCATTATTTGTTTTCCTTTGTGTAATAAACACCGTTTAGAGAAGTTTTAAATTCTAATTATTCAAGATAACGTGAGAATAGGTTGCCTTTTTTGTTATATGTTAATTAATTAATTTTGTTTAAAGTGCGATATTAGTTGTAAAAATAAGAGATATCGAAATGTACGATCTGTGAAGGACGCACGGGCACCTGCGAAAATTTCGAATACTGTAGTTTATAAATAGTTCCGTTTCAGCTGACTTAACAAGGGAAATTGCAGTAAATTAACTATTACTAATGTCTAGTTAAGTAATAAATATAAATACCTAAACAGTTGTAAGGTGGTTTAATAAATTCTATAACAGATGAATAGCCTGTTTCTATGGGGAACTGGTTGCTGCTCATATAACTTGATTATAAAAAACTCTGTATCGGCCAAATTGAAAATGAAATGAAGATATTATTCGTTAAAATGTTTATGTTTGTTTTGAATTCCATTTCGGTATGTGTTTGTAATTTTTAGTTAATATTATCCGAATAAATACAAATGACAATTTTAAATACGCCATATTTCTTTCGGTGGTGATATCAGAAATGGTAACAGTGTGTACAGTATTTTATCTTAATTCCAGTTTATAATATTTATATTTGATTTATTAAAAATAAATTTTGTTCCTTTACTACTCACAATTACTGTATGTATCCTACTGGTGGAAGTAGCCTATTATGATAAGCTGTACTGGATACCAAATAACTGTAATGCTATGATTTGCACTTTAATGAAATAGTTACTACTAATAATGTCACGTTAACTAATTGAAGAAGACGATTAAAAAACAAGTAGTTCTAATATACACTTTGGTTGTTTATCATTGTTTTTATAATTTACTTTTAAGTTTTCCGTCAAAAGCAGAATCGATTGCTAAATAATTTCATTTTGTACCAATTATTTTGAATTGCTGTAGTGGATGATAAGATATTTGAGAATGCTCTTACTCAATCTTTTACGAATAAATAAAATTGTTAATAAACACGTGAGGAGACTCGTAGGAACACCGCTAAACAAACCGAAAATAAGTTACGGCCTACAGGTTAAGTTTACAAAATCTCTCACTGTTGATGTAGTTGTTAGACTCGGGGATAGAGCGGCAGTGTTGTCCCCTGGTGTCTCCACACACCATTGTGCTTTCACATTTGGATAGGAAAACGTACAGTTAGACGCTAGTAATTTTTACTGACTACAGTAGTGTTTGATTGGTGCGGTAAATTTCTTTATGAAAAATAGGGAAGCCTATGTAGAGATACATAATCGTATAAATTAAGTTTATAATTAAACACGTATTCAACAATTCTAAGGTAATGACTTATAACTACAATATTTTTAATTTTATTCACACAGAATTCAAAACTAACGCAATACTCTATTGGTATAAAAACAAACCACAGTATTTGTAATGTAACATTAAAAGTTTGTTAAGTTTACACAAGCCAATTACTTCACAAACCTGTGAAATTACTGTCCACTGTCCTTGACAATCAATTCCCCCAGAGCTATAAAGTATTCTAGCAACATTCTATAGTCACTTAACGTGTAGTCTCTAAGCCAGTTGCGTGTGGTGAAATACGCGTTACAAATAACCGTAGAAATAAAAGCGATTATAATATTTGTAAATTATTAAAATATAGTTTTAAAAATAACGATAACACTATGCAACATTTTAAAACTTTTGGTACTTTGTTTTAAGACTGTAAGGTGACTTTAAAAGTGTTTCACGCTGATTTCAAATCTGGTTTTAGTTTATCTGTATCACGTAAGGTTTTTATACAATTCAATTTCGAAGTTTTAAAAAATCGAATTTTGTGAACAGGGAAAATTATTATTATTTGATTGTGATTTCAAAATTGTTTATGTTTTAATCCTGCATAAAATCACAACACATGGCGGTGCAGTAGACAATGGTATACACTCACTTAACAATGTTATAATTATTACGAAAACACAACACATATATGACAATGTAATTCCTCTTCTTCGCTGAATTCACTGCTTCAAGATCTTTCTGACGTGGGTTGAAACTTCTCTTTCGTGATTGTCTCCCTTCACCAGTGCCGTCTCTTTTTAGCATAAAACAGTAGTCGGCCATCATGTTGGCATTCCACCTTCCCTGGTATCTCTTTTCCATGTCCTTGATATCCTGGTGGAAACGTTCGCTTTGTTCTTCACTGACATCGCCGAGGTTCACAGGGAAAAAGTCAACATGTGAGTGTAGGAAGTGAAGCTTTACACTCATGTTACATCCTAATTTCATGAAACTCTGCAACACTCTTTTAACCATGGTTTTGTACTCTGGATGTTTGTGGTTGCCCAAAAAGTTGACAACAACTTCTTTAAACGAAACCCAGGCCCTTTTTTCCACTGGATTCATTGTACTTTCAAACAAATTGTCTTTCATTAACTTTCTTATCTGCGGTCCCTTCTTTCCCTTCTTTAAGTTTCTCATAAGATACTTTTGGAAATCTTGTTACCAAGTACTGGAAACAGTCACCATCTTTTGGAAGAGCTTTAGTGAACTGTTTCATTAATCAGAGTTTGATGTGCAGAGGAGGTAATAGTATCTTGCTTCGTTGAACAAGTGGTACATTTATTATATTCTGTGAACCGGGTTGGAGGGTTTTTCTTTTGGGCCAGTCTGTCTTCTTCCAATGTTTGTCTCTGGCTCGACTATCCCATTCACAAATGAAACAAAGCATTTTTGTGAAGCCGGATTGTTGACCAAGTAACATACCTACTACTTTTAAATCCCCACAAATTGTCCAAGAATGTTTTTCATAATTCACGTATTTTAGCTGAGCTTTGAGATTTACATACGTCTCCTTGAGATGAACTGAATGTCCAATGGGTACTGAACCAAACAAATTTCCATTGTGTAAAAGTACACCTTTGAGGCTAATTTTGGACGAGTCTATAAATAACCTCCACTCATTTGGATTGTAAGTGACGTTAAAGAAATTCAATAAACCCTCAATATCACAACAATAAACCAGAGAGACTTCTTCTTTAAAGAATTTCATTAATTCCTTCTCTGTGGACCTATACCAAGAGAACGTAACTCCGGGTAGTAGAAGATTTTTTGCATTCAATCTTGACCCAAGCAATTGGGCGGCATCTTTTGTCAGGTTCAAGTCACGAGTAATATCATAAAGTTCATTCTGACTGAACAATTTTGGTGTAGAATCTTCTTCCGGGTTGTAATCATCAGCATTATCGCTTTCATTTTCTGAGCTGCTCGCCAGTGGAACATCTTCAAGAACGGGAGGTGGAACTGGGATAGGGAGAGAATTACAATGCGTAACTGGTCGTAAGGCTGAAGGAATGTTCGGATATTGTATATCCTTCTTACTTTTTGCGTTATGACCTTGAATTTTAACCATACAAAAATAGCAATCGTTAACATGATTTTATGGCTCCCTCCAAACCATTGGGATTGCAAAAGGCATTGATTTATTTGCACCATTTTTCCACAGTCTCAGTCCCTCAACAGATGTACGACATACCTTGTGTGGTGCCCAGCTTTTGTCTTCATCACCAAGCCTTATGCCGAAGTACGCGTAATACAAGTTTCTCACAAAACTATTAATGTCCTGTCTTTGCTTACCAATTACGTAGCTACCACAAATATAACAGAACACGTTTTGGTTATTCAGACACTTCCGGGAACTCATTACTACAGAAAGTTCACAAACTATATATGACAGCACAAATATAACTTCACTGCACTATAGCATGTAAACAGTGAACTACTGTTTCCCGCCTAACAGCCAGCTGGGTGTAACAAGTGTGGCCAACTAATCCCTCCCCCACAATAAAATTTCCCCTTGTGAAACTTACGTGTAAATAAAAGATGAGTTCATTTGATTTGCAAAAAAAACTGTACGTGATAGAAAGAAACGGATTGCAGATCTGGAATCAGCGCAAAAAAATGCTTTAGGAACACCTAAGACTACAGAAACATAGAAAATCATGTTGCATAGTGTAATCAATCAATATTTGGAAAATAACGTACGTATTTGCGGCATTAAAAAAGAATTAACTAAATAGAATTAATATTAGGCATTACCTGTATTAACTTCCCGTCTTGTGACTTATCTGTTTTAATTTCTAAAACGACGCGTTTCGAGGATAAATCCTCATCTTCAGGTTATTAATATTATAAAAACATCAAATTCACCCGAACGGGGTCGTCAACTACTTAAAACACATATAAACACATAAAAACACCACAAATAATTTTACACTGATATAGTCTCGGCACAGTCCGATGCGCATCGTCTCGTTGCCAACGATTAACTGTTGTACTTTATCCTTTATGACCGTTATCATTTCCCGTGGACACATCGATATCGATGGCTGTGTTGTACAGTAGATTAGATCGAAACGAAACTTTATCATTAAGTAGTTGGTCCGCTTGTAACTTAGAAGCCTTGCATATCTCATATTCCTCCACAGCGTTCATGTATGCACCTTTTTTGCAATTATGAAGCAGTTTAAAGTTTGTGTGGAAGTCTGAGTATTATATAGCATTAAATGTTGAGCGTAACTAGATCTTGTTTTCGAGAAACCACTTTTGGGTAGGTGTTCCTTAAAACGTTCGGCTGATCGTCTGCCCGTTTGTCCTATATAAACTTTGTCGCAGTCATCGCATTCAAGCTTGTATACTCCAGTTAATAAGTCACAAGACGGGAAGTTAAGACAGGTAATGCCTAATATTAATTCTATTTAGTTAATAAACGTGACTTGGAGACAAATAAAACAACATGAAAAAACAATTACCCAAACGCCAGGAAACGAAGGCCTGGCCTGTTAATCTACCTTTACATTTTTCATCCAAACAGACTTCGCCTTGTTGGATTAGCTGTGTCACGACTCATCTAGTCTAATATCTCTATAGTTTGCACCGTCATCTTTGTACAGGTAAACGAGAAGTTTCTTAAATTAAAAAAGAGTAGAATTTATTGCAGGATTTAAGTAAAGAATAACGTACTTTAACACGTACTATAAGTTGTTTTAAATATTATAGGAAAAACATCCTCAAATTAAAATGACAAGAAACAATAGAACCAGGGTTTCCAAAATATCGTCAAAAAGCCTCATTTTACAAAAGTTATTGATAATCAGAGTAATTCTTATGAATTAAAGAATTAAAAATTTAAAATTAAAGTAATTCCTAATGATAAGAGACATATATTACCTTTAAGTTTAATAACAATTAATAAAATTAGAATATTGTTACGTAATGCGAGAAAAGTGTTACACCATTACACAACATTCTACGCATTTCTCGGATGTTCCAGTGGAATCCGGCTGTAATGATGTGTGGGTACGTGAGCTCAACGTGCCTTAGCGAAACTTTTCTAGAGTACGCGGACCGCGCGCACTGTGTCAAGGCCGCAATCAATTACGCTCTAGTGTAGCGCTGATGGGTATTATGGACGATTCTTGAATTTTGGGCGTGGTGGGGCGTGGCGTGGTGGTGGCGTGGTATTCACCGGCGCTGAGTTCAATTTTCGTGGCGAATTATTCCAGTGCGTTTCGAAGTATTATGGCGAAGTGTTATGTGTTTTATAATTGTGCGGGACAATTGCAACACAATTGTACTTTATGTTAGTTGACCTTTTTATTGCGTGTGAACAATTTTTTGTTGATTTCTTGTAAGAGACTATCTTGTTGATTACACACTGTTTAATTGTGATAACTAAAACTGATGATTAGTGACATAATTGGTGTCTTGTATTTTGTTTCCATTCGACTATCTGTTAGACCGTCGTGACAGTATTTGAAATCAGTGCTTTCCATATTTTTTTAAACTTTTATACACAACGTTGATTTACTCAAAATCTTGAAGACGAAAAGAACTTATAAAATTATATGAGAAAAATCCTGAATTTATCATTTGTCCAGAAAAAAGTTGGCACTCCAACCTTCAAGTTAGACTCATTCCCCCCCCCCCCGTAACTAGTCTCATCCTCCCCCGCAGGAGCAGTTCCTAGTAACGCCACTGTACTCCCATATTTATCAATATACATTTATGAATTTTTGAATTTTTCAGCCGTCTTTCGCTTTTCCTATTCCTCCTACAATTTCGTAGGTCCAATTGATCTTCAAAAACGTTTTCTTTATAACAAAAATAGCAGCTTGTTTGCGGGAATGCTGAATTACTTTTGTGATTTCTCATTTTCTATTGCACTGAATGTATCGATCTCTTTTTTGAAAACTTAAGTTACTTTTACATACGAACACACAGGCCTGACTGATAAAACAAAGTTTACTATCGCAACAAATCTCAATGCTTGATCCTGTATGGAGTGGTCTTTGTATAGTGTAAGAGTAACACTACAAACACAGGTAGCGTAAACTCAGACACTTCACGAACTGGGTAAATGAACTCGCAAGAGTAAGTGATGTACAGTTTTAATGAGGAACTTCACTTGACCAAATGAAGAGAGAGTTGGAGTAGGTAGGGCTTTAATTATGTACTGTCTCCCAGATGTTTCTAAGGTCGTATACCTACAGTACACTTGGAAAAGTGGAATTCTTTTGTATAAAAATAAGCAACCGTAGGTAGAAAATTCAAACTCAAAGAATTTAGTTAAATAAATCTACAAATATTTTCGCATAGGCAGGCAAAACAAAGGATCATACAAACTCAATTACGGTGTAGTACTGCCTGAAATACGTACGTAAACAAGCATAATTAGATCATAGCGTTCTACTCATCATACATCAAACAAGAATATGTACAGTTATATTTCCGTGTCAATTATTTGAATATGAGAAAGTAAAAAATAAACTTTGAAATACATAGACTGTTATACTTTTTTGATACAGCAGGCTTCTGTAATCTAAAACTTTTAAAACCATCAGAAAATTATATTATATACTGTTTCCGCTGTTAGCTTAATCCTGATGTAAACAAACCCACGTGGCAATTATGAAACACTAGTGGTCAGGGGCGTTGACACTGTTACACAGCACTGTATTACGCGCATGTGCAGAACGCCTGTATAGTCATGTGAAAGTTATCTTAAATCGGGGCACGTCGTTTTACGACTGCCTCGTTATCACTGTATTCTGAATCGTATTGAATTAATACGGAGCCAGTTGAAAGGATGTTCCCCGTCACAACACAACATTAGATGCTTTATACAAAACAGTTTATTGAAAAAATGGTAAATGAAACAACGGCGGACAAGTCGAGTCATATAATAAAGGAAGTGTGCAGCATACAATCAAGGAAGTTAATAAGCTACGGCAACTGCCTCACATTACCGACGTGAACAATCTTATCAACAATAACGCTGACTCAAATGATGATACAAGTTCAGACGTAGATATGTAAGCCATTCAATTACACTCTGACAGCAACATACAGTATTCAGTACACTAGTATTATCACACCTCCTATCTGAGTTTTAAATAAACTTTTCTTTTTTGTTTGTTGCGATATTTTAACGGTTAATTACAATAAAAGCCACTAACTGGTGTTACAAAAGGTTTCAGTGTAAGTCTGACATAAATTGTACTTTGGTCAGGACAAATTATTACAATTTAGGCCTACGTATTTTTATACAGTGTCAATATTATACTCCTTGGTTATAATACTTTATTATTATTATATTGTCTGTACTCCTTTTGTCAAAATAACACGCCTTAAATTCAAGCAGCAAATAGCGTTTCAGACGTGCCATGTCTGTTTGTTTACATCAGCCATTAAGCTACTAACGGAAACAGTAGGCCCTATACAAGCCCTATTAAACTGTTATCACACCTTTGGAGCCTTGTAGAGCTTATTGACAAGGGTAATACGTAAATCATTTATTCATTTCTGCTTTTTACATTTGACATATACTCTCTCTCTCACACACACATACACGCGCACTTGTGCAGTATATTAAAAGCTTACAAATGTAGAAGCAAATATGAAGTTTAAAGTCTTATAATAATACGTAATAAATTGTGGTACAACAATAATATATAAACAAATATGTAAAATAAAAACGAAAAATGTTTATTTGCCTTGATAAAGTAAGAACGCTGATTGGCTTGTCTTGATATACAGGGTCTGCCAGTGAAGCGGGACATTTTGAAAGTCCAATAGTTCATTTACTGCTCACGAGAGGGCGTGGAGGTTTTCGATTGTTGTTTTACATTTAATGCCATTTGTTGAACGTGGAACAGTGGTCCGGTGCACAGCGTGCTTTCTGCGTAAAATCGTTTTATAAGAATGGTGACTGTGTGACTTCTGTACAACGATTGTTTCGTAATCATTTCAATATTCCACGACATGGAAGAGTGCCGTCCGCTCATGCAATTATGTCATGGGTGAAAACGTTTGAAGAAACTGGTTCCACATTAAACTTAAAGCATAGAGGAGCAACAAGGTCTGTAAGAACAGAGGAAAACATTGAAAGAGTTCGAGTAGCATTGACGCGTAGTCCACAACGTTTTGCAATGAAACATGCATCCGCACTAAACATTAGTGACACTTCGCTACGACGAATTTTGCATAAAGACTTATCTTTTCGTCCTTACAAAATTCAAGTAATCCAGGAGTTGAAAGATGGCGATATGCTGGCTCGCAGGATTTTCAGCGAAAAAATATTGCGACGTGTAAATGATGATGAAAACTTTATTCACCGCATGTTTATGTCAGATGAAGCACATTTTCATTTGAATGGATATGTAAACAAACAAAATAGTCGATATTGGAATGATGAAAACCCAGGTGAGTTGCATGAAAAGCCATTACATAGTCCGAAAGTTACGGTGTGGTGTGCAGTTTCATCATCTGGCATTATTGGGCCATATTTTTTCCAAGACGATAGAGGAAACACCACAACTGTCAATGCAGACCGCTACACACACATCACACATGGTCAGAACATTTTTGATGCAACAGCTCCCTAGGTTTCCGGAAATTAATTTTTTCCAGTAGGATGGGGCCACATGTCATACTGCTCGTGTGTCCATGGCTGCTTTAAGAGAACTCTTCCCGGACGGACTCATATCCAGATATGGCGACATCTCGTGGCCTGCAAGATCCCCAGATTTGTCCGCATGCGATTTTTCTCTTTGGCGATTTCTGAAGAGCAGGGTGTACATTGATAGACCGTACACCATACCGGAATTAAAAACGAATATCAGACACGAAATTGCACGGATTCAACCTGACCTGCTTCGTCCAGTGATGGAAAATGTTCGGTCAAGATTAGAAGAATGTTTACACAGAAATGGCTCTCACTTGAGCGGCGTTATTTTTAAAAAGTAAAATAATGGCATACTTTACTCAGCTCAAATCTGTAAAAAAAAATTCTGATAATAAATGTTTAATGAAAAAATTGTTTACTTCTAATTTTCCCGCTTCACTGGCGGACCCTGTATTAAGAACGTTGATTGGCGCAGAACACAATCACCGATTGTTAATCGTTAGAGTTGGCATAAACTGCTGTGTAAAGCCTGTCCGTAATTACAAAAGCAGTAACAGTTAACACCAAAAACTAAACATCAGACAACACTTTAAGAAGACAAACATTAAAATACAATGTAAAACAAAAATATTAAAATTCAGATATTTAGTTGATTCACAACGGTTGAACCAGATAATGCCTACAATAGTGACTAATTAACCAAATATCAGCACAAACTATAGTGGAAAAAAAGTCTACTTCAGCTTGTAATAGTACTAACATGGCAACTACGTCATAGAGTCAGGCAACGATATGTACAAGGAAGAAGACACAGTATTTTCTTCCCACCTGCTATTACGCGATTATTCTCGACGCATTACATCGAAAGTCGTAGAATCAAGTTGCAATCTCGGAGTTGTATGAAGTCGGGTGTCCAGAATTCGGTCGGCAGTGGCTGTTATTGGTGTAGAGCAGCGTTTCCCAAACGTGTTTTGCCTACTACAGTACACTAAAAATACAATAGTCAGAACCCGCGGCACAATATCTCCATATACCGCGGTCAGTTGCGACACAATCGTATAAAACCTGGTCAGTTGCGACCAGGCCAATTAAGATCGAAAATATTGTCCTATAAGCTACAGCCACAGACTACATTTATCAAAGGCGTGTGAAGAGACGAAGACTTACGCTTGGAATGGTAATGCGCTACGACGGATTCCAGTGATTATATACCGTTAACGAACAATAAACTTTTCCTACCGTAGAGTGAACTTTACACTGTCGTAAGGCGGTGACAATCATTACTAACATTTTCATGTTATTATTATAACCATATATAGGAATTACCATTATACTCTATTCATTCCTAGACTAACCTAACCCAACTTAACCTAAAATGACGTAACGTAACAAAAATATTTGAAGAAAGAGTTTATCCGTATAAATGAAAAAGTTACAGAACTAAAACTTCACGGAAATTTGGAATACGAAAGTTTCTATTAGTCTGCACAGATTCGGTCAGTTCCAACCAAGCGAGGCGCAACCTGTTGACCGGGTAAGAACAGGTAAAAACGTCGTTTCGTCCCAACTGACCGAGACCGCGGACCCCCCTCACCAATCGGCGATTTCTTTCAAATCACACTGCAGCGTAATTTGCCGTAATAATGAATGTTACTTACTTACCTCAGTACTACGTACTTGTGGTTTCTTAGTCATGTCAGTCAACTTTTCCAACTGTAAAGCAAATTTATCAAAAAACTTATATTTTTGTGACTTATAAAATTACAAAAAGCCATTGACAAACGTTTTCTCACGTAACTTTTATTTGCAATTTCTTAACTTACAAAATTATGAAAAACATAAAATATTAGAAGATTCAAGTATGTTCTGTATTAAGTAGGTTTTGTAGAGTTTTTGCTTACAAATATTAATGTGATACATGAGATTGGTGTTTTTTACTTCCATGTTCCATAAGGAAATGGAAGTATGGTGATGGTGAAAAAAATTGAGGTCGAGATAAGGGCTGATTCTGATTGTACTACCCTCAAAACATGAAGAAAAATCACTTTCAGAAAAGTGTTTGCATATGTGTGTGTAGAATTTTTTATATGGCGAACGATAACTGCAGTAAATTCACAGATAATTAATGTTTTGCATATATACCTGAGTTGTAGAGATCGCAAAATCTGTTGATTTGGTGAAGATCGGTTAAGGGGAAGAGGTAGTTTACCTGCAACATTTTATGTTTTAACAAGAGTAAAGTACTTAATTTTAATAAATAAAGTATCCTGAAAAGAAGGTCATAATAATCCACTGTAGAAAGGTAGATGAAATATCTACAAATTAAATGGGGGATCATTTTATATAAGTGATAATGATAGTTCAAGGGATAGGGGATAATTTTTTAGATGTGTACTACGTTATTGGCAACAAAGAAGTAGTTTGTTGTTAAAATTCTTTCCCAGGCTGTTTGGCCGTAGTCAAATGTTTTCTGCAAAATCAGAAATTTTGGCAGTGCCTTCGACTGCCATCATCAGTAAAAATCAAGTGCTCTAACGTGAGATGATATACGTTAGTGGCCACAGTGCTGTGATTAAGGTTGAAGAAAGAAGTAGTTTCTGTGGAAATATTTCGTTTCCAAAATGATTTTAAATATATATCTTAGAACATGAAGTTATATATGTTTCTCCATACCTAAATTTTCATTAGGCCCTTGTTCCACGGTCGAATAATGGACAAAAACACTCTCACGTCGTGTTTCGATGTTTGTAGTTGAAGTTGAAATCGATATTTTGATTTATTTGGTTCATTGTGGAAAACGCTGACTCGCAAATATAAGATAGAGAAAAATGGAGAACTATTAACTAAATAAGCATCCAACGTTTTGATTTCTTTTTTGGCGAGTTAAACATTTTAGTTTATATTTTTATCTGTACCTGCTGCAGATAAGATACCTGCCAATAGAAATGATTGTTAGTATGTGCAAACATGTGTAATTAGTGACTTCATTGTTTACAGCGGTAGTGTTAATTACGCGATGTTTACTTTTTGGTACGTTAGAATGTGATTAAGAAAAAATTAACATGACGAATTGTTGTAGATTAGAGTTTATTGAGTTATTTAGATTATGTAAGCTGTAATTATGGTTGTAGTTAACGGTTTATCTGTTGTTCCATCACTTGACTTCCACTGTTCAAAGTCGACAATCCGTGCTACCGTTGTAACTTTATTAAAAATAATATTTCTTCAATAGTCGTTTTATTCCGTTATTACACTAACGACCAGTTTGAATGAATATCAACCCAACTGCAGATTATATTTTATAATAAAACGTTTATTGTAACCAGTGAATGTACGGAATATTGTAGATTTCCCTACAGGAATCCGGTTTCAGCTTTCAAATATAATAGCATTTAGATTTGTGGATACAAACGTTTTATATTATTAGTAAAGTACGTCCATTTGAAAGCGGTTTAATAGTTTGTGTAACTGACGTTATCTCGCCCACACTGACCAAGGGGAGCTCAATGGCTCGCTAAACTGTCCCTGGCTGGCAAGTAATTTAAAATTTGTTAGTTATTCGATAGGCGTATTTTTAGTTCGATGTAAATAAATGGTCGTTTTCATTAGTTGGTTATTGCGATGTATTGGTGATTGGTGTCAGTACAGTATTGGTGTGAGTAATGTAGTGTACAGTATTGAATCGTACGCCAACCGTTGTATAGTCGCAAATGGCCACAACGACCTTTATAAATCTGTGATCGTATTTAAGTGTTAAAAAAAAACAAAAATTTGTTTAAAATTAATAGTACACACAATGTTTCCAAATACAGAAGCATATAGAAAAATAAAAACAAAGATTAACAGATATCATCATCATCTTCAAGGATTAAACCAAGGATGGTTTGTTCCGGTCTCAAATAGGCAAAGATTAGAGCTGGTCACTCCAGCGCTTCCTCGGACGTCCCACACCTCTCCGTCCCTTCGGCTTACAGTTCCATAGTTGTTTGGCGATGCGGCAGTCATCCATTCGGCAAAGATGTTCCCACCAATTCAACCGATACTGGGCGTTCCTGTCGAGTATACTCATAATATTCAATTCCTGCAGTATATCCGTGTTTCTTATATGATCATGGAGAGTATACCCTGCCACGTGCCTGAGAAATCTCATTTCAGCCGCTTAGATGGGACCGGCCTGCCATTTCGTTAAAGTCGAATTCTCAGACCCATAAAAAGTGTGGGATGAGCCATCACCTTGTAGAATTTTAGGCGTGTTTCTTTACGCGCTGACTTCAGGGTTCGCTTGATGGTCCCGCACATAAGATTGAACTTATGCAACTTATATAATAGATATCAAAGTAGTATATCTTTGAGTACACTCAAAAATTATTATCGAGGATATACCTCAAATTTTAACTATTTAGGTAATTAGATTTCAAGGCATATGTGGAATTATAAAGAGAATACTGTTAAATAAGGCGAGACGTAAGAGAAAAAAAAAATTCTACAAAATATTGGCTATTCCAGTGCTATTATAATGGCAGTTTACAATGTTATATATCTTATTAACAAGAAGATATGCTTATATCCTTTATATCATAACAGTTTAATAACAGAGTTTTCACAATGTTTAGTATTCCTGCTAACGGAATGGTAATTCACTAATGTGCCGCGACTTTGAATTTTCCCGGCGCGTGTAGAGTTGTTCAGGGCTACCAACACGGTAGGCAGCAGTGCCTGCCAGTGCCATTGTCGAAGCTACGGCGACGCGATTCTGTCGCTGTGGTCACCTGTTCGCTGTGTTTTGGGATTTCAGATTGGCTGTCTAGTTAGTTTAGCCAAAGGCTTTTTTTTTGACAAACTGGGACAGGTTTGTTTTATGCAGGCAGGTACGACCTACACACCATTGTGTCCGTCTCATTTCGCAGGATGCCTTAAACTAGGACATTCCCTTTGGTCTGACGGCCTAGGTTATGAGGTTATGTGTGTCGGTATTCTTTTCATGAGTCTATAGTTTCCTCAAGACGTTTAAGGTCCCTGCCTTAGCCAGGAAAAAGGGGGAAGATCGGTGGTCATGCGAACTTCTGTGACCATCAGCAGAGCGGTTCTACACTAATGCGCTCCCCGAAGCCGTGAGATATTTACATTAAATATCTGTCAACTCAATCCGTGTAACAAGCTTATTAAGAACTGAAAATACCTGAAGGTCATAAGAATTCAAGTTTGTAAAAGTTGTAACTGGTTCCATTGTAACTTGTCTAACATACACCAGGAGGGGGTGGTTAAACAGTTTTACTAAAGTATGGTTCCCTTACTTAAGCTATGTGGAGTCAGATTACCTTTATTACCATTATTTTTATTATAATAATTCTTCAAAGGTTATTAGTGTTTTCTTTAATTAAGTGGTTGGGTTAACTTTAGTATTGTTCGTCATTCTACTGGATTAATGTTCGCGTTGTTCTCCCTCATGGGGTATGCTAGTCTGGAAACACACACACACACACACACACACACACACACACACACACACACACACACACACACACACACACACACACACACACACACACACACACACACACACACACACACACACACACACATATGTATATCTTTATGTCTATTTTCTAAATTCTATAAATTAATACTTGTCAACGCTTAAGTTGTGTCAGTAACATAAAATCTAATAAATCTTGTTATTATGTTAAAAATGTGTTGATTGCACATCCTGTCAGTCTGTTAAGCCCCACCACACTTTTGCTTCCTCTAGGTTCATTAACCTAGTCTTAAATATTACGTACGGTCCTGTGACCGCTACACTAAATATCAGACTGTACAAAGTAGCTGCAGAGAGGGAAACAAAGTTAGCAGCGCGTCGCTCTCAGAGGAAACGACTGCGCTGCAGCGGAAGGGATGAGCTTATCTTCTTCACAAGGGTATTATACACGTACAATATATTCACTATAATTTATTTTCAAAAGTTGTGAACAGATTAGTAGTTAGTTATATTTTGCTAAAACACTTTCTTGTAAGTACTGCGAAAATGGAGAAATAGAAAATTTACAAACTGTGAACTATGTAAGATTTTCGTAGTTTGAAGTAAATATCTGTTTGTGAAAATTCTGTGACAATATAAGAAAATGTCAGTACAACCAAGAACTTTATTGCTTTTTAATAACATCAGTGCATTACGAAGGAAGAGAATATCACTCATACTTATGAACACTCTGACCTCATATCATTGCTTTCTTTACATGTTAGTAACACTATTTCTTCTTCTTCTTCTCGTTAACCCAGTGGCTGATGGACTTCCAATCTATTCCTTCCCGTAGGCAGCCTCTTTATCAACACATATATACCATCCGCCCTCTCTTACGCAATCCACATACTCCAGCCTGGTCTTTCTACTGCCACTATGCCCTTCGATCAGGGTGGTGAAACTGTTCGAATGGCGTACCAGGTGGCCAACTATATTGCTTCTCCTTTCCACAATGGATCAAACAGCGTCTTTTTTCCACACGCTCTCTTCAAAAAGTAGGTTTTCCATCTACGGTATTCTTAAAGGTCCTTCTCCAACAGCACATCTCAAAAACGGTAGGTCCATTTCCCTTAAAGTCCAGGTTTCTAAGCCTGGACATATTGTGCATATGCTCCAAACAAATCTCTTTGTCTTCCTAGTTCCAAGGGACACTATTTTCGACGCCAAAAGAGATCTTTTCTTTGAAAAACGCTACTATTGATTGTGCAATTCTACTTTTTACATGACTGATGCCCCTCCCGTCTGTTGAAATCGGCTCCCAAGATTTGTAAGTTCTCCCACTTTTTCTTTTCCCGATGGTGATAAAATTCTGTAGTTAGCGTCTTTGATACATGTGACACCGCTTTCTGAGTTCTATATTTCTCAATTTTCTGTGCATTTCTGATCTTAAAAATGCATGTCTCTTGCTCGTTAGTTCAAAGTTTTGGGATATTTTTCCTTTGGCTTATAATCCTAGTGACTTTAAATATTCTGCAGGGATATTATCAGGTCTTGAAGCTTTGTGATTGTGTAGTGTTTTGAGTGCCCTATCTAACTCCGTATTCAATATAGGTGACTCAATCTGATTCACTTCATCACTATTAACATTTTCTAGAATGTTTTCATCTAAATATTGTTCCTTTTATAATTCTTCTATCTATTCTTACTATTGTTTTAGAATTCCTTCTCAACTATTTAGTCTTCTCTTTCTTCCTTAATTTCCCTGATTATCATGTTTCTGTATTGCCTGTCTTCTTGTGATAGTTCTTATCCGCTTCGGATGTTGGATATCATACAGGCTATTTTATCTTTCTGTACTGCTGTACGGAATAAGTCAGTTAAGTATATTGCCTATAGTCGATTGACATACCTGATATACTACATCTCATCCGTTCCTTCATAATGTTGTTGATATCTTTACTTATCCATGAATTGTGTATTACCTTATCTTTTCCAAAACAGGATTCTGATGCTTTGTTAATTCTTACTTAAACACAATTTCCCTTGAATGTCATTTTTGTTTCTGTATTTATTCTTAATTTGTTCTTTAATGTTCTTGAAAGACTCGAGCCTCCTGTGGTTTATAATTTTTAATCTATTCTGTCTTCTCTTAGCTATAAAATTTGATTCCTTTTCAGGTATAGCATTCACCATCAGCCCAAGTTTATGACCCGAATCTACGTCCGCTCCAGGATAGGTCTTAACCATTTTCTCTCATAACTCCTTTCCCACCAATATATAGCAAAAATAATAACGTTTTCCCATTGCCTAAGTTTATCTTCATCTTTTGGGTTGCTGGAAGAATATATTAGCAATAGTATGTCTGTGAGCTTTACCAAAGTCTATTAGTTTAGATCCTTGCATATTCATCTTTCCAAGTCCATGCTAACCTACAGTGTCTTCTTCTTTGTCCTCTCCGATTACTGTATTTCAGATACCTAGAATAATAAGATTAGCCATGTTTTCAACTTCTATTAGGACATCGTCAATACAACCGCTAACCGTTCGCCTTGGTATTCTGTAGTGGGGCATACAAACTTGCAGCAACACCATATTTCTTGGCACTGATTTAATTTTCAGCATGTTGATTCTCTCACTAGAACCCCAAATATAAAATAATTGTTCATTGTGATCTAAATTTATTTTTAATATAAAGCCACCTTCTCTAATTCCTTCTTTTTTTCTGAGAAAAGAAACCCTAAATCGCCGCTACAAAAATCCCCACCGTTTGGCCACCTAACCTCTCTTATTACTAACATTTCTACCACTAATCTATCCATTTTCAGTTTCAGATTTTTCAGTTTTTCAATCTTCTTCGCACACTTTATGTTGCACGTGTTATTCTACACATTTATCTTTTTTGCATTTATAGTCTTGAGTTGTCCCCACCCGGATCCGACTGGGACAAAATTGCTCCTGAACCTAGAGACTGCTCTGCCGTTCTCTTGATTCTGAAACAATGTATATCCTATTGACACTTTAATGCAGTAGTGTCCCACTGCCTTCTTCATCCTATGCCATTGGCTTGACAGTTCATCGGTCTTTTGGAATGGTTTCTCGTTCCAAGGACAAGAGGGTGTACTATAGTTTTACCCGATCATTTGCACATCTTATAGGCCGCTGGCACTTGATAAAGGGGAATCTCTTTATCCTGAGATCCCCTGCATTTGTTAGCCGCTTGCTTATACAATATATATATATATATATATATATATATATTGTTACCATACGGGTTTCCTCTCCTTAAAAACCCCTCTGTTGTATTTGTCGATTGTGTTCTATTAATTTAATTGTATAAATTCTCGGAAATATTTGGAGTTGTGGAATATATGGATGTACTCAATTAATGTTAACTTAACTATTTAATAATTATCAGTGTTAGTGTGCCTCGAACTTAAATAACTTAAGATTTATTCTACAATTTCATCCAACCCTATTATGCCTTGAAGAGAGTTCTGTCTGATTTTATATTTTTACGCTCCCTCTTTGGTGTCAGATAATTCCGCTATAAGCGCTGTAGTACCGGCTCAACGAAACTTGTAGGTTATTCGATGTTTATATTAACTATTTATTCTCTACTTATTCAGTTACTTTTGTTCCAGTTCACTAAACCATACTCCAAATAACAAGGTGTGACAAATATATAAAGGTTCTTAATTTGTGTATTCAATTCACATTAACTAAGATAATATATTCCAATTAATATATGTTGGGACTATAGATTCAGGTATCGATTGTTGATTATTTAATCCTTTGTTTATATTTGGTTATATATTATATTTGATTTGTATTTTATTTATTTCAGGGTGTGAAGGTTCTTGTAACTGTGGGGAAGACTAAAAATACATACTAAGAATGCAAGATTTACAAAAATTATGTGTTGTGTATTTAGTATGATTAATATAATATAACTTTACCAGTCTCTAATGAAGCAAATCACGTTGGCAGTTGATCGCTAAATTCGTTGTTCTGGTCAATTATGAAGCACAGTTTTCTTTCTTCAGTTTAATAAAAGTAATTCTTGTCCTGTCCACTTCGGAATACAGCTTCTGAATTGTTTTACAGCACGATTGATGTTCTTCTGCACCGTCAGGATCCAAATATGTTCTTCCTTCGGTTGAAGCAGTTAGTGTTGTTCCGTGTATTTGCAAGGTTATAATTTCTGGTGTTGTGAATATTATAATTTGTGTTAGTGTTAACTCTTTATATTTGATTAACTTTTCATCAATTCCCTTCGGACATGGGACAGTCCAAGTTTCTTCTTGTAGAATTTGGTTATTTGTTCTCGATTATTATTTCATAATATATCGTTATTTTATTAATCTGTGTTAGTGATAGATGTAAGTATTATCATTAGAATTTTATCTTCTTTATAATCGTATCTCTTGATTTCAAATATTACGATTCAATATATTCTTCTTGGGTTTTTTAAATCATCACGTTCAGTTTTTACAAAAGCAATTCTCGTTATTTTATAAATCAACAATCTTCTTCTTAAATTTTTCCCTAGCAACCTATATTAATTTCCGCTTCCATATGTTTTGACTATATAGTGTTTCTTTCATATATTTTTTTGTCTATTCTTTGTCAATTTGCTGTCCTATCGGAATGTAAATTTACCGATAGCTGGTTTATTATTTTATACACATCTTCTACTGGTTTTTTGATATAATTCCGTTTTTTCCTTTTTTATTATATTTAATCCACCTTCGATATTATTTTTCACCAATCGATATTATGGCATTATGGTATTATTATAATTTGTATAAATTTTATTAAATATTATTATTAACTTAATGTTTTTTCTTCTTTCTAGCTCTTCATAGTGTATTTATTAATTATTATTAATTGATGTATCTAACCTTTAAGTTATAAGTGTTTATTTAGTATTTTTGGCTGTTAGGCCTTTTATTGTAAATTGATCTACCTGTGGTTATGTCTGTTAGGCATCTATAGTCCCTTTTATATAAATTCGTACATACAATCAAAACTTAATTATTAACATTTGTATAAACAATTATTTTTCTACATCTAATAACAAATTTATCTTGATCTCTCGATCACATATAACAAAATTCGAACTTATGAACATTGGTTAACTGCCTCACACTTCATTCTATGACAGTCATTGAATAACACTATTTGTTTCATTATTTTTCATGAACTCAACACATATTTGATATAACTTCACATAAACTTTATCATAACATTTTTGTCATAATATAATACTTTTTTAACACAAAATTCTTATCTGTTATTACCATAAATTAAGTCATTGTTTCATTTTTCTGTTTTGATTTTTATTAAACATATATCATTAGCTATTATTTATTTTACAGGTTCGTTTATTCTATTCAACACTACGTTGCATTCTTATTTAATTTTGTCTATGACTATAATTGTCATAATTGTGTCTCTGTTCTCTTATGGGATTAAGTATCAATTTATTTATCAATCTGTGAATCTTCTTTTATGTAGCATAAATGCTATCATTTTTGTTGCGCTACATATGCTTCCCCTCCTAAAAAAGTTTAGTTTACCTGAATGAAGTTTAGGTCAAATAAACTTGCCTTTTTCACATGCCTTTTCTTAATTTCATTGTTAATGGTTGACGATGGTCTTCTCAATGTAACTTCATTAGACTAGTACTAGTACCTTTTTTATTTAATAACATTTCATCATTTTATTTAACATTCTTGATTCTTGATATATTTTTTTTTCTGTACACATTATTTGTTGGTAACTGGCTATACTATTCACTGATACATTAGTTTTACATCTCTCCTATTTATAATTACTATAATTACTGCATTTTTCATTATTCTTCTGTCAACTCGCTTCTTTCTGTTTTCTTCGTCCGATTCCTTTGGAAACTGAATTTATTTTTGCAACTATTCTAATATTCCTTAAATATTTAATTTCCCTAACAATCCCTAACACATGCGTTGGTACAGTTCAGAGAGGCACTGTTTGGCTTCATACTCTGCTGCCCACAATACATCTTAATATAGTACTGCTGGAATTCATCTACAGTCAGCTATAAAATATAATAATAATCTCCTAATAATCTCTTTAATCATTTAATAATAAATATTTGGGAAAAGATTTTTTTCTTTGTTGCATTTATATTTCTTCATCACTATTCTTCATATTTCGTAGTTCCATTTTAATTCCTTAAACATTCGTTAATATTGACTTTGACAGTTATCAATTGTAATCATTTTTGTTTTCATTTTTGTTGAGATTGTAATGTTAAGTATCTTCTTCGTTTTTTTTTTCTCTGATCTCAATATTTTTTAATCAGTTGTTGTGTGTTGATCATTATAATTGTATTTCTTACTAAATATATTCCTTATACTTAATTATTCTTCTTCTTATCGTATTTCACTATTTTGGCTGTTTATTTTTTAATGAATTATGTTCATAAATACTCTTTCCTTCTTGTCTTCTTTAACATTATATTAGTTACATTCAATCGTTTACTGAGATTGTTCCATCATGTGACAATGTAGTATGTATTTTAGGTCATATGATTTTTTTTTTCTTCTTTATTTTGGATAAGTAGGTTTGAGGTAATAACTTTTATCTTGGGGTTCATTCTTCATTATTCACACTATTTCTTTATACACATAATAATAATAATTATCGTTTTCTTCTGTAATCTTGGGGTTTGTTATTCATTATACACATTATTTCTTTATAAACATTTAACAATAATTCTTGTTTTCTTCAAAATCGATAATACGTTGTTCTTATTGTATTTCAAAATTTAGTGGTAGTATTCAACTCAAATTATTTTTAAATTCCAAGTATTTTTCTTCAAGATTGATAATAAGTTGTCCTTACTTCATTTTAGAATTTATTCATTTATATAAATTCTTTTTCTTTTTGTTAATCCAGAAGTTGTTCAAATATAAGGTAATAAGTTGTCCTTACTTCATTTTAGAAGTTATTCATTTATATAAATTCTTTTTCTTTTTGTTAATCCAGAAGTTGTTCAAATATAAGGTAATAAGTTGTCCTTATTTCATTTTAGAATTTATTCATAATATTTCTTCTGGATTTAGTAATTTTTGTTTCTTACTAAATTCGTTTTATATATAATAGTTATTTCAAATAATTTGTGTAAGTTGGTCTTACTGTCTTTTAGAATTTTGCTGATATATATATGATTTCGTTATTACTATTACTGTTTACATGTTTCTGATCCTCTTCTAACAAATCTTCCCTGATATTCTTTAAATAGTGGTTATTAATTATGGTTATTTTATGATTACACTTAATTTTATTTATTAATCGTTGTTCCCCAAGATTACGGTTCAGTGACGGGTATTCATTAATTTTCACTGCCTCTATTAGTTTAAATGAGGGCTTACTCCCTCTTCTCTATTTTCATTCTGATTACTGTGTTGGCTTTGTACTGGTTCCGTGCGATCCTCCGTATTATGTTCTGCTATCCTATAATTTCCATCATGTGGGTAGTTGTCTTAACGCCGAGATTGGTCATAATGGTTGTCATATCGTTGACTCCTTGGGTAGTATCGTCGCTGATTACCTTGAGGTCTGGAGTAAATATAATTAACGTTATGTCTATAATTATTGGGTCGTCTGTCCCCATCTCCTCTATTATTGCGACTATCACGATAATTGTAATTGTTATTGCCGCGATAATTATAGTTTCTGGAATTATTATTCGTGTTTTCATTTTGTGTTCTATTAGTATTAACGTTATGCGCAGGTCGATTGCGATCGTTATTATGAGAATTGGCTGATGGCGCGTTATTATCATACTTCTGATATTTATGATTTAGCATTCTATTTCTTTGGTATTGGTTCTCGTGTTCATAATTCTCCAAGAACTTGGCCATGGCTGGAATCGTTTTGATTTGACTACACATACGCGCATTTTTTATCCCTTCCTCGTAATGATAGGATAGTTGTATTACTAAACATTCTTCGGGAATTCGGGGCTCTAAGTTCCGCGCCATACATACTTTTCCTAAAAAGTATGAAGTAGGGGACTGGCCTACATTTGTTTCGTATCGACCGTTACTCAAATTATTCCTAATCATATTCTGGGTCGATTCCGACCAATACTTCTCCTTAAATTGTTTTTTGAACTCAGTCATGTCCAGTATATCCGGGCGTACCGCTGTCCACCAATTATCATAAGTATCTTTAAACGTTTCATCAATCATGCTTCGTATAATACTCCAGCGACTCTCTCTATTTCTTATGATCACTTCTTCCAATCTCTTTAAAAATTCCATAGGATTGCGCTTATAATTACGAAAATTAATCGATTCTCTGTTCTCATGGTTATTTGTATTACTATTTTGGCATGTCCTATCCCGCCATGAATCTACTTCCTCCTGTAATTGTAATTCACGCCTACTAATCTCTTCTATTTTATTTTTATTGGTATTGATTTGACCTTCCATATTATTTAAATTGCCATAAACCCTTTCGAGTCGTTCGCCTATGTCTGTCTGTATTTGCTTAATACCTTCCTTATTCTCTTCCCGTACCTGATGTACTTCGTTTTTAATTTGCTCACATTTTTCGACAGTTTCCTGTTGGATTTCTTCGACCAATGTTTTATTCTAAATTTTTGTGTCATTAATTTTATTCTGTAATTCCTCACGAACCTGTACTATTGTTTCGTTAGTTTTTTCTAACTCTTCATTTGTTTTGGCTATTTCTAATTTCCTTTCCTCATTATTTTGGTCCACCTTCTGGTTAACTGTCACATGAAGATTCTCAATTTTTTCATTAATCTGCCTTAAATTCTCTTCATGTAATTGTAGGATGTCTTCCTTCATTTGTTTTACACCCTCATCATTCCTATCTAACCTTTCGTGAATTTGGTTTAATCTTTCGTTCATTTGTTTTGCGGTTTCTTTATTTTCCTCATTTGTTTTCCTAAACTGTTCTCTTAAAGTTTCCTTATTTTCCTCATTTGTTTTATCTAATTTTTCCTCCAATCTCTTTGAGTTTTCCTCCTGTCTCTTTGAGTTTTCCTCATTCATTTGTTTATTGCTTTCCATTATAATCCTCAACAGCTCCTGCATGCTCATGTCTTCCTTTTTGTTGGATTTATCTGGTTGGTCCCCTTGGGCAACTTCTTCCATTAATTCCCTTTCCTTGTCCGCAATTATTTCAGTTTCCGTTATTTCGTCTGTCTGTTGTTCCATTTCGCTATCTGTTATTAGTTCTATTTCCTGTTCTTGTTCATCTATTTCCTTCTCCGTTTCTCCTGCCCTCATCCTTGATCTACCTCTGGTATGCATGTTTATTCTCCCACAGTTGCCTGCTCTGGTTAAGTAATATTAATGTGGTTACTGTTACTTAACTTAAGCCCTACACAAGTTGAGCGCCAATTTGTTACCATACGGGTTTCCTCTCCTTAAAAACCCCTCTGTTGTATTTGTCGATTGTGTTCTATTAATTTAATTGTATAAATTCTCGGAAATATTTGGAGTTGTGGAATATATGGATGTACTCAATTAATGTTAACTTAACTATTTAATAATTATCAGTGTTAGTGTGCCTCGAACTTAAATAACTTAAGATTTATTCTACAATTTCATCCAACCCTATTATGCCTTGAAGAGAGTTCTGTCTGATTTTATATTTTTACGCTCCCTCTTTGGTGTCAGATAATTCCGCTATAAGCGCTGTAGTACCGGCTCAACGAAACTTGTAGGTTATTCGATGTTTATATTAACTATTTATTCTCTACTTATTCAGTTACTTTTGTTCCAGTTCACTAAACCATACTCCAAATAACAAGGTGTGACAAATATATAAAGGTTCTTTATTTGTGTATTCAATTCACATTAACTAAGATAATATATTCCAATTAATATATGTTGGGACTATAGATTCAGGTATCGATTGTTGATTATTTAATCCTTTGTTTATATTTGGTTATATATTATATTTGATTTGTATTTTATTTATTTCAGGGTGTGAAGGTTCTTGTAACTGTGGGGAAGACTAAAAATACATACTAAGAATGCAAGATTTACAAAAATTATGTGTTGTGTATTTAGTATGATTAATATAATATAACTTTACCAGTCTCTAATGAAGCAAATCACGTTGGCAGTTGATCGCTAAATTCGTTGTTCTGGTCAATTATGAAGCACAGTTTTCTTTCTTCAGTTTAATAAAAGTAATTCTTGTCCTGTCCACTTCGGAATACAGCTTCTGAATTGTTTTACAGCACGATTGATGTTCTTCTGCACCGTCAGGATCCAAATATGTTCTTCCTTCGGTTGAAGCAGTTAGTGTTGTTCCGTGTATTTGCAAGGTTATAATTTCTGGTGTTGTGAATATTATAATTTGTGTTATTGTTAACTCTTTATATTTGATTAACTTTTCATCAATTCCCTTCGGACATGGGACAGTCCAAGTTTCTTCTTGTAGAATTTGGTTATTTGTTCTCGATTATTATTTCATAATATATCGTTATTTTATTAATCTGTGTTAGTGATAGATGTAAGTATTATCATTAGAATTTTATCTTCTTTATAATCGTATCTCTTGATTTCAAATATTACGATTCAATATATTCTTCTTGGGTTTTTTAAATCATCACGTTCAGTTTTTACAAAAGCAATTCTCGTTATTTTATAAATCAACAATCTTCTTCTTAAATTTTTCCCTAGCAACCTATATTAATTTCCGCTTCCATATGTTTTGACTATATAGTGTTTCTTTCATATATTTTTTTGTCTATTCTTTGTCAATTTGCTGTCCTATCGGAATGTAAATTTACCGATAGCTGGTTTATTATTTTATACACATCTTCTACTGGTTTTTTGATATAATTCCGTTTTTTCCTTTTTTATTATATTTAATCCACCTTCGATATTATTTTTCACCAATCGATATTATGGCATTATGGTATTATTATAATTTGTATAAATTTTATTAAATATTATTATTAACTTAATGTTTTTTCTTCTTTCTAGCTCTTCATAGTGTATTTATTAATTATTATTAATTGATGTATCTAACCTTTAAGTTATAAGTGTTTATTTAGTATTTTTGGCTGTTAGGCCTTTTATTGTAAATTGATCTACCTGTGGTTATGTCTGTTAGGCATCTATAGTCCCTTTTATATAAATTCGTACATACAATCAAAACTTAATTATTAACATTTGTATAAACAATTATTTTTCTACATCTAATAACAAATTTATCTTGATCTCTCGATCACATATAACAAAATTCGAACTTATGAACATTGGTTAACTGCCTCACACTTCATTCTATGACAGTCATTGAATAACACTATTTGTTTCATTATTTTTCATGAACTCAACACATATTTGATATAACTTCACATAAACTTTATCATAACATTTTTGTCATAATATAATACTTTTTTAACACAAAATTCTTATCTGTTATTACCATAAATTAAGTCATTGTTTCATTTTTCTGTTTTGATTTTTATTAAACATATATCATTAGCTATTATTTATTTTACAGGTTCGTTTATTCTATTCAACACTACGTTGCATTCTTATTTAATTTTGTCTATGACTATAATTGTCATAATTGTGTCTCTGTTCTCTTATGGGATTAAGTATCAATTTATTTATCAATCTGTGAATCTTCTTTTATGTAGCATAAATGCTATCATTTTTGTTGCGCTACATATGCTTCCCCTCCTAAAAAAGTTTAGTTTACCTGAATGAAGTTTAGGTCAAATAAACTTGCCTTTTTCACATGCCTTTTCTTAATTTCATTGTTAATGGTTGACGATGGTCTTCTCAATGTAACTTCATTAGACTAGTACTAGTACCTTTTTTATTTAATAACATTTCATCATTTTATTTAACATTCTTGATTCTTGATATATTTTTTTTTCTGTACACATTATTTGTTGGTAACTGGCTATACTATTCACTGATACATTAGTTTTACATCTCTCCTATTTATAATTACTATAATTACTGCATTTTTCATTATTCTTCTGTCAACTCGCTTCTTTCTGTTTTCTTCGTCCGATTCCTTTGGAAACTGAATTTATTTTTGCAACTATTCTAATATTCCTTAAATATTTAATTTCCCTAACAATCCCTAACACATGCGTTGGTACAGTTCAGAGAGGCACTGTTTGGCTTCATACTCTGCTGCCCACAATACATCTTAATATAGTACTGCTGGAATTCATCTACAGTCAGCTATAAAATATAATAATAATCTCCTAATAATCTCTTTAATCATTTAATAATAAATATTTGGGAAAAGATTTTTTTCTTTGTTGCATTTATATTTCTTCATCACTATTCTTCATATTTCGTAGTTCCATTTTAATTCCTTAAACATTCGTTAATATTGACTTTGACAGTTATCAATTGTAATCATTTTTGTTTTCATTTTTGTTGAGATTGTAATGTTAAGTATCTTCTTCGTTTTTTTTTTTCTCTGATCTCAATATTTTTTAATCAGTTGTTGTGTGTTGATCATTATAATTGTATTTCTTACTAAATATATTCCTTATACTTAATTATTCTTCTTCTTATCGTATTTCACTATTTTGGCTGTTTATTTTTTAATGAATTATGTTCATAAATACTCTTTCCTTCTTGTCTTCTTTAACATTATATTAGTTACATTCAATCGTTTACTGAGATTGTTCCATCATGTGACAATGTAGTATGTATTTTAGGTCATATGATTTTTTTTTTTTCTTCTTTATTTTGGATAAGTAGGTTTGAGGTAATAACTTTTATCTTGGGGTTCATTCTTCATTATTCACACTATTTCTTTATACACATAATAATAATAATTATCGTTTTCTTCTGTAATCTTGGGGTTTGTTATTCATTATACACATTATTTCTTTATAAACATTTAACAATAATTCTTGTTTTCTTCAAAATCGATAATACGTTGTTCTTATTGTATTTCAAAATTTAGTGGTAGTATTCAACTCAAATTATTTTTAAATTCCAAGTATTTTTCTTCAAGATTGATAATAAGTTGTCCTTACTTCATTTTAGAATTTATTCATTTATATAAATTCTTTTTCTTTTTGTTAATCCAGAAGTTGTTCAAATATAAGGTAATAAGTTGTCCTTACTTCATTTTAGAATTTATTCATTTATATAAATTCTTTTTCTTTTTGTTAATCCAGAAGTTGTTCAAATATAAGGTAATAAGTTGTCCTTATTTCATTTTAGAATTTATTCATAATATTTCTTCTGGATTTAGTAATTTTTGTTTCTTACTAAATTCGTTTTATATATAATAGTTATTTCAAATAATTTGTGTAAGTTGGTCTTACTGTTTTTTAGAATTTTGCTGATATATATATGATTTCGTTATTACTATTACTGTTTACATGTTTCTGATCCTCTTCTAACAAATCTTCCCTGATATTCTTTAAATAGTGGTTATTAATTATGGTTATTTTATGATTACACTTAATTTTATTTATTAATCGTTGTTCCCCAAGATTACGGTTCAGTGACGGGATTACGGTTCAGTGACGGGTATTCATTAATTTTCACTGCCTCTATTAGTTTAAATGAGGGCTTACTCCCTCTTCTCTATTTTCATTCTGATTACTGTGTTGGCTTTGTACTGGTTCCGTGCGATCCTCCGTATTATGTTCTGCTATCCTATAATTTCCATCATGTGGGTAGTTGTCTTCACGCCGAGATTGGTCATAATGGTTGTCATATCGTTGACTCCTTGGGTAGTATCGTCGCTGATTACCTTGAGGTCTGGAGTAAATATAATTAACGTTATGTCTATAATTATTGGGTCGTCTGTCCCCATCTCCTCTATTATTGCGACTATCACGATAATTGTAATTGTTATTGCCGCGATAATTATAGTTTCTGGAATTATTATTCGTGTTTTCATTTTGTGTTCTATTAGTATTAACGTTATGCGCAGGTCGATTGCGATCGTTATTATGAGAATTGGCTGATGGCGCGTTATTATCATACTTCTGATATTTATGATTTAGCATTCTATTTCTTTGGTATTGGTTCTCGTGTTCATAATTCTCCAAGAACTTGGCCATGGCTGGAATCGTTTTGATTTGACTACACATACGCGCATTTTTTATCCCTTCCTCGTAATGATAGGATAGTTGTATTACTAAACATTCTTCGGGAATTCGGGGCTCTAAGTTCCGCGCCATACATACTTTTCCTAAAAAGTATGAAGTAGGGGACTGGCCTACATTTGTTTCGTATCGACCGTTACTCAAATTATTCCTAATCATATTCTGGGTCGATTCCGACCAATACTTCTCCTTAAATTGTTTTTTGAACTCAGTCATGTCCAGTATATCCGGGCGTACCGCTGTCCACCAATTATCATAAGTATCTTTAAACGTTTCATCAATCATGCTTTGTATAATACTCCAGCGACTCTCTCTATTTCTTATGATCACTTCTTCCAATCTCTTTAAAAATTCCATAGGATTGCGCTTATAATTACGAAAATTAATCGATTCTCTGTTCTCATGGTTATTTGTATTACTATTTTGGCATGTCCTATCCCGCCATGAATCTACTTCCTCCTGTAATTGTAATTCACGCCTACTAATCTCTTCTATTTTATTTTTATTGGTATTGATTTGACCTTCCATATTATTTAAATTGCCATAAACCCTTTCGAGTCGTTCGCCCATGTCTGTCTGTATTTGCTTAATACCTTCCTTATTCTCTTCCCGTACCTGATGTACTTCGTTTTTAATTTGCTCACATTTTTCGACAGTTTCCTGTTGGATTTCTTCGACCAATGTTTTATTCTCAATTTTTGTGTCATTAATTTTATTCTGTAATTCCTCACGAACCTGTACTATTGTTTCGTTAGTTTTTTCTAACTCTTCATTTGTTTTGGCTATTTCTAATTTCCTTTCCTCATTATTTTGGTCCACCTTCTGGTTAACTGTCACATGAAGATTCTCAATTTTTTCATTAATCTGCCTTAAATTCTCTTCATGTAATTGTAGGATGTCTTCCTTCATTTGTTTTACACCCTCATCATTCCTATCTAACCTTTCGTGAATTTGGTTTAATCTTTCGTTCATTTGTTTTGCGGTTTCTTTATTTTCCTCATTTGTTTTCCTAAACTGTTCTCTTAAAGTTTCCTTATTTTCCTCATTTGTTTTATCTAATTTTTCCTCCAATCTCTTTGAGTTTTCCTCCTGTCTCTTTGAGTTTTCCTCATTCATTTGTTTATTGCTTTCCATTATAATCCTCAACAGCTCCTGCATGCTCATGTCTTCCTTTTTGTTGGATTTATCTGGTTGGTCCCCTTGGGCAACTTCTTCCATTAATTCCCTTTCCTTGTCCGCAATTATTTCAGTTTCCGTTATTTCGTCTGTCTGTTGTTCCATTTCGCTATCTGTTATTAGTTCTATTTCCTGTTCTTGTTCATCTATTTCCTTCTCCGTTTCTCCTGCCCTCATCCTTGATCTACCTCTGGTATGCATGTTTATTCTCCCACAGTTGCCTGCTCTGGTTAAGTAATATTAATATGGTTACTGTTACTTAACTTAAGCCCTACACAAGTTGAGCGCCAATTTGTTACCATACGGGTTTCCTCTCCTTAAAAACCCCTCTGTTGTATTTGTCGATTGTGTTCTATTAATTTAATTGTATAAATTCTCGGAAATATTTGGAGTTGTGGAATATATGGATGTACTCAATTAATGTTAACTTAACTATTTAATAATTATCAGTGTTAGTGTGCCTCGAACTTAAATAACTTAAGATTTATTCTACAATTTCATCCAACCCTATTATGCCTTGAAGAGAGTTCTGTCTGATTTTATATTTTTACGCTCCCTCTTTGGTGTCAGATAATTCCGCTATAAGCGCTGTAGTACCGGCTCAACGAAACTTGTAGGTTATTCGATGTTTATATTAACTATTTATTCTCTACTTATTCAGTTACTTTTGTTCCAGTTCACTAAACCATACTCCAAATAACAAGGTGTGACAAATATATAAAGGTTCTTTATTTGTGTATTCAATTCACATTAACTAAGATAATATATTCCAATTAATATATGTTGGGACTATAGATTCAGGTATCGATTGTTGATTATTTAATCCTTTGTTTATATTTGGTTATATATTATATTTGATTTGTATTTTATTTATTTCAGGGTGTGAAGGTTCTTGTAACTGTGGGGAAGACTAAAAATACATACTAAGAATGCAAGATTTACAAAAATTATGTGTTGTGTATTTAGTATGATTAATATAATATAACTTTACCAGTCTCTAATGAAGCAAATCACGTTGGCAGTTGATCGCTAAATTCGTTGTTCTGGTCAATTATGAAGCACAGTTTTCTTTCTTCAGTTTAATAAAAGTAATTCTTGTCCTGTCCACTTCGGAATACAGCTTCTGAATTGTTTTACAGCACGATTGATGTTCTTCTGCACCGTCAGGATCCAAATATGTTCTTCCTTCGGTTGAAGCAGTTAGTGTTGTTCCGTGTATTTGCAAGGTTATAATTTCTGGTGTTGTGAATATTATAATTTGTGTTATTGTTAACTCTTTATATTTGATTAACTTTTCATCAATTCCCTTCGGACATGGGACAGTCCAAGTTTCTTCTTGTAGAATTTGGTTATTTGTTCTCGATTATTATTTCATAATATATCGTTATTTTATTAATCTGTGTTAGTGATAGATGTAAGTATTATCATTAGAATTTTATCTTCTTTATAATCGTATCTCTTGATTTCAAATATTACGATTCAATATATTCTTCTTGGGTTTTTTAAATCATCACGTTCAGTTTTTACAAAAGCAATTCTCGTTATTTTATAAATCAACAATCTTCTTCTTAAATTTTTCCCTAGCAACCTATATTAATTTCCGCTTCCATATGTTTTGACTATATAGTGTTTCTTTCATATATTTTTTTGTCTATTCTTTGTCAATTTGCTGTCCTATCGGAATGTAAATTTACCGATAGCTGGTTTATTATTTTATACACATCTTCTACTGGTTTTTTGATATAATTCCGTTTTTTCCTTTTTTATTATATTTAATCCACCTTCGATATTATTTTTTACCAATCGATATTATGGCATTATGGTATTATTATAATTTGTATAAATTTTATTAAATATTATTATTAACTTAATGTTTTTTCTTCTTTCTAGCTCTTCATAGTGTATTTATTAATTATTATTAATTGATGTATCTAACCTTTAAGTTATAAGTGTTTATTTAGTATTTTTGGCTGTTAGGCCTTTTATTGTAAATTGATCTACCTGTGGTTATGTCTGTTAGGCATCTATAGTCCCTTTTATATAAATTCGTACATACAATCAAAACTTAATTATTAACATTTGTATAAACAATTAATTTTCTACATCTAATAACAAATTTATCTTGATCTCTCGATCACATATAACAAAATTCGAACTTATGAACATTGGTTAACTGCCTCACACTTCATTCTATGACAGTCATTGAATAACACTATTTGTTTCATTATTTTTCATGAACTCAACACATATTTGATATAACTTCACATAAACTTTATCATAACATTTTTGTCATAATATAATACTTTTTTAACACAAAATTCTTATCTGTTATTACCATAAATTAAGTCATTGTTTCATTTTTCTGTTTTGATTTTTATTAAACATATATCATTAGCTATTATTTATTTTACAGGTTCGTTTATTCTATTCAACACTACCTTGCATTCTTATTTAATTTTGTCTATGACTATAATTGTCATAATTGTGTCTCTGTTCTATTAGGGGATTAAGTATCAATTTATTTATCAATCTGTGAATCTTCTTTTATGTAGCATAAATGCTATCATTTTTGTTGCGCTACATATGCTTCCCCTCCTAAAAAAGTTTAGTTTACCTGAATGAAGTTTAGGTCAAATAAACTTGCCTTTTTCACATGCCTTTTCTTAATTTCATTGTTAATGGTTGACGATGGTCTTCTCAATGTAACTTCATTAGACTAGTACTAGTACCTTTTTTATTTAATAACATTTCATCATTTTATTTAACATTCTTGATTCTTGATATATTTTTTTTTCTGTACACATTATTTGTTGGTAACTGGCTATACTATTCACTGATACATTAGTTTTACATCTCTCCTATTTATAATTACTATAATTACTGCATTTTTCATTATTCTTCTGTCAACTCGCTTCTTTCTGTTTTCCTCGTCCGATTCCTTTGGAAACTGAATTTATTTTTGCAACTATTCTAATATTCCTTAAATATTTAATTTCCCTAACAATCCCTAACACATGCGTTGGTACAGTTCAGAGAGGCACTGTTTGGCTTCATACTCTGCTGCCCACACTACATCTTAATATAGTACTGCTGGAATTCATCTACAGTCAGCTATAAAATATAATAATAATCTCCTAATAATCTCTTTAATCATTTAATAATAAATATTTGGGAAAAGATTTTTTCTTTGTTGCATTTATATTTCTTCATCACTATTCTTCATATTTCGTAGTTCCATTTTAATTCCTTAAACATTCGTTAATATTGACTTTGACAGTTATCAATTGTAATCATTTTTGTTTTCATTTTTGTTGAGATTGTAATGTTAAGTATCTTCTTCGTTTTTTTTTTTTCTCTGATCTCAATATTTTTTAATCAGTTGTTGTGTGTTGATCATTATAATTGTATTTCTTACTAAATATATTCCTTATACTTAATTATTCTTCTTCTTATCGTATTTCACTATTTTGGCTGTTTATTTTTTAATGAATTATGTTCATAAATACTCTTTCCTTCTTGTCTTCTTTAACATTATATTAGTTACATTCAATCGTTTACTGAGATTGTTCCATCATGTGGCAATGTAGTATGTATTTTAGGTCATATGATTTTTTTTCCTTCTTTATTTTGGATAAGTAGGTTTGAGGTAATAACTTTTATCTTGGGGTTCATTCTTCATTATTCACACTATTTCTTTATACACATAATAATAATAATTATCGTTTTCTTCTGTAATCTTGGGGTTTGTTATTCATTATACACATTATTTCTTTATAAACATTTAACAATAATTCTTGTTTTCTTCAAAATCGATAATACGTTGTTCTTATTGTATTTCAAAATTTAGTGGTAGTATTCAACTCAAATTATTTTTAAATTCCAAGTATTTTTCTTCAAGATTGATAATAAGTTGTCCTTACTTCATTTTAGAATTTATTCATTTATATAAATTCTTTTTCTTTTTGTTAATCCAGAAGTTTTTCAAATATAAGGTAATAAGTTGTCCTTACTTCATTTTAGAATTTATTCATTTATATAAATTCTTTTTCTTTTTGTTAATCCAGAAGTTGTTCAAATATAAGGTAATAAGTTGTCCTTATTTCATTTTAGAATTTATTCATAATATTTCTTCTGGATTTAGTAATTTTTGTTTCTTACTAAATTCGTTTTATATATAATAGTTATTTCAAATAATTTGTGTAAGTTGGTCTTACTGTCTTTTAGAATTTTGCTGATATATATATGATTTCGTTATTACTATTACTGTTTACATGTTTCTGATCCTCTTCTAACAAATCTTCCCTGATATTCTTTAAATAGTGGTTATTAATTATGGTTATTTTATGATTACACTTAATTTTATTTATTAATCGTTGTTCCCCAAGATTACGGTTCAGTGACGGGTATTCATTAATTTTCACTGCCTCTATTAGTTTAAATGAGGGCTTACTCCCTCTTCTCTATTTTCATTCTGATTACTGTGTTGGCTTTGTACTGGTTCCGTGCGATCCTCCGTATTATGTTCTGCTATCCTATAATTTCCATCATGTGGGTAGTTGTCTTCACGCCGAGATTGGTCATAATGGTTGTCATATCGTTGACTCCTTGGGTAGTATCGTCGCTGATTACCTTGAGGTCTGGAGTAAATATAATTAACGTTATGTCTATAATTATTGGGTCGTCTGTCCCCATCTCCTCTATTATTGCGACTATCACGATAATTGTAATTGTTATTGCCGCGATAATTATAGTTTCTGGAATTATTATTCGTGTTTTCATTTTGTGTTCTATTAGTATTAACGTTATGCGCAGGTCGATTGCGATCGTTATTATGAGAATTGGCTGATGGCGCGTTATTATCATACTTCTGATATTTATGATTTAGCATTCTATTTCTTTGGTATTGGTTCTCGTGTTCATAATTCTCCAAGAACTTGGCCATGGCTGGAATCGTTTTGATTTGACTACACATACGCGCATTTTTTATCCCTTCCTCGTAATGATAGGATAGTTGTATTACTAAACATTCTTCGGGAATTCGGGGCTCTAAGTTCCGCGCCATACATACTTTTCCTAAAAAGTATGAAGTAGGGGACTGGCCTACATTTGTTTCGTATCGACCGTTACTCAAATTATTCCTAATCATATTCTGGGTCGATTCCGACCAATACTTCTCCTTAAATTGTTTTTTGAACTCAGTCATGTCCAGTATATCCGGGCGTACCGCTGTCCACCAATTATCATAAGTATCTTTAAACGTTTCATCAATCATGCTTCGTATAATACTCCAGCGACTCTCTCTATTTCTTATGATCACTTCTTCCAATCTCTTTAAAAATTCCATAGGATTGCGCTTATAATTACGAAAATTAATCGATTCTCTGTTCTCACGGTTATTTGTATTACTATTTTGGCATGTCCTATCCCGCCATGAATCTACTTCCTCCTGTAATTGTAATTCACGCCTACTAATCTCTTCTATTTTATTTTTATTGGTATTGATTTGACCTTCCATATTATTTAAATTGCCATAGACCCTTTCGAGTCGTTCGCCCATGTCTGTCTGTATTTGCTTAATACCTTCCTTATTCTCTTCCCGTACCTGATGTACTTCGTTTTTAATTTGCTCACATTTTTCGACAGTTTCCTGTTGGATTTCTTCGACCAATGTTTTATTCTCAATTTTTGTGTCATTAATTTTATTCTGTAATTCCTCACGAACCTGTACTATTGTTTCGTTAGTTTTTTCTAACTCTTCATTTGTTTTGGCTATTTCTAATTTCCTTTCCTCATTATTTTGGTCCACCTTCTGGTTAACTGTCACATGAAGATTCTCAATTTTTTCATTAATCTGCCTTAAATTCTCTTCATGTAATTGTAGGATGTCTTCCTTCATTTGTTTTACACCCTCATCATTCCTATCTAACCTTTCGTGAATTTGGTTTAATCTTTCGTTCATTTGTTTTGCGGTTTCTTTATTTTCCTCATTTGTTTTCCTAAACTGTTCTCTTAAAGTTTCCTTATTTTCCTCATTTGTTTTATCTAATTTTTCCTCCAATCTCTTTGAGTTTTCCTCCTGTCTCTTTGAGTTTTCCTCATTCATTTGTTTATTGCTTTCCATTATAATCCTCAACAGCTCCTGCATGCTCATGTCTTCCTTTTTGTTGGATTTATCTGGTTGGTCCCCTTGGGCAACTTCTTCCATTAATTCCCTTTCCTTGTCCGCAATTATTTCAGTTTCCGTTATTTCGTCTGTCTGTTGTTCCATTTCGCTATCTGTTATTAGTTCTATTTCCTGTTCTTGTTCATCTATTTCCTTCTCCGTTTCTCCTGCCCTCATCCTTGATCTACCTCTGGTATGCATGTTTATTCTCCCACAGTTGCCTGCTCTGGTTAAGTAATATTAATATGGTTACTGTTACTTAACTTAAGCCCTACACAAGTTGAGCGCCAATTTGTTACCATACGGGTTTCCTCTCCTTAAAAACCCCTCTGTTGTATTTGTCGATTGTGTTCTATTAATTTAATTGTATAAATTCTCGGAAATATTTGGAGTTGTGGAATATATGGATGTACTCAATTAATGTTAACTTAACTATTTAATAATTATCAGTGTTAGTGTGCCTCGAACTTAAATAACTTAAGATTTATTCTACAATTTCATCCAACCCTATTATGCCTTGAAGAGAGTTCTGTCTGATTTTATATTTTTACGCTCCCTCTTTGGTGTCAGATAATTCCGCTATAAGCGCTGTAGTACCGGCTCAACGAAACTTGTAGGTTATTCGATGTTTATATTAACTATTTATTCTCTACTTATTCAGTTACTTTTGTTCCAGTTCACTAAACCATACTCCAAATAACAAGGTGTGACAAATATATAAAGGTTCTTTATTTGTGTATTCAATTCACATTAACTAAGATAATATATTCCAATTAATATATGTTGGGACTATAGATTCAGGTATCGATTGTTGATTATTTAATCCTTTGTTTATATTTGGTTATATATTATATTTGATTTGTATTTTATTTATTTCAGGGTGTGAAGGTTCTTGTAACTGTGGGGAAGACTAAAAATACATACTAAGAATGCAAGATTTACAAAAATTATGTGTTGTGTATTTAGTATGATTAATATAATATAACTTTACCAGTCTCTAATGAAGCAAATCACGTTGGCAGTTGATCGCTAAATTCGTTGTTCTGGTCAATTATGAAGCACAGTTTTCTTTCTTCAGTTTAATAAAAGTAATTCTTGTCCTGTCCACTTCGGAATACAGCTTCTGAATTGTTTTACAGCACGATTGATGTTCTTCTGCACCGTCAGGATCCAAATATGTTCTTCCTTCGGTTGAAGCAGTTAGTGTTGTTCCGTGTATTTGCAAGGTTATAATTTCTGGTGTTGTGAATATTATAATTTGTGTTATTGTTAACTCTTTATATTTGATTAACTTTTCATCAATTCCCTTCGGACATGGGACAGTCCAAGTTTCTTCTTGTAGAATTTGGTTATTTGTTCTCGATTATTATTTCATAATATATCGTTATTTTATTAATCTGTGTTAGTGATAGATGTAAGTATTATCATTAGAATTTTATCTTCTTTATAATCGTATCTCTTGATTTCAAATATTACGATTCAATATATTCTTCTTGGGTTTTTTAAATCATCACGTTCAGTTTTTACAAAAGCAATTCTCGTTATTTTATAAATCAACAATCTTCTTCTTAAATTTTTCCCTAGCAACCTATATTAATTTCCGCTTCCATATGTTTTGACTATATAGTGTTTCTTTCATATATTTTTTTGTCTATTCTTTGTCAATTTGCTGTCCTATCGGAATGTAAATTTACCGATAGCTGGTTTATTATTTTATACACATCTTCTACTGGTTTTTTGATATAATTCCGTTTTTTCCTTTTTTATTATATTTAATCCACCTTCGATATTATTTTTTACCAATCGATATTATGGCATTATGGTATTATTATAATTTGTATAAATTTTATTAAATATTATTATTAACTTAATGTTTTTTCTTCTTTCTAGCTCTTCATAGTGTATTTATTAATTATTATTAATTGATGTATCTAACCTTTAAGTTATAAGTGTTTATTTAGTATTTTTGGCTGTTAGGCCTTTTATTGTAAATTGATCTACCTGTGGTTATGTCTGTTAGGCATCTATAGTCCCTTTTATATAAATTCGTACATACAATCAAAACTTAATTATTAACATTTGTATAAACAATTAATTTTCTACATCTAATAACAAATTTATCTTGATCTCTCGATCACATATAACAAAATTCGAACTTATGAACATTGGTTAACTGCCTCACACTTCATTCTATGACAGTCATTGAATAACACTATTTGTTTCATTATTTTTCATGAACTCAACACATATTTGATATAACTTCACATAAACTTTATCATAACATTTTTGTCATAATATAATACTTTTTTAACACAAAATTCTTATCTGTTATTACCATAAATTAAGTCATTGTTTCATTTTTCTGTTTTGATTTTTATTAAACATATATCATTAGCTATTATTTATTTTACAGGTTCGTTTATTCTATTCAACACTACCTTGCATTCTTATTTAATTTTGTCTATGACTATAATTGTCATAATTGTGTCTCTGTTCTATTAGGGGATTAAGTATCAATTTATTTATCAATCTGTGAATCTTCTTTTATGTAGCATAAATGCTATCATTTTTGTTGCGCTACATATGCTTCCCCTCCTAAAAAAGTTTAGTTTACCTGAATGAAGTTTAGGTCAAATAAACTTGCCTTTTTCACATGCCTTTTCTTAATTTCATTGTTAATGGTTGACGATGGTCTTCTCAATGTAACTTCATTAGACTAGTACTAGTACCTTTTTTATTTAATAACATTTCATCATTTTATTTAACATTCTTGATTCTTGATATATTTTTTTTTCTGTACACATTATTTGTTGGTAACTGGCTATACTATTCACTGATACATTAGTTTTACATCTCTCCTATTTATAATTACTATAATTACTGCATTTTTCATTATTCTTCTGTCAACTCGCTTCTTTCTGTTTTCCTCGTCCGATTCCTTTGGAAACTGAATTTATTTTTGCAACTATTCTAATATTCCTTAAATATTTAATTTCCCTAACAATCCCTAACACATGCGTTGGTACAGTTCAGAGAGGCACTGTTTGGCTTCATACTCTGCTGCCCACACTACATCTTAATATAGTACTGCTGGAATTCATCTACAGTCAGCTATAAAATATAATAATAATCTCCTAATAATCTCTTTAATCATTTAATAATAAATATTTGGGAAAAGATTTTTTCTTTGTTGCATTTATATTTCTTCACCACTATTCTTCATATTTCGTAGTTCCATTTTAATTCCTTAAACATTCGTTAATATTGACTTTGACAGTTATCAATTGTAATCATTTTTGTTTTCATTTTTGTTGAGATTGTAATGTTAAGTATCTTCTTCGTTTTTTTTTTTTCTCTGATCTCAATATTTTTTAATCAGTTGTTGTGTGTTGATCATTATAATTGTATTTCTTACTAAATATATTCCTTATACTTAATTATTCTTCTTCTTATCGTATTTCACTATTTTGGCTGTTTATTTTTTAATGAATTATGTTCATAAATACTCTTTCCTTCTTGTCTTCTTTAACATTATATTAGTTACATTCAATCGTTTACTGAGATTGTTCCATCATGTGGCAATGTAGTATGTATTTTAGGTCATATGATTTTTTTTCCTTCTTTATTTTGGATAAGTAGGTTTGAGGTAATAACTTTTATCTTGGGGTTCATTCTTCATTATTCACACTATTTCTTTATACACATAATAATAATAATTATCGTTTTCTTCTGTAATCTTGGGGTTTGTTATTCATTATACACATTATTTCTTTATAAACATTTAACAATAATTCTTGTTTTCTTCAAAATCGATAATACGTTGTTCTTATTGTATTTCAAAATTTAGTGGTAGTATTCAACTCAAATTATTTTTAAATTCCAAGTATTTTTCTTCAAGATTGATAATAAGTTGTCCTTACTTCATTTTAGAATTTATTCATTTATATAAATTCTTTTTCTTTTTGTTAATCCAGAAGTTTTTCAAATATAAGGTAATAAGTTGTCCTTACTTCATTTTAGAATTTATTCATTTATATAAATTCTTTTTCTTTTTGTTAATCCAGAAGTTGTTCAAATATAAGGTAATAAGTTGTCCTTATTTCATTTTAGAATTTATTCATAATATTTCTTCTGGATTTAGTAATTTTTGTTTCTTACTAAATTCGTTTTATATATAATAGTTATTTCAAATAATTTGTGTAAGTTGGTCTTACTGTCTTTTAGAATTTTGCTGATATATATATGATTTCGTTATTACTATTACTGTTTACATGTTTCTGATCCTCTTCTAACAAATCTTCCCTGATATTCTTTAAATAGTGGTTATTAATTATGGTTATTTTATGATTACACTTAATTTTATTTATTAATCGTTGTTCCCCAAGATTACGGTTCAGTGACGGGTATTCATTAATTATCACTGCCTCTATTAGTTTAAATGAGGGCTTACTCCCTCTTCTCTATTTTCATTCTGATTACTGTGTTGGCTTTGTACTGGTTCCGTGCGATCCTCCGTATTATGTTCTGCTATCCTATAATTTCCATCATGTGGGTAGTTGTCTTCACGCCGAGATTGGTCATAATGGTTGTCATATCGTTGACTCCTTGGGTAGTATCGTCGCTGATTACCTTGAGGTCTGGAGTAAATATAATTAACGTTATGTCTATAAGTATTGGGTCGTCTGTCCCCATCTCCTCTATTATTGCGACTATCACGATAATTGTAATTGTTATTGCCGCGATAATTATAGTTTCTGGAATTATTATTCGTGTTTTCATTTTGTGTTCTATTAGTATTAACGTTATGCGCAGGTCGATTGCGATCGTTATTATGAGAATTGGCTGATGGCGCGTTATTATCATACTTCTGATATTTATGATTTAGCATTCTATTTCTTTGGTATTGGTTCTCGTGTTCATAATTCTCCAAGAACTTGGCCATGGCTGGAATCGTTTTGATTTGACTACACATACGCGCATTTTTTATCCCTTCCTCGTAATGATAGGATAGTTGTATTACTAAACATTCTTCGGGAATTCGGGGCTCTAAGTTCCGCGCCATACATACTTTTCCTAAAAAGTATGAAGTAGGGGACTGGCCTACATTTGTTTCGTATCGACCGTTACTCAAATTATTCCTAATCATATTCTGGGTCGATTCCGACCAATACTTCTCCTTAAATTGTTTTTTGAACTCAGTCATGTCCAGTATATCCGGGCGTACCGCTGTCCACCAATTATCATAAGTATCTTTAAACGTTTCATCAATCATGCTTCGTATAATACTCCAGCGACTCTCTCTATTTCTTATGATCACTTCTTCCAATCTCTTTAAAAATTCCATAGGATTGCGCTTATAATTACGAAAATTAATCGATTCTCTGTTCTCACGGTTATTTGTATTACTATTTTGGCATGTCCTATCCCGCCATGAATCTACTTCCTCCTGTAATTGTAATTCACGCCTACTAATCTCTTCTATTTTATTTTTATTGGTATTGATTTGACCTTCCATATTATTTAAATTGCCATAGACCCTTTCGAGTCGTTCGCCCATGTCTGTCTGTATTTGCTTAATACCTTCCTTATTCTCTTCCCGTACCTGATGTACTTCGTTTTTAATTTGCTCACATTTTTCGACAGTTTCCTGTTGGATTTCTTCGACCAATGTTTTATTCTCAATTTTTGTGTCATTAATTTTATTCTGTAATTCCTCACGAACCTGTACTATTGTTTCGTTAGTTTTTTCTAACTCTTCATTTGTTTTGGCTATTTCTAATTTCCTTTCCTCATTATTTTGGTCCACCTTCTGGTTAACTGTCACATGAAGATTCTCAATTTTTTCATTAATCTGCCTTAAATTCTCTTCATGTAATTGTAGGATGTCTTCCTTCATTTGTTTTACACCCTCATCATTCCTATCTAACCTTTCGTGAATTTGGTTTAATCTTTCGTTCATTTGTTTTGCGGTTTCTTTATTTTCCTCATTTGTTTTCCTAAACTGTTCTCTTAAAGTTTCCTTATTTTCCTCATTTGTTTTATCTAATTTTTCCTCCAATCTCTTTGAGTTTTCCTCCTGTCTCTTTGAGTTTTCCTCATTCATTTGTTTATTGCTTTCCATTATAATCCTCAACAGCTCCTGCATGCTCATGTCTTCCTTTTTGTTGGATTTATCTGGTTGGTCCCCTTGGGCAACTTCTTCCATTAATTCCCTTTCCTTGTCCGCAATTATTTCAGTTTCCGTTATTTCGTCTGTCTGTTGTTCCATTTCGCTATCTGTTATTAGTTCTATTTCCTGTTCTTGTTCATCTATTTCCTTCTCCGTTTCTCCTGCCCTCATCCTTGATCTACCTCTGGTATGCATGTTTATTCTCCCACAGTTGCCTGCTCTGGTTAAGTAATATTAATATGGTTACTGTTACTTAACTTAAGCCCTACACAAGTTGAGCGCCAATTTGTTACCATACGGGTTTCCTCTCCTTAAAAACCCCTCTGTTGTATTTGTCGATTGTGTTCTATTAATTTAATTGTATAAATTCTCGGAAATATTTGGAGTTGTGGAATATATGGATGTACTCAATTAATGTTAACTTAACTATTTAATAATTATCAGTGTTAGTGTGCCTCGAACTTAAATAACTTAAGATTTATTCTACAATTTCATCCAACCCTATTATGCCTTGAAGAGAGTTCTGTCTGATTTTATATTTTTACGCTCCCTCTTTGGTGTCAGATAATTCCGCTATAAGCGCTGTAGTACCGGCTCAACGAAACTTGTAGGTTATTCGATGTTTATATTAACTATTTATTCTCTACTTATTCAGTTACTTTTGTTCCAGTTCACTAAACCATACTCCAAATAACAAGGTGTGACAAATATATAAAGGTTCTTTATTTGTGTATTCAATTCACATTAACTAAGATAATATATTCCAATTAATATATGTTGGGACTATAGATTCAGGTATCGATTGTTGATTATTTAATCCTTTGTTTATATTTGGTTATATATTATATTTGATTTGTATTTTATTTATTTCAGGGTGTGAAGGTTCTTGTAACTGTGGGGAAGACTAAAAATACATACTAAGAATGCAAGATTTACAAAAATTATGTGTTGTGTATTTAGTATGATTAATATAATATAACTTTACCAGTCTCTAATGAAGCAAATCACGTTGGCAGTTGATCGCTAAATTCGTTGTTCTGGTCAATTATGAAGCACAGTTTTCTTTCTTCAGTTTAATAAAAGTAATTCTTGTCCTGTCCACTTCGGAATACAGCTTCTGAATTGTTTTACAGCACGATTGATGTTCTTCTGCACCGTCAGGATCCAAATATGTTCTTCCTTCGGTTGAAGCAGTTAGTGTTGTTCCGTGTATTTGCAAGGTTATAATTTCTGGTGTTGTGAATATTATAATTTGTGTTATTGTTAACTCTTTATATTTGATTAACTTTTCATCAATTCCCTTCGGACATGGGACAGTCCAAGTTTCTTCTTGTAGAATTTGGTTATTTGTTCTCGATTATTATTTCATAATATATCGTTATTTTATTAATCTGTGTTAGTGATAGATGTAAGTATTATCATTAGAATTTTATCTTCTTTATAATCGTATCTCTTGATTTCAAATATTACGATTCAATATATTCTTCTTGGGTTTTTTAAATCATCACGTTCAGTTTTTACAAAAGCAATTCTCGTTATTTTATAAATCAACAATCTTCTTCTTAAATTTTTCCCTAGCAACCTATATTAATTTCCGCTTCCATATGTTTTGACTATATAGTGTTTCTTTCATATATTTTTTTGTCTATTCTTTGTCAATTTGCTGTCCTATCGGAATGTAAATTTACCAATAGCTGGTTTATTATTTTATACACATCTTCTACTGGTTTTTTGATATAATTCCGTTTTTTCCTTTTTTATTATATTTAATCCACCTTCGATATTATTTTTTACCAATCGATATTATGGCATTATGGTATTATTATAATTTGTATAAATTTTATTAAATATTATTATTAACTTAATGTTTTTTCTTCTTTCTAGCTCTTCATAGTGTATTTATTAATTATTATTAATTGATGTATCTAACCTTTAAGTTATAAGTGTTTATTTAGTATTTTTGGCTGTTAGGCCTTTTATTGTAAATTGATCTACCTGTGGTTATGTCTGTTAGGCATCTATAGTCCCTTTTATATAAATTCGTACATACAATCAAAACTTAATTATTAACATTTGTATAAACAATTATTTTTCTACATCTAATAACAAATTTATCTTGATCTCTCGATCACATATAACAAAATTCGAACTTATGAACATTGGTTAACTGCCTCACACTTCATTCTATGACAGTCATTGAATAACACTATTTGTTTCATTATTTTTCATGAACTCAACACATATTTGATATAACTTCACATAAACTTTATCATAACATTTTTGTCATAATATAATACTTTTTTAACACAAAATTCTTATCTGTTATTACCATAAATTAAGTCATTGTTTCATTTTTCTGTTTTGATTTTTATTAAACATATATCATTAGCTATTATTTATTTTACAGGTTCGTTTATTCTATTCAACACTACCTTGCATTCTTATTTAATTTTGTCTATGACTATAATTGTCATAATTGTGTCTCTGTTCTCTTATGGGATTAAGTATCAATTTATTTATCAATCTGTGAATCTTCTTTTATGTAGCATAAATGCTATCATTTTTGTTGCGCTACATATGCTTCCCCTCCTAAAAAAGTTTAGTTTACCTGAATGAAGTTTAGGTCAAATAAACTTGCCTTTTTCACATGCCTTTTCTTAATTTCATTGTTAATGGTTGACGATGGTCTTCTCAATGTAACTTCATTAGACTAGTACTAGTACCTTTTTTATTTAATAACATTTCATCATTTTATTTAACATTCTTGATTCTTGATATATTTTTTTTTCTGTACACATTATTTGTTGGTAACTGGCTATACTATTCACTGATACATTAGTTTTACATCTCTCCTATTTATAATTACTATAATTACTGCATTTTTCATTATTCTTCTGTCAACTCGCTTCTTTCTGTTTTCTTCGTCCGATTCCTTTGGAAACTGAATTTATTTTTGCAACTATTCTAATATTCCTTAAATATTTAATTTCCCTAACAATCCCTAACACATGCGTTGGTACAGTTCAGAGAGGCACTGTTTGGCTTCATACTCTGCTGCCCACACTACATCTTAATATAGTACTGCTGGAATTCATCTACAGTCAGCTATAAAATATAATAATAATCTCCTAATAATCTCTTTAATCATTTAATAATAAATATTTGGGAAAAGATTTTTTTCTTTGTTGCATTTATATTTCTTCATCACTATTCTTCATATTTCGTAGTTCCATTTTAATTCCTTAAACATTCGTTAATATTGACTTTGACAGTTATCAATTGTAATCATTTTTGTTTTCATTTTTGTTGAGATTGTAATGTTAAGTATCTTCTTCGTTTTTTTTTTCTCTGATCTCAATATTTTTTAATCAGTTGTTGTGTGTTGATCATTATAATTGTATTTCTTACTAAATATATTCCTTATACTTAATTATTCTTCTTCTTATCGTATTTCACTATTTTGGCTGTTTATTTTTTAATGAATTATGTTCATAAATACTCTTTCCTTCTTGTCTTCTTTAACATTATATTAGTTACATTCAATCGTTTACTGAGATTGTTCCATCATGTGACAATGTAGTATGTATTTTAGGTCATATGATTTTTTTTTTCTTCTTTATTTTGGATAAGTAGGTTTGAGGTAATAACTTTTATCTTGGGGTTCATTCTTCATTATTCACACTATTTCTTTCTACACATAATAATAATAATTATCGTTTTCTTCTGTAATCTTGGGGTTTGTTATTCATTATACACATTATTTCTTTATAAACATTTAACAATAATTCTTGTTTTCTTCAAAATCGATAATACGTTGTTCTTATTGTATTTCAAAATTTAGTGGTAGTATTCAACTCAAATTATTTTTAAATTCCAAGTATTTTTCTTCAAGATTGATAATAAGTTGTCCTTACTTCATTTTAGAATTTATTCATTTATATAAAATCTTTTTCTTTTTGTTAATCCAGAAGTTGTTCAAATATAAGGTAATAAGTTGTCCTTACTTCATTTTAGAATTTATTCATTTATATAAATTCTTTTTCTTTTTGTTAATCCAGAAGTTGTTCAAATATAAGGTAATAAGTTGTCCTTATTTCATTTTAGAATTTATTCATAATATTTCTTCTGGATTTAGTAATTTTTGTTTCTTACTAAATTCGTTTTATATATAATAGTTATTTCAAATAATTTGTGTAAGTTGGTCTTACTGTCTTTTAGAATTTTGCATATATATATATGATTTCGTTATTACTATTACTGTTTACATGTTTCTGATCCTCTTCTAACAAATCTTCCCTGATATTCTTTAAATAGTGGTTATTAATTATGGTTATTTTATGATTACACTTAATTTTATTTATTAATCGTTGTTCCCCAAGATTACGGTTCAGTGACGGGTATTCATTAATTTTCACTGCCTCTATTAGTTTAAATGAGGGCTTACTCCCTCTTCTCTATTTTCATTCTGATTACTGTGTTGGCTTTGTACTGGTTCCGTGCGATCCTCCGTATTATGTTCTGCTATCCTATAATTTCCATCATGTGGGTAGTTGTCTTCACGCCGAGATTGGTCATAATGGTTGTCATATCGTTGACTCCTTGGGTAGTATCGTCGCTGATTACCTTGAGGTCTGGAGTAAATATAATTAACGTTATGTCTATAATTATTGGGTCGTCTGTCCCCATCTCCTCTATTATTGCGACTATCACGATAATTGTAATTGTTATTGCCGCGATAATTATAGTTTCTGGAATTATTATTCGTGTTTTCATTTTGTGTTCTATTAGTATTAACGTTATGCGCAGGTCGATTGCGATCGTTATTATGAGAATTGGCTGATGGCGCGTTATTATCATACTTCTGATATTTATGATTTAGCATTCTATTTCTTTGGTATTGGTTCTCGTGTTCATAATTCTCCAAGAACTTGGCCATGGCTGGAATCGTTTTGATTTGACTACACATACGCGCATTTTTTATCCCTTCCTCGTAATGATAGGATAGTTGTATTACTAAACATTCTTCGGGAATTCGGGGCTCTAAGTTCCGCGCCATACATACTTTTCCTAAAAAGTATGAAGTAGGGGACTGGCCTACATTTGTTTCGTATCGACCGTTACTCAAATTATTCCTAATCATATTCTGGGTCGATTCCGACCAATACTTCTCCTTAAATTGTTTTTTGAACTCAGTCATGTCCAGTATATCCGGGCGTACCGCTGTCCACCAATTATCATAAGTATCTTTAAACGTTTCATCAATCATGCTTCGTATAATACTCCAGCGACTCTCTCTATTTCTTATGATCACTTCTTCCAATCTCTTTAAAAATTCCATAGGATTGCGCTTATAATTACGAAAATTAATCGATTCTCTGTTCTCATGGTTATTTGTATTACTATTTTGGCATGTCCTATCCCGCCATGAATCTACTTCCTCCTGTAATTGTAATTCACGCCTACTAATCTCTTCTATTTTATTTTTATTGGTATTGATTTGACCTTCCATATTATTTAAATTGCCATAGACCCTTTCGAGTCGTTCGCCCATGTCTGTCTGTATTTGCTTAATACCTTCCTTATTCTCTTACCTGATGTACGTCGTTTTTAATTTGCTCACATTTTTCGACAGTTTCCTGTTGGATTTCTTCGACCAATGTTTTATTCTCAATTTTTGTGTCATTAATTTTATTCTGTAATTCCTCACGAACCTGTACTATTGTTTCGTTAGTTTTTTCTAACTCTTCATTTGTTTTGGCTATTTCTAATTTCCTTTCCTCATTATTTTGGTCCACCTTCTGGTTAACTGTCACATGAAGATTCTCAATTTTTTCATTAATCTGCCTTAAATTCTCTTCATGTAATTGTAGGATGTCTTCCTTCATTTGTTTTACACCCTCATCATTCCTATCTAACCTTTCGTGAATTTGGTTTAATCTTTCGTTCATTTGTTTTGCGGTTTCTTTATTTTCCTCATTTGTTTTCCTAAACTGTTCTCTTAAAGTTTCCTTATTTTCCTCATTTGTTTTATCTAATTTTTCCTCCAATCTCTTTGAGTTTTCCTCCAGTCTCTTTGAGTTTTCCTCATTCATTTGTTTATTGCTTTCCATTATAATCCTCAACAGCTCCTGCATGCTCATGTCTTCCTTTTTGTTGGATTTATCTGGTTGGTCCCCTTGGGCAACTTCTTCCATTAATTCCCTTTCCTTGTCCGCAATTATTTCAGTTTCCGTTATTTCGTCTGTCTGTTGTTCCATTTCGCTATCTGTTATTAGTTCTATTTCCTGTTCTTGTTCATCTATTTCCTTCTCCGTTTCTCCTGCCCTCATCCTTGATCTACCTCTGGTATGCATGTTTATTCTCCCACAGTTTCCTGCTCTGGTTAAGTAATATTAATATGGTTACTGTTACTTAACTTAAGCCCTACACAAGTTGAGCGCCAATTTGTTACCATACGGGTTTCCTCTCCTTAAAAACCCCTCTGTTGTATTTGTCGATTGTGTTCTATTAATTTAATTGTATAAATTCTCGGAAATATTTGGAGTTGTGGAATATATGGATGTACTCAATTAATGTTAACTTAACTATTTAATAATTATCAGTGTTAGTGTGCCTCGAACTTAAATAACTTAAGATTTATTCTACAATTTCATCCAACCCTATTATGCCTTGAAGAGAGTTCTGTCTGATTTTATATTTTTACGCTCCCTCTTTGGTGTCAGATAATTCCGCTATAAGCGCTGTAGTATCGGCTCAACGAAACTTGTAGGTTATTCGATGTTTATATTAACTATTTATTCTCTACTTATTCAGTTACTTTTGTTCCAGTTCACTAAACCATACTCCAAATAACAAGGTGTGACAAATATATAAAGGTTCTTTATTTGTGTATTCAATTCACATTAACTAAGATAATATATTCCAATTAATATATGTTGGGACTATAGATTCAGGTATAGATTGTTGATTATTTAATCCTTTGTTTATATTTGGTTATATATTATATTTGATTTGTATTTTATTTATTTCAGGGTGTGAAGGTTCTTGTAACTGTGGGGAAGACTAAAAATACATACTAAGAATGCAAGATTTACAAAAATTATGTGTTGTGTATTTAGTATGATTAATATAATATAACTTTACCAGTCTCTAATGAAGCAAATCACGTTGGCAGTTGATCGCTAAATTCGTTGTTCTGGTCAATTATGAAGCACAGTTTTCTTTCTTCAGTTTAATAAAAGTAATTCTTGTCCTGTCCACTTCGGAATACAGCTTCTGAATTGTTTTACAGCACGATTGATGTTCTTCTGCACCGTCAGGATCCAAATATGTTCTTCCTTCGGTTGAAGCAGTTAGTGTTGTTCCGTGTATTTGCAAGGTTATAATTTCTGGTGTTGTGAATATTATAATTTGTGTTATTGTTAACTCTTTATATTTGATTAACTTTTCATCAATTCCCTTCGGACATGGGACAGTCCAAGTTTCTTCTTGTAGAATTTGGTTATTTGTTCTCGATTATTATTTCATAATATATCGTTATTTTATTAATCTGTGTTAGTGATAGATGTAAGTATTATCATTAGAATTTTATCTTCTTTATAATCGTATCTCTTGATTTCAAATATTACGATTCAATATATTCTTCTTGGGTTTTTTAAATCATCACGTTCAGTTTTTACAAAAGCAATTCTCGTTATTTTATAAATCAACAATCTTCTTCTTAAATTTTTCCCTAGCAACCTATATTAATTTCCGCTTCCATATGTTTTGACTATATAGTGTTTCTTTCATATATTTTTTTGTCTATTCTTTGTCAATTTGCTGTTCTATCGGAATGTAAATTTACCGATAGCTGGTTTATTATTTTATACACATCTTCTACTGGTTTTTTGATATAATTCCGTTTTTTCCTTTTTTATTATATTTAATCCACCTTCGATATTATTTTTTACCAATCGATATTATGGCATTATGGTATTATTATAATTTGTATAAATTTTATTAAATATTATTATTAACTTAATGTTTTTTCTTCTTTCTAGCTCTTCATAGTGTATTTATTAATTATTATTAATTGATGTATCTAACCTTTAAGTTATAAGTGTTTATTTAGTATTTTTGGCTGTTAGGCCTTTTATTGTAAATTGATCTACCTGTGGTTATGTCTGTTAGGCATCTATAGTCCCTTTTATATAAATTCGTACATACAATCAAAACTTAATTATTAACATTTGTATAAACAATTATTTTTCTACATCTAATAACAAATTTATCTTGATCTCTCGATCACATATAACAAAATTCGAACTTATGAACATTGGTTAACTGCCTCACACTTCATTCTATGACAGTCATTGAATAACACTATTTGTTTCATTATTTTTCATGAACTCAACACATATTTGATATAACTTTACATAAACTTTATCATAAAATTTTTGTAATAATATAATACTTTTTTAACACAAAATTCTTATCTGTTATTACCATAAATTAAGTCATTGTTTCATTTTTCTGTTTTGATTTTTATTAAACATATATCATTAGCTATTATTTATTTTACAGGTTCGTTTATTCTATTCAACACTACCTTGCATTCTTATTTAATTTTGTCTATGACTATAATTGTCATAATTGTGTCTCTGTTCTCTTATGGGATTAAGTATCAATTTATTTATCAATCTGTGAATCTTCTTTTATGTAACATAAATGCTATCATTTTTGTTGCGCTACAATATATATATATATATATATATATATATATATATATATTATAACACTTTCTCTTTATATAATATATTTGTCAATTTTACATAGGCTTCTTATTTGCGGCGACAAATTATATAAAGACTTTTTCACTATCAATCTACTTTCTATAAATATAATGATAGAAAAATGTTACTTACCCGTGACGTTTTTTACTTTACCTGGGCGCCAGAACAAATCCCAGATACAAATGAGACGGATTCAGCTTAGCTCAGAGCATAGAGACACGCTATCTCATGATTCGTTCAGTGAGTGTGGAATTCAAGGGGAATCCTTACAAATAACACTATAAAATTTGTTGAAGTTTGTTTAATTAACGATTAAATGTTATTTTATTAATGTTATTTCTAAGCTAAGTTAAGGACTTTTTGCTAACCTAACTCTTATTATTAATGAGTGTGCGTGAAAAGTGAAGATTAAAACGTCCAAACGACCCATTGTTCTTATCTAATTTAATTTGGAAAATTTATATCTCCCAAACCAGTGCTAAAGAACGGGTCTGCAATAATTTGCACGTTCAATACTACACCTTACTCTCCATTCAACACTACTATATTACGTTATTACTAATCTTAATGTTCAAATAACTTACAAATTATGAATTTACTTAGTGTCTTTTAAAATTGTTTATTGATTTATTATTTATTTTGTTACTTATTTCATTGATCAATGAATATATTTCTTACTGATTGATGCGTCGACCGTAGATAGGAATCCGTAGAGATCCTCCTTTTGATGGTTCGGCTCAGAAGAAATTGTTGTTGACCAATATCGTTGACCGATGACCCTGGGCGCTTACAGATACTGTAGCTACTCTGGTACACAGGTCACTTCAATTAATTAATTATTAATTAATTATTTTTTTAATTAATTAATTAGTTGTTACACAGCAAGAGTGTTTATTAATGAACTTTACTAGTTCCTCTGCTACTGCGGACCACTTCTCGAACTGTTATTTAAATAAAACTCTGCGTGGTTTGCGAAATTTAGCTCGTATCTAACACACGTCTTGCCTATTTAATGTTCGAACGAAGAGTGCTCGATTCCCCAAGTCTGAGTTGGCGTCTCTTCTGAATACATTTTGTGATTGGTTGTTCCAAATAAATCATGCGTTTTCCATTTGAAACAATATCGAACAAGTCGACCAAACGCCCCTTAACAGGTTTGAGATGTAGAGAATTACTGACTAATTTCATACTTCCTCTGTTTGCACATCGTTTGATTATGGGTATTTGCAAACGTGATTTCACAGATCTGACCACAGAGTATTATTGCTTAGGTCTTTCTCTGTAAGTGTGTGAAAACACCTAATTCGTACCTAGCCTAATTCTCTAGTTATTTCTCTTGGCGTTCTTCTTCTGTATAACGTCTGTAAATGTTAATTATATTTGTTGATATTTTGGCTATTTATAGAGCTTTAATTGCTGAACACTGTGGAGGTTTCAGAATTGCTGTACATTTATTAGTTTTGAAGATATTGCAGTTTTAACTAATAAATATAATTGAATAAAAATTCATGTCTATGCCGGCAACCTTCGTAGCAGTGGCGATGTTAGACAGAGATAGCTGTGATTATACCCTCTCTCTCTTGCTTACGCCGCTATGCTCGCACAGTATGACACTTTCATATAACTATCCGATGGGTCGGCTTTATGAATTGTTATAATATATATATAAATAAATAAGCAAACGTAGCTCACTATATGTCAAGTTTTTTTTTACCGAGTCCAGGAATTAGTAAGAATACAGATGTGTTACCAGTAGGCTTGTAGGTGGACATAATGTTTGCATTGTATATTCGACAAATACATGAAACTGCTGTACAGCGTGACGAACAGACGGGTTTACGCTTTTCACTATAGGCCTTATATATAGGTGTTTTATTTAAAAACGTAATTAGCTAAAACTTTACAAGGGATTTAAACAAGATAACAAAACTCGATCACAAAAAAGAGCTGATGTGTATATAAAAGACAATTTATACAGTCTACTTATTGAACGAGCGAAGCTAATTCTTAGTTTTAACTTGAATTATCAGGCTGTCTACCAGACGACCTCTATGGGGAATGTTTTATGATACATTTTGAAAGCACCAATTTTCGTAAAACTTAGCATGCGTACCTTTATCTCACGGTCTGATATTGTTTTAGGGATTGATCTCTCAAAAAACAGAAGACGCGGGAGACAAAAATTTAAAGTAGCTAAATTAAAATTTGCAAAAAATTTATTTGCGCATCAAATTAAAAAGAATTTTAACCAAAATATGAATGTTGGGTTGCGTTCTGAAATTGTAAAGTTTACGGATACCAGGCCTCTAACACTGGATCATAAGTTTGTCAAATTGCACAAGCCGGTTTTAAATTAAAAAGAATTTTACCAAATCCAATACAGAGTTTATAAGAAAAAAATATCTAACTTTACAGACATTGTGGGGTAAATATGGAAATTAAAAAGTAATAAACATGGTAAAAGTCTGTATCCGGTAATAATTTATGAGAAATTTTATTTAAAATAGGAACTACGTAAAGTTTATTTGTACCTTTACAAAATTGAATTTACTAATTTAATGTCATCCGATGTAATAACTATATTTAATTCACGATAATTACGTGTTACGTGTTTCATTCAAGATAGTGACTCATTCCTGCAGCTCAGGAAGCGTGCTAGTCATAAGTAGGTAAAGTCATCTGTATTCCTGCTTAACCGATTTGCAACCTTTCAGTGCCTTCGCATATATTTGAGTAGATCTATAAATAGATAAAGTAACAATTAATTATAAGATCTACAATTTTATTTATTTGTGAAACATCAGTTTTTTTAAAACAAAACAAGAGCATTGTGTGAGAGCTACAGAATTTGACAAACTTACACAGTCTCTTTTCAAATACAAAATCTCCTAAAATCCCAAGAAACATTTTCTTTACAGCATTACTCAATTTTGAGTGAAAGTCTTTCTGTTTTTTGATTTATGTATCTCTTAAGACCTTCTACCTATTAAACATTTATAATTTTTACCATTCTTTACTAAAAAAGCCTAACGTTTAGTAGTGACATCAGTGATATTACTGTAAATAAATAATGTATAGCCACGGAAACGGACGTTATTTCTTCTCAAAAGGCTATTGTTTTGTTTCTGAAGAAAGCATGGCTATGACAAACATACACTTTTTAGCTATTTGCAAAACTTTGATGAAATCGGTTGAATAAAATTCTTGCGAACAATTGAAAGCGTAAACCTTTTCTTTGGATACATTGTACAATTTTTCCGTAACGAAGTTTTAGGGACAATTGTTAGCAATAGAAGTTCTAATACATATCTATTTTTAAAAAGTAGTACGTATAATCGTAAGGTATCCCTTATGTTTTTCAATTGTTACAAATTCGTGAAAAGAGACACAGTGTTTTATGAGATGAAGGTTAATCAAAAAAATTTTTTTTTTAATTTATACGTTAAATTCATTCGCACAAATCCTACATACCATTAAAAAGCATTGTTTGTTTTGCTTTAAATTTTACGTATCTACAAATTAAAGTGAGCCTCAAAATTTTAAAATGGATGTTCAGCTTAGTGGGTGGAAGAATCTACTTAAGAGAGCAGTGTAAAAGGTCACTTCATTTTCAGTAGCCAAGTATTACAATGTTTACTGTTATGGTCGCTATGAGAGGAGAATTCCCTCCCAGACCACTTTCTTTGCCTGTTGTTTGGGCCAACTGTTCCGATCTATTTGAACTGATGTTTATTATTACTATAGAGGAAAGTTAATGTTAACTTGCATCGCCCGAAAACAACTTTTACCTTTTACGTATAACAAACGATTGTATGCTGCTTTCAGAAGGATTCACTATTCTTTTGCTATGCCGTTTATAAATTTCTTTCTCAGCTTATGTAGATATGAAATTTATAAATATTTTTATAAACATATATGTTAAGGTTAATGACCATTGTTGCGTCTTAGACGCTCTCGATGAAATCTTAAGTTAGTCTTAGAACGCTAGTTGTTGAGGTAGCTGGTGTGAAGTGAAACAACTAAGTGGACTGTATATGTTTTTTTTTGGAGTTAATCATTTATTGAGAATTTGTCAGAAGATAGTTGCTGGCGCGTGCAGTTTAGCGCGGCATAATGCCTGATAAGTAAAATAGAATTAAATATTGAAAGACATAATCGTGTGTAAAGGCTGAGATCGCCTACGTAAATTAGCGCATGATGATCATGCTAAAATTTAGAAATGTCGAAAAATAATGTAGCCGCGGCTGGCGAACTGAGGCGAGTTGCCCGCTCGGAGTCTTGCAAGTAACTAACTTCGACTGCTGCTAGCCTGAATCAAGCCGGAAGCAGATAGCGGGGAGAAAAAAATGACGTCACTGCACGCGACTGCAATGCGATATTACAGTACAAAGTTTAAACGAGTACAAAGTTTGACCAAACATAAATGTTAATACGATCCATTACACTTACAGAATTCTACTTACGACCACGTCATATTTGCTGAATACAAGGGTGTCACAAATACACGATCGACATAAATAAACGATGAATATAAATCATGGAACCCGCAAATTAATTTCAAAACAAAGAATATATATTGTAATTGTGGGTAGAAAGAAATTTACACATGGAAGAATCTTTAGATAAGTACTGCCAAACTTACGAGACTGTTGGGACAAGAATATAGAATCAAGGAGATACTGATAAAGAATTAAACATTGACCAGCGAAAGGCGAAGTGGCAATTCGACAGCTGCACTTAATTGTATGGCAAAAGAATATTACAAATAATGTAAAAATGAAAATACATAAAACCGTAACAAAAAATACTTACAATTATATGGATAAAAGATGTAGGAGATCTCCAGAAAAAATATGAAGAAAATAAAAATGTTCAATAGCGACTTCTGGTAGAGTAGAAATTATTGTATGGAAAGAAAGATAGGGTTTAAATTGAGACGATGAGAGACCAAATAGGCTAACAATAAATATTCTGGAGAAAATTAATGGTTGATATTTAAATTAGTATGAACACATAAAAAGGTCGCCAAGTGACAGATGGCCATCTATGTCTCGCTGACCTCTTGGCTTCTCCCCATGAAATCCCTTTCTTTTCTAGATTGTGTCAATTAATTGTGTGTCCACGTTTTCATGTTATTTTGTTCCTAACAATTCTTAATCTCAAACGTATCTTTACATGCTTTAACTTTACCATACGTTGTGAGCAACCCCACTAACTCAATTCTTTTCTTTACGAAATTTAGTTGACGTAATGTCTACAGTTCTCCTCTTATGTCAGTGCTTCTTATTCTGTTCGTCTTTGTTATCCCCCCATCTCAAGACTATTATCATGTACTTCATTCCTTTAGCATGTGTACTGCACTTGCCTCTCTCAATCAATATCCATAGAGACCATTTGGAGAAGAAAGTGTGAATAATAGTGATGGGCCACAATGAGACGGTATTTGTCAGGTGTCGGGAGCCACCGTAGTGATACAAATCCTCTTTCTCTCACACTCAGGAACTAGCCCCAGAGCTCTACTTAAATGGCAGTCCCTGTGAATAAATAAACCCGAAACTTTTAAACGCATACTATCAGAATAAATATATTCATAGACCTACATGAACCTCCAACTCGTAACACAGTTAGGGTCAGTAATAGGTTATTGTATAAGAAGACAGAATGGGCATATAGTAATGCATTAGATTTCAAAAAAGTGAAGATACTGGTTGGGTCTACCATACACTAAAGGCAAGATCGTTCTTCCAATACATAGGAACTCGTAAACTGCTGAAGGAAACTATTTGAAAAATTAGCTGAAGCGTAAAACAAAATAGTTAAATCTCTAAAGTCTTGAAAACGCATCAGTTTAGTCTTGAAAACGCATCAGTTTAGTCTTTATATGATTAACGATTTCCTCTAACATTACACAAGGTTTGCTATTCTTCGGCAGTTGAAACGTATAACGAAGTTATTACAGCCATTAGCAAAGCCACAGAGAAGCCAATGGTGGAGGTTGCTACAAAACAAAGTATTGTTACTGGTGGAATAACGGCGTATAGACATAAGCGAAAGGTAAATATGACATGTATTTAAGTGGCTAAAGGTAATACTCGATAAACAAGAGTACACAAAGGTAATTTTGAGATGTGTAATAGGATTTTGTCACTTAAGTTTGTCATATAATAAGAAGTACAGATCTAATAAGGCATAGAAGTTTACAAATTCGACTAAAATAAATCACACTAGGTAGACGTGATATCATTGATCCTGGTAATCAGATTGAATGTACTAAAAAAAAGTTAAAAATGAAGCTCGTGAAGAATTTATAACCATGAACAGTGAACGAGACGACGAATATATAGACAAGAAGATGAAATGATACCAAAATAAATAAGACAGAGCCTGACATGAAAATGTTAAGGTTCCAGGCCCTGGTGCAGAGTCTATAGAGTTTATTAAAAATAGGTGCCACGGAGAAACATATAAATCTAAATGCAGAAAGTAATCGTGACAGAAACATAAGATAAACGCCACTGTGGTAGAATAAATTACCAAGAAAAAGAGGTAAGCATATTGGTCCCCTCTTACCAAACACATCTTTGCAGCATGTTGGGAGTAAAATGTTTAAATCGTAACCTATAAAGTAACAACTGTACTAGTTATGTTACCGTAAATTTGCTGCTAGTAAATTTTAATGGTAGGACAAAGTTACACTCAAGAAGTGATTTATAGTAAAATCTATGTGCTCAGAATAAAAAGTAGTAGTTGTTCTTACAAGAATTTAAATAAACGGTTTATGAGCACAGTACCGGAAATCTATAAATACACGAAATGCAGCTGGATTGTGCTGGTGTAAACACACTCATACAGCCTGGTGATAAACACTGAATTTATAAAGAACTAATTTTATAAATTGTCTTCATTTTTTTGCGTTACCTTAAAACACACTTGTGCTGAACTTTGTCGTTCAGCTATGTCAGTCATTTTTACAATCGGAAAGTGGACCGATACCTAGCGGTGAAACGATGCGAAATTAATGTATCTACCGTTGATAGTTAAGGGCAGTACGGAATTAAAGCAATAATTCGTGCTGCGCTCTTGTATCGAAATAAGAGAGACTTATTACAGTGCCCGATCGCTGTCGCCATCTGTCGGCTTGCTGAGGCATTATAAAAGCCAGGTGGTGCTCCCTGTCGCTAAATACTGATAACGGGCGATACTTGAAGGACGGCGTTCCTTTTTTTTTCTTGTCTCTACATGGAAGTCTAAGTGATTGCCTCGTGGTATATTCCTTCGGTGGAGAGAAGAATTAATTCCATCTACATCTTCTAACAGCTATGGAAAAATAGTTCTTAAACGACTGCGGTGAGCCTTAATTACATTATATTTATTAAATACTATATTTCACGGGAGAAAACGGTTTTTTTAGTAAGCCTGAGCAAGCGTGCCCACTTGTTGAATCGTGCATTGCGCAATACGTAATTGTTCGTAAAGCTTTTATAAGCTAATAAAACTAGATTATTGGAGTGTCAGAATCTCGGCCCTAAAACCTAAAGTACATTAACAACAAAATTATTAAGTTTAAACTTTCATTAACACCGATGTAACGAGATTGTGTTGCACACTTAACCTATTGCACAATGCGTCGTTATTAAGTGATATAAGGTTTTGCTAAGAATAGCAGTAAAACCTTATACATATATATGGGAACTTACTCAGGCACGTTAAATATAAATGATGTCCCTATCAAATTATGTGTAGTAAAAAACTATGTGTTTTAAACAAATCCTTCACCACGTGGTAACTATATATATTCACTCTAAGTAATAAGTTTATAAGATGTTACAGAGCCAAAATAAATTTTTTATATTGCAAAAGGTAACTCACATTAGGTGAGGTTCAGTATTTAAAGAATGATTGTTAGAGAGTTTTTAAATAAGGCATGTTGGCCAAAATAATTTTACCAAGTTTCATTATGTAGCACATAACTAGGTGTTGTCTTTATATATGTATTTTGGAGGGTGTCCAAACAGTGGGGGCATTTGTGTGTGGTCTCTCACTACAAATATAATGTGTGAGCAGGGTTCGCCGACCAGAGACAAAGTCCTGTTACATGGCTGAACGAATTCCATCTTAAAAGGTCCACACTCGCCACCGAAGAGAAGTAGATCACCACAACAACAACACCAAATGCCAATCATGAGATCGCCACATTACCAATAAAAGACCACCCTTCTGGACCCATAAGCAGGTGAAAAACAACCATTTATAATTAACACGTAGAATCAACATGGCACCACCAGTTATACATAACCATCAGTTTCTACCTTTCAAGTTAAACATTCATTTGGATTCCCAATTGATGGGACAGTTTAGTGTGTACACTAAGAAAAGAATTAATTGTAAAATTTCAATATATTTATAGTAGATTGTCAGTTCAGAGACTGATATGGTTACAAGACAGCATCCAACATAGATTTCCACTCATTTCATTATAGGGGTTTCTCTACAGAGTTAAAGTCAGTTTTGCTATTAGTAATTTCACATGTTCAATTCACTATGCATAAAAATATATATATTCTCTTAATTTAAAATATCAGTTTATTTCATTTGTATAAAAAGATTACTGGGGAGGTAGGCGAATTTTTAACTAGTTTCAACCAAGCTATGCATGTCGAAACACTTTTCAACTTGTTTGTCGAGACTTGTTTGTTGAGACAAGCCGAAAGTTGAATGAACATGTCCGTCTCTGACCCAAGTGTATTTTTTTATAAGGTGCTAATATTGTGCAATTTTTCTCTTTTCATTAACTGGCCCTATTTAAGTATATATAAATTCTTTATACTAATTATGATAACTGGGGGGCGTTAATTATTTTAAACAATTTTTATTTCTCACCATAATTAAGTACTTAGGCACTTAGCCACTTAGGCACTTACTTTAAATTTTTATGTCCTGGGGAGCACTGTGGGCTTTAGCATTCTCTTATACACATGACGTGCTATTAACCCACACCATGTGGGTACTATTATAAATGTAAATTTCTTATCCTAATTCGGATTATTATAAAAAGAAAAGTTAGAATTTATATACACCAGAAGGGTAATATAAAAAAAAAAAGGGCGTGGCAAGAGACCTTTATGTATTTTATGTAGACTATTGTATAATGTATTTTTGTCTTGTGGAACCTGTTATGTGTGTATATTTCTGTGTACATTTTGGGGGATATATATATTATACATTTACTGTACTTTTGGTGGGAACTTGGGTTATAGGGATTTATTATTCAAGGTCTTTTACAACAGAAAGTTAACACATGTAGTCATGTGGATATATCCTTTTTAGTTCTTTTTAAAGGAGGTATTCTATATCAATAATCGTGGCTGATCATTTCTTTAAGGAAATTAATTATTTTATTTAACAAGTATAGGAATTGTCACTTTTAAAATTTATTTAATTTGTTGAGTAATTATTTTATTATTAATAGTAACTGGGAATGAAATCATTTATCTTCATTAATTTATATACAGCATTTTAAAAGAAACACATAATATAAATTTTATTTTTTATTAAATAGTTTAATGGGAGCTTTATTTTGAGGTTGATGATTATTTTAAATTTCAATTCATTGATGGTGTGACATAGCAATTATTTTCTTGGATTCAGTTAAAATTTTTCAGGTGGCCTTGTTGAGAGAGTATACTTATTTATTTAACTATTTAAAGGGGAATTATAGATCACTGTTATTTATTTATTTATTCATTATATTATTATTATGAGATAGAATAATAAAAAGGGATTTGTTAATTATTTAATTCTTGAGTTTTCATTGCAAGTCCCGTCTCACTGGATCCAGCGCAATTTTTAGCTTCTCTAGGCCTTAGCCTAGTTTTAATTAACTTGTGGCCCCTCTTTACAAAAAGAAATATTCCTTTTGTTTTAACTACTCAAGATGAAGTAGGGGTTACATTTGGTAGCAGAGCGTGGTTACGATGAGGGTCAACCCGAGGGTCCTGTGGGTGTGACGGGGCTTGCAAACTTAGGAAATATTTTGGAACTTTCACAATGTTAAGTTCAAATAGAACTTAGAAATTTTAAAGGCCCTATATCCCAAAGTTGAATATATTTTGTTAGTTTTAAGGTTTTGTAATATATGTATATGTACTTGTCCGCCTTGCATAGTGAATAGTGCCACGTGGTAGGAAATTTTAGAAGGGGAAATCCCTGGGCAAGACTTATCGCAGTTCGGTGCTTGGTTAGTTTGAGTTACCTTGCCCATGTTTGGGGAGGTGTTGCTGTTTTTTTTTGTGATTATGCGGTATGGCCCGATCGGCAGTCGGTTTCTTCCGATAAATGGTAGCCGGAGGTAACCTAAGAAATGGTTAAAATAAATTTTCGTGGTCGGTGTTTTGTTTTCGTGTTGTGTGTGTGTCGCGTTCCTTTTGTCTGGTGTAATCGAGTGTGAGCAGTTCAGGTAGTGGGCTAGTTTCTCGCATCGTTAGGTGGACCCGCAGTCTACTCTTGGGAAGAACAGTACTTGGGTTTTTCAGATTCTGGTTTTGGTTAGAATAAGTTTTTAAGGGTTATGTTAAGTGTGCCGACCGCAAAGTGAGGATGAGTTCAATAAATCCTGAGTTGTTTGTAAGGGAGGAAATTGAGTTCGAGCTCCGGGCCCGGGGTAAAGAAACCCGAGGCAATGTCCAAGCCTTACGGTGGCTGCTCCGTGAAGCGCTGGCCGCGGGTGATGCGCTCTCCAGGGTCACTATCACTGACCCCGAGAGTGAGTGGGAACGGTGTACGGAAAAGTGGGGTGAGCTGCAGGAGTTGGCTCAATCCGTTGAAAGTTTGGAGGAGGGACCGGGATGCTCTCTCGGTGTCCGGCGGATCCGGCAACGTATGCAGCACTTGATTCATCGGCTGCAGAATTTACAGGCACAAGTCAGTGAACCGCCATATAATATACCGCCACCATATAATATACCAGACATAATACAAGAGATTACCTCGACCCTTCAAGGGTCACCACCAGTAAGAGCATCCACCCCGCTTCCGGTTGTTGAGGAGTCCGTGGTCTCAGCTGTGAACACTTCTTTATACAGAGAAGTAGAGCCTGTACAAACTGGTTCGGGGGCGGCAAAGTACAACTACTTGCCCAACCCACTTGCCCATATAATACAACAACTTCCAGTCGTGGACGGACTGGAGGCAGACAAACTGATACCTTTTTTCAAAATAGTCTTTGAGCTGAAAGACTATCCGGGTATGCTGGAGCGAACGGTGCTCGAACTCATCTTCCCCTACTGTCGCGGTACCATGGCTGACAGGGTGGCGGAGGTGATGCGACGCAAAGAAGGTGTGGACGAGTTCCACCGGGTGGTGCTGAGGGCGTTCGTTCCTAGCAGACTGATGGAGCAATTGCGCCATCGTCATTTTTATAGAGTTCAGGCACGGGGCGAAACATTGGCCCAGTACGTGCTGCGAATGCGCGAGGTAGCTAGTATTCTGGGAATGGGATTGGGCATGTCGGAGGAAGAGGTAGTACAACACATTCTCTACGGCGTCTCTGCCGACGACCGTCTGCGACTAGTTTTTGCACAGCGGCCGCAGTGGTTTACCGACCTGGAGCGACTCTGCGTTATGACGGAGACCATGCAGATGACCGACCAGGCGAGCGGAAACAGTAGACGAGCCGAACCAAGACCTCAGACATCGGAAGGGGCCAGAGAGCCTACCTTCCCCCGACAGGCCCAGCCAGCTCGAAATCTTCAGCAAACAAATTCAAATTCCGTGATTTGTTACAATTGTAACCGCCCGGGACACGTGGCGAGAAATTGTACGCGAGGGCGCGCGCGACCAGCACCACCTATGTCTAGACCAGCGCCAAAAAACTAAGTAGACAGGGGAAGATATTTCGGAGGATGTCTTCCCCCCGCTTCAATTCTGTTCAACTTCCGCCGACCTCCAGGCAGTCTTTAAAAGACCAATCTTCTAATATCTAGGTCCAGTCCGCTACCTCGCAACAACTTTCTGTATGCCCCTTTCTGTCGCTCGAGGTAAAGGGGGGTCAGCTCAGAGCCTTAATTGACTCCGGTTCAGCCCGATCCATCATTTCCTCTCGGGTACATGCGGACCTTGAACGACAGGGTTTAATTAAAAGGTCAGAAAAGTCATCTGCAATATGCTGGACGTCATCCCGGGAAATCTTGCCTATCTCCCGGGTTACTTCCTTTAAGATCAAAATCGATGGGTTTTCTTGGGTGTGGTCTTTTCTGGTTTCTCCTGCTCTGGGAGTGGATTGTATCATTGGTGCCGATTTCATTGCAAAAAGTGGTCTCGTGCTGGACATCCAAGCGCACCAATGTTTTTTTAAATTTAATCGGGAGGTTTTAATTCCGTTCCTCGGGTACCAGGGCGCTAAGCCGGGTATCCAAGAAGTAGCTTGTCCCGATTCTGCACGAGACCATCTCACTCCATCCCAGCAGACGGCCTTAGATCATTTGTGTGAGGAATTTCCCGAGGTGTTAACTCCTACTTTGGGACTCACACACCTGCTGGAATACAAAATCAGCCTTACAGATTCGAAAATAGTGAGGTCACACCCTTACAAGTTTGCCCCTCCAAAGATGACCATCCTGCGAGAGAAGGTTCAAGAATTATTGGACCAAGGGGTGATTGAACCTTCTCATTCCAGCTATGCCAGTCCAGCATTTTTAGTGCCAAAGCCTGGTGGCAAACAAAGAATGGTTATTGATTACAGGAAGTTGAACGCCAATATCGAGGTGGATTCTGTTCCCCTCCCGGATTTACATTCGGCCTTTGATTGGTTCAGTGGGGCCAGATTTTATACCATTATCGATCTGAACGCGGCCTACCATCAGATACCTCTTGCCAAAGAAAGTAAACCATATACGGCTTTTTGTGTACCCTGGAATTTGTACCAGTACACAAGGGTTCCCATGGGTTTGGCTGTGGGGGCCCAGACACTTACTCGCCTTCTCGACACTGTCTTTCACGACGTCAAATTCCGTTTCGTCTATAATTATCTTGACGATCTTTTGGTATATAGCGAGACTTTCGAAGATCATCTGAGGCATTTAAGAGAGGTGTTGGGTCGTTTAAGAGAGGCTGGCCTCACTGTCAATCCCGAAAAGGTTCGTTTCGCCCAAGAGAGTATTTCTTTCTTGGGCCATTTAATTTCACACAAGGGCGTGACGGTAGACCCAGAGAGGACACAGGGCATCCGTCACTTTCCTCCGCCTAGGGATGCGAAAGGCATAGCGAGATTCGTCGGTATGATAAATTTTTATAGGCGTTTCATACCGAATATCGCTGAAATTGCCGCTCCCTTGAATGAACTGAGGAAGAAGGGGGCAAAGTTTACATGGGGGGAAAACCAACAGAAGGCTTTCGCTACCTTAAAGGAAGCCATCATTTCCCCACCGGTGTTGCGGATGCCCGACTTTTCAAAGCCGTTCATTTTGCAGACGGACGCGAGTTCGGTTGCGCTCGGAGCGGTCCTTTCCCAAGTTATTGACGACGCTAGGCAGCCTGTGGCTTTTATCTCACGCACGTTGACCCAGCAAGAACGTAAATCATCCGTTTATGAGCTAGAGTGTTTAGCTGTTGTGTACGCTCTAGATAAGTTCAGGCGTTTTCTGGAACATGCTGAGTTCCTGCTCGAGACCGACAATCAGGCTCTCTCATGGCTTCTAGCTCATCCCCGGCAACTGGGTAAAATTGGTAGATGGGTGGTGAAAATCTCATCCTTTAAGTTCACCGTGCAACACATCAGGGGATCCCAGAATGTTGTTGCAGATGCCTTATCCCGTATGTTTTCCCAACCCAGTGATACCCAAGCTGAGCAACCCTGTTCCGTTCTTCTCGATTTACCATTAGCCTTCACTGATGTGTTACCCCATCAGTTAAACGACGAAGTGCTGGGTCAAGTCATCCAAAATATAAAGCAGGGTAACGTACAGGCCCCTTATTTCTTGTCCAAGGGAGTCCTCTGTTGTCGAGAGAGAAAGGACGAGCACCTAAAATCGTGCTGCCTAGCAAATTAGTGCCCATGGTCTTCAGCTATTACCATGATTCCCCAATCGGAGGCCACAAGGGAATTTCGAAGACCATTTCCAGTATTAGGAAACATTTTATCTGGAAGGGCATGGATAGAGACATCGCGACGAGAGTAAAAAACTGTCATCTGTGTGGCTTGAGCAAGCCTGCCCAGAATACCAAACTAGGGTTGTTATCTTCTGAGGTGGCGAGCAGACCAATGGAAAAGTTGTTTATTGACTATGTGGTGCCGTTCCCCCCTAGCAAGTCAGGTAATGCTTACCTGCTTGTTTGTGTAGATGCTTTTTCAAAGTTTGCCTGGCTACTGCCCTTACGGCAGGCAACCGCTCGTTTGACCATCAACGCTTTACAGAACCACGTTTTTCAGCATTTCGGTCTTCCGACCATCATTGTTTCGGACAATGGCCCGCAATTTATTTCAAACGAATTCAGGCGTATGTGTTTCGCCAGTGGCATCAAACACGTAACCACTTCCTCTTATTACCCACAACCGTCCCATGCGGAGAGACTCAATCGCAATCTCCGGTCCGCCTTGATTGCTTATCACGCTGAGCAACAGACCACTTGGGATCAGAATTTGAAGTGGTTACAATTAGCTTTTAACACGGCCAGACACGACAGTCATCAGGCCGTGCCATTTGAAATTTTGTTTGGATTCTCGCCTGCACTCCCGTTGACCAACCTATGGGATATCGAAGATCTTCTGCCGCGGGAGCCCAATAATAAAACTGCGGAGAGATGGAAAATGGCTCGGAAGAATTTGCTGCGAGCGCACGAGCGGGTCCGTCGGCGTTATAATCAGGGGCGTATTCCAAACCCCTTCCGGATTGGTGACTGGGTCTATTGCCAAAGCCACCCACTCAGCTCTGCCGCCGACAAACGTGCTGCGAAGCTATGCTACCGTTGGTCGGGGCCATACCGTATCATAGGATTCACGTCACCGGTGACGGCCCGGCTGGGCGTACCGGGTGACAAACAAAAATTGGTGACAAGCCACATTTCCAAACTCAAACGTTGTCAAGGGCCATCGAAAACGTTCGAAGGGGGATAGTCCCCGTAAAGATAGGACGGATGTCCTTGTTAAATGTGGAAGTCGTGTTCAGGCGAAGGGGGCGAGCCTCAGGAGATCGGAAGATCTACCATGGTAGGAATCTTTCTTTGGTCTTTAGCTGTCTCTCTCTTGTGCTGTATGCGGACTCTGATCAGGTCAGCATGCAGCACCCGCACACTTACATAATACATATCTTCTTTCGTCTCTTTCATTTTCCTTTTTGAATTCTGTTCTCCTGAGAGCAAGCTCAGCTGAGCCAACCCAACCACGACGTCCACCGGTATCTTTTGGGGAGAGGTACACTGCAGGGTACCCTCCTTGCCTTTAACGTTAGGGCAACTATGTTGCCCTTTTGGGGTGAGGGTGTGCTGAACTTTGTCGTTCAGCTATGTCAGTCATTTTTACAATCGGAGAGTGGACCGATACCTAGCGGTGAAACGATGCGAAATTAATGTATCTACCGTTGATAGTTAAGGGCAGTACGGAATTAAAGCAATAATTCGTGCTGCGCTCTTGTATCGAAATAAGAGAGACTTATTACAGTGCCCGATCGCTGTCGCCATCTGTCGGCTTGCTGAGGCATTATAAAAGCCAGGTGGTGCTCCCTGTCGCTAAATACTGATAACGGGCGATACTTGAAGGACGGCGTTCCTTTTTTTTTCTTGTCTCTACATGGAAGTCTAAGTGATTGCCTCGTGGTATATTCCTTCGGTGGAGAGAAGAATTAATTCCATCTACATCTTCTAACAGCTATGGAAAAATAGTTCTTAAACGACTGCGGTGAGCCTTAATTACATTATATTTATTAAATACTATATTTCACGGGAGAAAACGGTTTTTTTAGTAAGCCTGAGCAAGCGTGCCCACTTGTTGAATCGTGCATTGCGCGATACGTAATTGTTCGTAAAGCTTTTATAAGCTAATAAAACTAGATTATTGGAGTGTCAGAATCTCGGCCCTAAAACCTAAAGTACATTAACAACAAAATTATTAAGTTTAAACTTTCATTAACACCGATGTAACGAGATTGTGTTGCACACTTAACCTATTGCACAATGCGTCGTTATTAAGTGATATAAGGTTTTGCTAATAATAGCAGTAAAACCTTATACATATATATGGGAACTTACTCAGGCACGTTAAATATAAATGATGTCCCTATCAAATTATGTGTAGTAAAAAACTATGTGTTTTAAACAAATCCTTCACCACGTGGTAACTATATATATTCACTCTAAGTAATAAGTTTATAAGATGTTACAGAGCCAAAATAAATTTTTTATATTGCAAAAGGTAACTCACATTAGGTGAGGTTCAGTATTTAAAGAATGATTGTTAGAGAGTTTTTAAATAAGGCATGTTGGCCAAAATAATTTTACCAAGTTTCATTATGTAGCACATAACTAGGTGTTGTCTTTATATATGTATTTTGGAGGGTGTCCAAACAGTGGGGGCATTTGTGTGTGGTCTCTCACTAAAAATATAATGTGTGAGCAGGGTTCGCCGACCAGAGACAAAGTCCTGTTACATGGCTGAACGAATTCCATCTTAAAAGGTCCACACTCGCCACCGAAGAGAAGTAGATCACCACAACAACAACACCAAATGCCAATCATGAGATCGCCACATTACCAATAAAAGACCACCCTTCTGGACCCATAAGCAGGTGAAAAACAACCATTTATAATTAACACGTAGAATCAACATGGCACCACCAGTTATACATAACCATCAGTTTCTACCTTTCAAGTTAAACATTCATTTGGATTCCCAATTGATGGGACAGTTTAGTGTGTACACTAAGAAAAGAATTAATTGTAAAATTTCAATATATTTATAGTAGATTGTCAGTTTAGAGACTGATATGGTTACAAGACAGCATCCAACATAGATTTCCACTCATTTCATTATAGGGGTTTCTCTACAGAGTTAAAGTCAGTTTTGCTATTAGTAATTTCACATGTTCAATTCACTATGCATAAAAATATATATATTCTCTTAATTTAAAATATCAGTTTATTTCATTTGTATAAAAAGATTACTGGGGAGGTAGGCGAATTTTTAACTAGTTTCAACCAAGCTATGCATGTCGAAACACTTTTCAACTTGTTTGTCGAGACTTGTTTGTTGAGACAAGCCGAAAGTTGAATGAACATGTCCGTCTCTGACCCAAGTGTATTTTTTTATAAGGTGCTAATATTGTGCAATTTTTCTCTTTTCATTAACTGGCCCTATTTAAGTATATATAAATTCTTTATACTAATTATGATAACTGGGGGGCGTTAATTATTTTAAACAATTTTTATTTCTCACCATAATTAAGTACTTAAGCACTTAGCCACTTAGGCACTTACTTTAAATTTTTATGTCCTGGGGAGCACTGTGGGCTTTAGCATTCTCTTATACACATGACGTGCTATTAACCCACACCATGTGGGTACTATTATAAATGTAAATTTCTAATCCTAATTCGGATTATTATAAAAAGAAAAGTTAGAATTTATATACACCAGAAGGGTAATATAAAAAAAAAAAGGGCGTGGCAAGAGACCTTTATGTATTTTATGTAGACTATTGTATAATGTATTTTTGTCTTGTGGAACCTGTTATGTGTGTATATTTCTGTGTACATTTTGGGGGATATATATATTATACATTTACTGTACTTTTGGTGGGAACTTGGGTTATAGGGATTTATTATTCAAGGTCTTTTACAACAGAAAGTTAACACATGTAGTCATGTGGATATATCCTTTTTAGTTCTTTTTAAGGGAGGTATTCTATCTCAATAATCGTGGCTGATCATTTCTTTAAGGAAATTAATTATTTTATTTAACAAGTATAGGAATTGTCACCTTTAAAATTTATTTAATTTGTTGAGTAATTATTTTATTATTAATAGTAACTGGGAATGAAATCATTTATCTTCATTAATTTATATACAGCATTTTAAAAGGAACACATAATATAAATTTTATTTTTTATTAAATAGTTTAATGGGAGCTTTATTTTGAGGTTGATGATTATAAATTTCAATTATTTTAAATTTCAATTCATTGATGGTGTGACATAGCAATTATTTTCTTGGATTCAGTTAAAATTTTTCAGGTGGCCTTGTTGAGAGAGTATACTTATTTATTTAACTATTTAAAGGGGAATTATAGATCACTGTTATTTATTTATTTATTCATTATATTATTATTATGAGATAGAATAATAAAAAGGGATTTGTTAATTATTTAATTCTTGAGTTTTCATTGCAAGTCCCGTCTCACTGGATCCAGCGCAATTTTTAGCTTCTCTAGGCCTTAGCCTAGTTTTAATTAACTTGTGGCCCCTCTTTACAAAAAGAAATATTCCTTTTGTTTTAACTACTCAAGATGAAGTAGGGGTTACACACTAATGTATAGCCTGTACTCAATGTACGCGATCATCAACTGCAAGGATTAAACCAAGGAGGGTTTGTTCCGGTCTCACATAGGGAAAGTCTAGAGCTGGTCACTCCAGCGCTTCCTCGGACGTCACACACCTCTCCGTCCCTTCAGCTTATAGTTCCATAGTTAGTTGCTTGGAGATGCACCAGTCATCCATTTGGCAAAGATGTTCCCACAAATTCAGCCGATACTAGGCAATCCTGTCGAGTATACTCATAATATTCAGTTCCTGCCGTGTATCTGTGTTTCTTCTATGACCATGGACGGAATACCCTACCACGTGCCTGATAAATCTTATTTCAACCGCTTGGATACGACTGGCCCGGCCTTTCGTTAAAGTCCTATTTTGAGACCTATAAAGAAGTGTGGGAAGAGTCGTCACCTCGTAGAATTTTAGGCGTGTTTCTCAACTTACTGGTTTAAGAGTTGGCCTGATGTCCCGCACATAAGGTTGAACTTATGCAACTTATTCACAACGTTATTGCTTGTCAATAAAGAAGATGTAAAGCGTATTAATTATTTTTTCAGTAAACGTTTATTCTTATAATGGTTTACTGAAATGCCGTAGAAACCACGTAGTTTAGACACAAATGTTTAAACAAAGTTAATGAAGGAGACATTTTTTCAGATTTTGATAAGCAACTATATAAGGCCAACTTGAAATACGGGAATAGAGATACGTACAGTGTTGCCGGAAATCTGATCTAAATTTCACTCCACTAAAAATAAAATATCCCACTATATCCCTCATTATGTATTCCTAAGGAGTTTTAGTGAAGCTAGGTTATAATTACTAACTTATTGTTTAATACACAATATTCAATAACTTACAATGCTATTGATAAACTTGTTTTGAAATCACTTTAATTTCTTGTAGAGTTGTGATTTTTGAATATAACTATAGGCCTATAAAACAAATTCGTTGAAAACATATGCACAGATGGCTGATATTCCCTAACTCCAGTCATACAGCTTAATCGTTATTGTTAATATAAAATAAAAATGTAAGATCAGGATGGAAAACAACCTCATTACAAATTTTGTTAAATTAACAAAATAATTAAATAAAACAAAAGTATTAATTACAATATTAATTATTATAGCTAATCTTACTCTTGATTTGTCTCTGATTTCACTGTTTTGATAGTGTTTTGTTAAGGCGTGGTGTTTCAAATTTTTAACATCTTGAAGGATCTTTCGTCTTTATGTAAGTCGTACTTGTTTGTTTCTGCTAACTTATGGGTTTCAATATTTAAACCTTTCTTCTAAATCTAGTGTAACTTATCCCTATTTATGAAGCTAAACTTATAACAAAATTCCTCTAGTACGTGAAACCGTGTTGCTAGTTCATTCACCGTGCTGGGAATTGTTATGAGTGCAAGGAAGCATTCAGTGCGTTGTTTTGTCATTTTTGCGTCCCTATTGAGGCGCCCGGGGCACATCCCCCTTCCACCTCCTCCCGCAATTTCTTCAGTTGATGTTTGGGGTCAGTGGTTTACGAGTGACGAGTAGCTGAAGGCTAATGCAGATAGATGACTGAGTCTGGAGGTAGCAGCGTTTCTTTTTGTCGGTATAAGAAAAATCCTGCCACCGTGTCAAGAGTGATTTAATCTAAATAAGGATTATAAAAAAAATGCGATTATATATAGGCTTACGTTGACTATATGTATCAATGTTTTCTATTTATACTTGTTTAAAGAGATTTTATTCGCATTTTTTAATGGCGGTTGAAAAAAATATCCCACGTACATTAATTAAGCCAAACTCTCACGTGTCAGAGCGTTTTGTAAATGTTAAACTTGTTTTGCAGTTTTTAGGACTTTTGCTATCATAAGACAAAAGTAATTTATACAGATTACACGGATGTTATTTGCTTTACATTTATCACCATTTCCTAATAACAATTTTGTCATAAAAAATTATGATGTCTTATTATCAACAATGTATTTACAAGTTTTAGTATCTCTCTCTCTCTCTCTCTCTCTCTCTCTCTCTCTCTCTCTCTCTCTCTCTCTCTCTCTCTCTCTCTCTCTCTCTCTCTCTCTCTCTCTCACACACACACACATATTATACACTTTTTTTTAATTTAGTAAAAACGGTTGTTTGTGGTTCTTTAGTCATTATTACAAACAAGAAAGCAAGTTGTGTTTCCGCCCGTGGCAAAGTGAAGAAACGTGTGCGTCCCGTTGTTTACGAGGTAGTTCGTTGTTGTTGTTTTCAGGAGTCGTTAAAGTGTAACGACGTGAAAATAGAATTATGCGGTAAACAGGGAAAGCGTACTGTGTCAGTGCCTTGCTTAGGCTGGCGTGTTTGCTCTTGCGATTGACTGTAAGTGAACTTTCAGGAAAATAATGTTACCCACCTTTATATAAACACCACATCTCAAAACACGAATGCTTGGGTTCGATAATATCTTTATTACGATTAACTGAATCTTATTGAACATTTACGTAAATGCTTTTGAGATATGTAACAGAAAAACAAAACGCCTGCTTATAATTTGTTTAGTTACGTGTATGTATTTGATTGGGGATAACAACAAATTTAAAATTTTGTTAGCTTTGTAACCTTCATAAAAGTTGTGCCTAATGTTGAGAAAACAAATTTTCTCAAAAGCCTGAACATACAAAATAACAAAAAGATGACTTAAGATCACGTTAACGATTACAGTGATAATTAATTATAAACAGCAATTAAAAGAAACGCTCTGTTGAAAATAATTTTTCTGGACTATTGGGAATTTAGGACAAAAAAAAGCTCTAAAACTCTGAAACAGTAAAAATGTTTCTTTTCCTCCGTTGCTACAAATTAAAAGGCCTAGAGGTGTAACTTCCTCTAAATATAAGTTATTAAACGCAGTCCAATGAATCGTAAGATTTACAAAACGATTCAGAAGTATGTTTGTGTAAATTATTTGTGCGCTCTTTCAAACTGTTTTATTTACAAACTAAATTTGTCTAATTATAAGTACAACACTACTGACTTCGAACACGAAGTTTTTTATTGGTAAAAATGTGAACCTCTGACGAAGCTTATACAAGCGAAAACTGGTTCAGGCTATAAGTTAAAAATTTCACATTTTTACCAATAAAAACCTTTGTGTCCCGAGTCGGTAGTGTTATACTTATAAATTAGTTAATCAACGGACACGTCATGGAGAACAAAATCTAATAAATTTGTCCCTTTCCTTGCCAAACTATTAAGTATTCCTGTTTACCAAACTACTAAAAGAGAAAGCGCCACCAACAAGTCAAACAAATTAGTTAATGTCTACTTATTAAATGTTGGGCATACTAATGTTAATCTAACGTTTCTTTGCTGGTAATATGACAGTTATCCAGAATAACGAAGACGCTCTGCAGAGATCCTCAAATTTCTGGAGAAAACATGCACTGATTATAAAAGCTAAACTCTGTAGAATAAACAGAGTGATAGTTTTTCAGGGATATTGATTGTGTTATCAGGAGCAAAGTTGGAGCAAACCTCATATTTTACTCATCTACACACTGACATCTCGTAGAACAAAGAGAGAGGACTCCAGCAATATTCCAGTCCGTTTGTGGTACCATATAGAGGACACTTAAGTACAGGACTAGCAAAGCACCAAAGCTAAAGTTGTACAACTGTACTGTCATCATCTTCAGCAAGGATTAAATCAAAAATGGTTTGAATGGTATGTTCCGGGCCCAAGCAGGTAGACTTGAGCTGGTCACTCCAACGCTTCTTCGGACACCCCTCACCTTTCCCTCCTTTCGGCTTTTAATTTAGTAGTTGTCTAGGGACTCGTTAATCGTCCGTTAGGTTCAGATATTCTAACCATTTTAGCCGATATTGGACAATCCTATCGAGTACACTCATAATTTTTATTTCCTGTCGAACATTGAGATTTCTTTTGCGATCTTGAACTATATACCCTGCTCCGTGCCTGAGAAATCTCATTTCGGTCACTTGAAAACGACTGGCCTGGGACTTATTTAAATTCCATAGAGAAGTATGGACAGGGCCCATCATCTTGTAGAACTTTAGACGTGTTTCATCATTTGATGCTTGTAGAGTTCTCCTGATGACACATATAGTTCACCTTACGTAGCTTATTCTTCCCGTCATTGTTTATAATGATAGACACTGATGAATATCACATATATTTGTCCCAAATATTTCTTTTCAATTTCCTTACTTCTCTTCGGCAATAGGATAGCGGAGCTTCTATTCCGACTTTGTCTCATCGGGTTTTAAAGCTAGATGATTCAAATATGCCCGTTTCTTATCATGCATTATTTGTGTAATATCATTACCCATATACGCGTGCCTTGATTTCCGTATCTTTCACGTCTAGTTCCCAGTGATCCTAATTCTGTGTGGGATATGATAGTCCTAATGTTACCCCCTTCTTGATTTAAATTATTACTGGATGGGTTTCGTTGCGCAAACGGACTCAGCTAAGTCTCGTACTGCTGTCTTGTATTATTATCTTGGGGTAGATTTTGTTTGTTTAGGTGACTGGCGTTCTAGGGGCCGCACCTTCCTCTACCTAAAACGAATACTATGTTTTGATATGAGGAGAAAATGATCAGACTTAGTATCACATCCTCTAAAATCCCTTGTACCTTTCACTAATTCCATAAGTTCCCATTTACTACAACTTGATTGTAACACCTATATTTCTGTATGGAAGCTGAACTTGGATGATGTCAGAAAAGCACTTTTGGTCGAAATAAAATTTGGAGACGTACGGAAGGGATGTACGGAAGACAGACAGTGTTGGAAACGGAAATGTAACAGATCAATCTTCATAATACAACAACGGGAGAAACACGTGATCTATGTAGTAAACATTTAGCGGATTTCGCTGAAAAATAAGTGACAAAACATTAATTAATTGAACTAATCACATTGACACAGTTAACTTGTTAATAAATCAATTGAAGTTCTATAAACTTCATAGAAGATTCTATAAGTTACGCTTTATGCGTTTATGCAATAACATTTTTTTTAGTAATATTATAAATTTTGTGTCGAACAAAAATAAAAAAAGTACAAGATAAATTTTCTCAACACCGAAAGTATAATTTAAAAACAGAAATCTATAAAATCGTAATCTATCTACACATTCACTTCATAATAATTATTCATATAAAAATCCAAAACCGTATAAATTTATGAAAACAATAATAAGGACAAAAGAATAAACATTTGGAAAAAATTTACAAGCACAAATCAAATAATTAAATAATACATTGATTAATAAACAAATTCAAATTGACACGACAACATTAAATTTTTAAAGATATCAATTCGTTTATGAGGAGGAGTACGCAGAAAACGAAACAGAAGAACAGAGCGGGTTTCGTGCTGGGAGATCTTGTATGGATAATATTTTCTGTCCTAAACAACTAACAGGAAAAAGACTAGGCCTATCTGTAAATCAAGAGGTTTACCTTCTCTTCATAGACCTGTCTAGGGCTTACGATAATGTCACAGTCCCTAAATTGTAGGAGGTTCTACAGAATACTAATATAAACCACACTTTCATTTAGGCGATACAAGAAATTTATAGAGGTTCAAAATTAAAGATCAAAATAAGGAAAAAATTGTCAGCACGGTTTACAGTATCGAAAGGTCTAAGGCAAGGGTTTTGCATCTCGCCGACATTGTTCAAAATATATATAGACACAGTATTGCGACAGTGGAAAAGAAAGTGCAGAGGTATGTGAATTCCAATAGATGGAACCCATATTTTTATATTACAATTCGCGGATGACCAGGTATTAGTAGCACAAGACAAAGAGAACTTGGAGTATATGACTCGGAAGATCAAAGACGAATATGAGAGCTGGGGACTCTCAGTAAATCTAGAAAAGACCAAGTATTTATGCGTGGGAGGTACTGAAACCAACTTGCAATTGGAAAATAATGAAGAAATTAAAAATTTCCAGGGATATAAGTATTTATGAGTACAGATAAAGCAGGATGGCAGAGATACAGATGAAATAAAGGAGAGGGTAGGCATGGGACGGAGGGCTATGAAAAGGCTAAATAGTATATGGTGGCATGACCAGATAACTAGAGGAAGGAAAGTACAGATATACAATACTATCGTAAAGAGTATTCTGTTGTATGGTGCTGAGAGTTGGAGAATGACAAGAGCGGGCAAAAAGAAAGTTCTAGCTGTAGAGATGGATGATCTGAGGAGATCATGCAGAGTATCCAGGTGAGAAATATAAGAAATGAACAGATTAGAGAAATGATAAATGTGAACATGCAGTAGTAGACGAAATAGAAAGAAGGCAGTTAATTTGGTCTGGACATGTTAAACGGATGGGAGGAGGAAGGTTGCCAAAATGTATAATGGAATGGTTACCCCCCGGAGAAGAGGAAGAGGAAAAGACCCAGACGATCATGGAGAGAGAGTATTCAGAAAGTGCGAGGAATCTTACAGAAGAACATTGTCAGGACAAAAAATATTGGACAGAAAGTCTGGAAATCGGACAGCGACGACAGGCTCTATAAACCGATGTTTTATATATATATATATATATATATATATAATTTGTTTATGTAAATAATTAATATAAAAATATGAAAACAAAATAACAAAATTCAACTGGATTTTACAACAAAAAATAACTTGAATCTTCTTTTTCATCAGCTGTTTAACAACTGTTTGTTTTTTTCGTATGAGGCACTGTGGACTACGTTAGGTTCAACTGGTTCTTCCGTTCTTCTCCTCTCTCTTCCTCCTCGCCCATATCTCCTTCATTCTTGAGCGATGTCTCTCCCTCCTTTCGTCAGTCTATATGGCACTTGTCCTCTTCTTGGGTTTTTGTTTGAAAACCTTGGATATTTTTTAATTTCTTTTTGTGTGACAAGCATTGTTTAATGTGTTTTCGAGTTATCTTAGTTCTTTTATGTATTTTTCCGTTCCTTTGAACTACGTATCGGACATTTTGAGCTTTCTGAAATAGTTAAAAAGCTTCCCTGTTAGTCTGTCAGGATTCATTTTTTGAATATATCCGAAAAAATAATTCAACTGTTTGTTTATTTATACTTTATTTGCGTATTTATTTTAATATTTTAATTTTAGGGTCTTATCACTGTCAAAATACATTGTCGCAATTTCAATAAAACAATATTGTTAGAAATGTGTTATTTATTATTCAATAATAAAAATTAATAAAATTTAAAGTACCAACTCAACCTGTTTAAACAGGAAGTGCCGTTGAAAATTGTAACTCTGTAATTTCTCGCTCTATCAGGGAGAGAAAGAAATACAGAAAAGGGTAGCAAGAAAGAAATACCGCTCCATTAGTACAGTGGGAAAGTTTTCAGCATCGATGTCTGCTGCTAAAATTAAAACGACCCTGTTGTTTCCAGTAACAATCGCAATATTTCAACGAGAGAAACTTTCTCATTAAAAGTTGAAGTAACGGTTACGCTGCAGACACGCTCATTTAAAGTTTCAAGTACAGAGTTTTATAAACTTGAGCTTCAAACTTATTCCGGTGTTACACGCTACTACATTAAATTTCTTTGAATAATTGTCTAGAAATTAACTGATATTATACAGAATTTGAGTAATCTTCATTTGTTATTCAAATTTATAAAATGTATTAACATAAACTCTTTATAAATTAAAATGTTTTTTAGGAGTAAACATGTGAAGATTTTATTTTTGGCACCTTACATAATTGGTATTTGAATATACAGAGTTGTGCAATTGTTACTCGACTATACGGATAGATAAGCCAATTGAACGTAAAATAATATGTGCATCTAACCATGTGCGAATGCTTGTACTGCTGATGCCGTCTCTCGCATGCCACAGGTTCCTGCCGTTTAGTGTTCTCTTTGCAAGCCTACTTTCTACATCTCATCGTATAGTCCTTTGGACATTTTGTGGCATCGTGGCCGTACCATGTAAGGCGCTTCCTCATTTGGTGTCGAAAATTGTTTGTTCTACACAAATTTTCCAGCTGATCACTTTACTGAAGCGAGGACTTCATATACAGCACTATGGTGTTCGGCTCACTTCCGTGCATCTCACGCTCCTAGGGCATTAAACTGATTTAACGAGTGACGAAATAGCTGAAACGAAAAAGCAGTTTTCCCATGACCTCTTGTCCCCACATAGCTCTCTCAAACTTTCCCCACTGCCAGAAACATGTGTGCTTTAAACAAAGCGTAACATTTTAAAGCATGCGAGTATGCTGTTACGACGGTCTTACTGATCGTCGTATGGTACAGTGAAAACAAATGCAGCACTAACGAAGCCACTAATTACCAGTTTTATTAAGTCACAAATAACGATTTGTATTCAACAAAGTAGTTTGGTATAAAAATTCATGTCAAATTTGTTTACACACAATAATATTGTTAAGTAATAGAGTTCCGCACTAAAATAACGCAGTAATCACTTCTCACAATACTTCGACAACCACTTGATCCGCACTAAAGGAATCGCTCACTGTAAACTAATTGACTAAGCCATCCTCTGTTCCTTATATACATAGCGCACGTGTTCTGGAATACCATCCTTTCTCCGGCGAGCCAGCATAACGCGTATTTCAAGTGCTCTTAAACACTCGGTAAGGTACTTGTGTGTTACACGAGTGGACGGCCTTGATGCAGAAAAGGCAGTCTGGGCTAGTCGAGAAGCGTGGAGAACGTCAGTCTTTGTTCGAGAGAGTTCCAGACTTCCGTCGTTACAATATCCTAATTGTTTAAATATTATTAAAAGTATAACGCAAATATTAAAAATAATATTCTTTAATTAATCTGTTGATATCATATGATGACGAAATGTTTGGCGTTTACTTTAGGGCAGCCATTACAGCGAAGAAATTCTTTCATCATAGTGTAAATATTTACATTAGCGCTAACTTGAGGTCCTCACCAGAGAGAGAGTCACCAAACAAGATTCCATGATTACCCAATCAACTTAATTAAAACAATAATGTTTTGAAAAAATTAAATTGTTATGCAGTCCATATCACGTTCTACGTCTAAACTAAATATTGCGTAAATCTTACTGTTACATTGAAAAAACTGTTCTTATATGAATGTGTAGCCCTACTAGAATTAATACCGAAAACAATTCTATTTACGTTCATTGTAAATACGAATTTCTTATAATAAAATACATATTGTTACGACGGTTTAGTGATCGTCGTATGGTACAGTTAAAAACAAACTACAAGACACCAATTAAGTCACTAACCACCAGCTTTAATTGTCACAATTAAACAGTTTGTAATCAACAAAATATTCTCTTACAACAAATCGAATAAAAATTGATCACATGCAATAATAATGTCAACGAGTATAAAACACAATTGTATTACAGTTGTCCCGTACAATTATCTAAACACATAACACTTCACTTCGACAAACACTCAATCCGCGCTAGCAAAAATCGCTCACGTAACTGAACTGACAACGCCAGACGCTCTGGTTTTATAGGTCGCGCAGAGTTCTAGAATTAACGTTTCATCCTTAATTTGCACGCCACTTAATGCTGACGCTAATGCGTATCTCAAGTGGCAACTTGACGAGTCTAGAACAAACTTGAAAGCGGCCTCGACCGGGCAACACCTGCCACACTAGACGGGAGAAAGAGTGCAGAATGTTCTGGGTTGTTAGGTAGGCTTCTCGTAACAACATAAACACTACTACACCCTCGTCAATTTTAATTATGTCTGATGACACACCTATTTTGTTTAACTTGCGGGCGCCTGAACACTCCTCAAGTCTTTCTCTAAAAGTCTATTCTTACAGTTTTGAATCTTTGGGAGTTTCACTGATTTATCTACGACGTCTCAGAGCCTCAGGGTGATTATGCTTTTTACGATGAAAGACTAAATTACCTCATTGTGTGTTATTTTGAACTCTAAAGAATACAGTTCACCTGCGCTTTCAGAATTTTTAAATTAGCTTGTTACCGCATTACAGTAATTTTTTTCCTAGGAATATAGGTATTAAAAAAACAATAGTTTTGGCTTGACATGTGGGCATTTAGTTATGTGTTTCAGTGAAAACGTAAATAATTCTAATGATAAATTGAAGTATGTAAGGTAAAATAAAAAGTCGTGTTTACAAGGGTTGGGTATTTGAATCATTTAGTGTCAAATAATCGGGACTTTGTTATATTCAAATTCTATCTCCCTGCGTCTGCCTCTCTGACTGCTTTCCTTTCCATGAGTGATAATATAATGTTCTACAGCATCCTCTGTTTGTCTGCAAATAATGTACCTCCAGGCTGCAAATAATGACACCATTCTCTTTCATGTAGTCCTGTCGCTAATTTCCCCTTCAGTTGTTTCCCTTTGCGACACCCACTTGGTGTCCCGACCATGCCCCACCATCCTTCCCGTCTTCTCGTCAGGTCTATACAAACTTCTCTTTCCTCTCATCATTTTCTGAGCTCGCTCATTTGTCACTTGATCTACCATATACTAAAAAGAAGAGCATTCTTTCAATATATAGGAACTCGTAAACTGTTGAAGGAAATTGACCATGCTGAAAAGTTAGTTGAAGCTTAAAACAAAAACAGTTGAGCCTCGAAAGTCTTTAAAACGCCTCAGTTTAGTCTTTCTATGGATTTCTATTTGTTCAAAAACTACGTGATATGTGTTATTTTTCAGCAGTGGAAACGTACATACAAGTTATTATAGCCATAAACAAGCCGCAGGTAAAGCCAATGATAAGGTTAATAGAAACGAGTAGTTTGCTAATGGTGACACTACCATGCCGAGATATAAGTAACAGATAAACAAAACATGCATTCAAATGGCTGAAGACTAAAAGCAATACTTGATAGACAAGAGTATAACAAGCTAAACAAAGATGTAAAGAAGACAATAATTAAAGTAAATATTAGATGTGGGGGAGGATATGTGGTAGGATGGACAGATTTCTGGTTTAAAAGATCTAAAGAGACATGGAAGGTGACAAATTCTACTAGAATAAACCAAACTAAGTAGGCATATCATTGATCCAGGTAACCAGATTGAATGTGCTAAAAAAAAAAGATAAGCGAATTTCGTAAAAAATTTGTAACTATGAACAGTGACGTAGATGACCAAGAAAGTAACATAACAATATAGTAAATAAGAAAAACATAGCCTTATATGTTAAGGCTAAAGGCCCTGGTGCAGTGTCTATAGAGTTTATTAAAAATATGTGCCACACGTGTTTTATTAATCACTGTCTTACAGCACCACATTCCGACTGTTTCTATTATTATTTGTCTGTCAGCTTTCACTGTGGTCCAGGCTTCAAATCCATATAACGTGATAGACAAACAACATAAACTCAGAAACTTATTTCCACGATGTGCAATAAAAAATTATGTTTCAGGTGAATACAAACAATTTTATTAAGATCTTTTAATTTAATTGATTTTAAAATGCCAGTAGTTGGGTAAACTATTTTATAGAACAAAAGCAGACCATTACTATTTTAGGGTATACAAAAGCAGAATTTAATATTCAGTTTATATAAAACACATACGCATGGCATGTGACAGAGGTATAGGTATGAAGATAACAGGGTTTAATAAAGCAGTATAATACGACAAATATCACGTAGCGATTCACTCCACCGGTTAAAATATAGTTTGTTTTCAACGTACAAAACAAATGAACAACGCCGCGTAAATGTCAGAATTGGTGTTGCTTCGAACAGTGAAGTATTTTATAAATATCTGTGTTTGCGGTTTAGAAAAACTAGGTATATAAAATTTAATATTAGCTTTTTCTACGGTGACATCATTCAGGAGGAATAAATAAAATATGGAACTGGAATATAAAAAGTTGTTTCTTTTTCTGGAGCATTAGAAGAAAAAGGAATTTTTTATCATGCTGGTTAATTTTGATCGACTGAAATTGGATTCCTTAATTGCAATTTACAGGTGCTTACTAGACTGACAAATCCTGTTACTTTTTAAATATACGCTTTGAATACCTACACAGTTTTTTATCTCGTCACAGTCTAAATAACAATTAATAACAAACTATAGTCAGTTTCTAATATACAAATAATAATGTAAGCGTTGTTGTCATAATGTTATTACAGCAAGCCTTTGTTTGTATGTGGGTGTGATTTAAACAGACTAAGGTCAGAAAGATTTGTAAATAAAATTTATGTGGTATATTTGAAAAACTAATTTAGCAATATTTACACAATTGTATTATATTTTTTATTTGAGAAAAACTTCTGACGTTTTGAATTTCTTGAGCAACCAATGACGTCTGTCTAAGTGCATTATCGTGTTACGATTTCTATAAATTATCCCTCCGAAATCTTGTCGCTTTTTACCAGTACCTTTACGGAAGTCACGTAAATATAAAAAAAAAATTGTCGCATTTATTGACCATAAAAATAAGTAATACAAATTCTTGAAAGTCTATAGGTCAAGCTACGCCTTAATATCACTATTTTCAACCCGTCCACAATTCATTTGATACATTTGTACCATCTGTAAACCACTCCTTTAGCATACATACCAGACTTACCGGAAGCCGTTACCAGACTTTCCTCATTAGAACAGTCTGCCTCATTATTTAGAAAAAATGTAATGCAACGTGTTCAATCTTGAACTGTAGAATGTCGAAAAAATACACCAAGAAACACAACGTTCTCAATTACTTGTAAAATGTAAACTATGCATCCAATACGGCAACTATTCAGTTTGATGGATTAGCTAACAACATAAAAATATCAATTTTTAAATCGTACATTTTTAGCTCAAATAGCCGCAACATTTTGATTGAATATCGTGTATTCTTCAATGTGACTGTTTACTAATGAAATATATATGCCTACAAATTTTAATGAAAAATACACAAGTAATTAATAGATTTTATTTTGTAAAAGTTTAGATTTATTTTACAATTTACTTTTGTGTACATTCTTTTGTATCTATTGAAATGGATTCGTTTGCAATTACATTACAGAACGAAACGCAAGAAATTTTCATGTTTTAATTGTATTGTTACGACATTACAGAATAATCCACGTAATTATCGAATGTTCCATATGAATACAGCTGAATTTGTGTGGAGTACGTGATTCTCGACGCATTAGTTAGACTGTACCAGAAGCCGCGCGAACCGTGTCAAGGCCGCAATGAATTACGCTCTAATGTTTTCCTTTATTGCTAACGCGCAGTATGGAATAATCTAGTATTTCGGGGGGGGGATAAATACCAGTACTGAACGACGTTCAGTTTGAGTTATAGTTGCGATATATCACAGTGCGTTTCGAGTTTATTGTCGGGCGATTACAAATGAATACTGTGTGCGTTCAAGTGGTTATTAGTGAAGTGTTGTGTTTTATAATCGGGCGGTATATTGTAGTATAAATTGTGTTTTAATATTAGTTGACATTTTATTGCATACGAACAATTTTTATTTGATTTGTTGTAAGAGGCCGTATTGTTATTTGCGAACTGTTTAACTGTGAAAATTAAAGTTGGTGATTAGTGACTTAATTGGTGTCTTGTACTTTGTTTTCCATTGTATCTACGACGGTCAAGTAGACCGTCGTAACAGTATTATGGTTGAAGTACTGGTGAGGGTTAAACAGGGCGATGGGCTGGTACCAACACTGTTCAACTTAGCACTTGATTAAGTGATCAGGAAATTGTCAATTGACAGGAATTCAACATTAGAACATAAAATAGTCGAGATCGTATGGTATAGAGATGATACCTATGTTATGGCAAGATCCGAAGGAAGAGCAAAAGAGACATTCCAGGAACTTGAAGGTGAAGCATAAGAGATAGGATTACAGGTTAATACAGATAAAACAAAAGTTTAGATCACCACTCTGAAGAAAACCAGGAAACCTGAACAGTTTGAAATTGAACCACTAAACCTGGAAATAGTGAATCAGTTTAAATATTTGGGATGTTGGGTAGCAGTAAACAATGAAGAAATAAATCAAATAAGGACAAGTATACAGGCCGCAAATAGAACATATGCTTCGTTGACATCCATATTCAAGACAAGGAATGTCCACCATCAGTCCAAGGTCACATTATATAAAGTTATGATTAGTCCGGTGATAACATATGGTAGCGAGACTTGAACTCTGAACAAACAAGCCGTTAATATAATCAATATTTTGAAAGGAGAATTTTGAGGAGAATATATGGACCAATCCAGGTAAACGGGATATGGAGAATGCGTTACAATGAGAACCTACACAAGCTGTATAAAGACAGTGATCTGGCCATCACCATCCGACTGCATAGATTGCAATGGGCAGGACACATCACAAGGATGGAAGACAAGCGAATACCTAGGAAGGTACTGTTTAGTCAGATCGAGGGTAGAAGGCCTGACGACCCAAGACATGCTTGATTCACGCAGTGGCAAGGGATGCTGATAATTTACTTAAAATAAAACGATGGACATCGATCGCCAAGGACACGGAAAAATTGAAGCAGATGATTATGAAGGATAAGGTTCGACTTCGAACTGTAACGCCATAGAAGAAGAAGAAGAAAATACTGGTAACAAAAAGTAATAACTTATTTGAACTGTAAACGAAGGGAAACCATACTTCTGTAGCATATTTTAAAATATCGTTAATACTACACACAAGCTAATAATATATTCTCTACCTAGGCAAAAATTAATTTAATACCTAGGAAGTAAACTTTTATTTTTACACAAAACATGGTTTGTGGGCGTTGTTTTATCATAAATTTCATGCTGAGATGCATCATAGGTTATTAGTAACCAACAAAATTCATTTCACGAAAACCTTGGAACCGTCACTATGCATTATTGAGAACGGTGGTGAAGTAAACAAAGTGGTCAGTGAGTGACATCTGATCAGATTCTCTCGGACCTCAGATCAGGGACTTTCTCATCTCATCCCTTATTCAGCGTAACTGCTACAATGACGGCGTTGTTCGGCGTTCGACTTTCATATTACACAAATCAGAGATATGCGTACCCGTAACAAATAATATAGTGTTAGTAGAGGAAACTTTCTAGTTTTATGAGCAATTAGGATCACTTAGAAGACTCACTTCGAGTACGTGATCAATCAATGTTTACGTTCTTCCGTATTATAGTGTGTGTGTATACTTGTGAGTGTGCGCGCCCGTCCGCGCGCGTGCTGAATACGGAACCGCACAGTTCCGTCCAGTTTAATGGACGTGTAACAGGCCTCCCCGAGTTAAACAAGTGAATGATAATTAAGCTTAATTTTCAGTGTCACGTTATCATAGCGTTGGAATGTTCAAACGTTAACAACTTTAAGTTTCAAGCGACACAACGTTTCGATCATTATATGTCTGTAATCGTCTTCCGGTGTTAAAAATAGCCTATTGAAACTAGTCTGTTGAAAAAACAAATAGTTTTTGAAACTAATAAAACTAGTGGCGTGGGCTTGCACAGTGAATTTATTTGTGACTCACATTGCAACAGCTGTGGTGCAGTCGTTGGATGGAATCAAGTGCACGACTTGGTCTGCCCGTCCACAATAATTCAGCGGTCTTGTCTGGCGTGCGTGGGATAAATAAGTAACAAGGCCACACCTATACACCATACATAACTATCTCTCAGCCGTTGACAATCGCCACCGCCCGTGGTTACTAAATGGCAGATTTCTTTCTGGTGGAAAGTGAGTTTTACTACGACCAGGGGACGTAACAGGCCGAAGGATAGGAGAAATATAAAAGGCTAAAAATCTAAAAACCGGCAGCTGACTTTTCCCATTGTTATTTCTTATGAGAGTTATGAATGATTGTTTGTTTCAGTTCAGGAGACTGTTCTGGGGTAGTCAAAATTTTATTATTTTACTACAGCATGTTTACTTAAGTTTGTATTTCCACTTTTGTTATTTTCTGGTTTTGGTTGAGTTCAGATTTTTGTTGACGTTCAGCTCGTGTTATTGTACGTATCTATTGCAAATTAGTTTTGAGGCTAGCTTTGGCATTTGTTGCTTCTGCGGATACTCCCAACGGACTGCCAGATGTAAGTTGAAGTTCTAATATTTTAATTTATTTTGATACTTATTAATTCGCGTTTTATTTAAGTTTAACTTTTTAATAAAGGAATTTGTTTCAATATTTGCGAACACTGTATGTGCTTTTAGTTTAAATAAACGTTAGGTTGGTTTTTGTAACGCTTGACTTTGCATGTCTTAAAATTTAACGATCGTTAAGATGCGACTTAGTATTCTACGTAGCTATAGAACTGTATATGCATTTGATCATACTTAGGTATTTCTATCTCTCACTCTCTCGTTCTCACGCACACACACACACACACACACACACACACACACACACACACACACAGATACACGTGCGCACTAGACGCATATATGTGTTTAACTTCCTGACGAAAACAAACATATGTGTCCGAGGCATATTGGTTGGGGGAGGTTACAGACAGTGTTTATGCTGAAATGTGTTATGCTCATTGGCAAAATATGATTATAGTCATATTGTGTGACCACAGTAACTTAAGTGATGTGCGGTTTTTAATACGAAGCTTATTTATCTTTTTTTTATTACATCTTTCATATTTTTTCCGCTGATTGGATTCTGATTGAATATATCTCTTTATTCCTGGGTTAGCAATCATTATGAATTAAAATAGAACCAGTTAAAAGCATATATCGTCTTCCATCCGTTAGGCTGGAGCAGCTTGATATCAAGCAATTAATGGAGAAGCAGTAAATAAAATAACTGCAGACAAGTGACATCATTTTGTTAGTCGTACAATGTATAAAATGAACTGTTGAATAGAAACAGAAGGCAGAGAGAAACGAAAAGTAAAGAATTTATTTACGTGTCACTGATAACGAATACCCTCCATTAAGGTACGTGACCAGATATTTGTTGTACTCACCAAGGTAGAACGTTTACGTCAAGCGAGAAATCCTAAACAGCGAAATATTTTAAGTAAGTAACAACAGTGGCGGCTCGTGAGTAATGAAATGGGAGGGGCACACAGTGGGGAGGATCTAAGGTGGGCCACCATTCGCGGTAATTAGTACTTAGGTAAAAAAATATAGAAGGTCTTACCTGGTATTTCACTTTTTGTATAACAATTCCATTCTCCTGTTTTTAGATGTAGCGAATTCCTCTATCACTTGTTTGTTGAAATCTTGAATTCCATGAATCATTTTTTTCTATGGATAGCATAGCCAATGCATTCAGTCTATGAGTGCCCATGGAATTTCTTAAAAATGTTTTTATTCTTTTCAATGTAGAAAAGCACCTTTCACTTTCAACAGTTGTCATCGGTATGGTAACAATTATCTTTAAAATAGTCACACACTCTGAGAAGGTACGAAACATGTTATTATCAAGGAAAAACTGTAATAAGGGTGTTGCACCAGAAGCAATACGTAAATCTTCACGACTGTATAACACTTCTAGTTCGGTTCTCAGTTTCAGACCATTTATTGTTGGATAAAATTTAATTGTAGTCTGAAAATCATTTTCCGGAAACTCAACAGAGTACTGTGGGAACTTTTCAACTAAAAACAATTTGGAAACACATAAATGATCTGAAAATTGAAATCTTTCATTAATATTGTTCACAATAATATCACATACTTCCAAAGCGGCCACACGGTTGCTCCTATTACTTAATTGTTCAACACACTGTCTCTTAGTCACAGGCTCACTTACCGACACTTCACTGTCTTCATAGGTCTTACGAATATTAACCACTGCACACACAAAATGTTTAACAAATGTTCTCATTTTTATTGCATCAATGTTTCTTTGTTGAATGCAATCAAAGAAAATCGCCACATGAGGCATAATTTTGTGGAAAAAAGTCAACCAGAAAATGAACTGAGGATCCCTCAAAGTTCGTACAAATCCTGCAGCCTGGCTAGAAGCACTTTTGTCAGAAATCTCTATGTCCCTAATGTGTTCAAAACATTTTATTAGATTATCTTTATGTTCAAACACAGTATTAACAGCCCTGTGTTGAAAGTACCATCTTGTAGGAGGCACAGACCCAATTTTTTTTTTACAATTTCTACTAAATAATCCATCCTCTTTGGAGATCTTGAAAAATATGGTCCTATTCCTTGCAGGTCTTGAAAAAATATTCTACTCTGGGAGGCAGACGATGTTGAGTTTTGAAGAATCAGATTCCCTTGATGGGCATAACAATGAATAAAATTTGCATTTGGATACTTCTCTTTAACCAAACACTGGACCCCTCCTTTCTGACCACTCATGACAGATGCACCATCGTAAGTCTGACAAATTAGTTTTTCCGGGGACTTGTATATTCCTATTTCTTCCAACTGTCCTAAAATTGTCGAGGCTAAACTTCGAGCACTTTTATCAAAAGGGACTTCAAAAAAACCCCAAAACCTTTCAATTATTCTCCCTTCAATGAGATATCTCAAAATCAGTGCCATCTGTGTTTTGCACGAACTGTCAGTTGTTTCATCAGCCTGAAGTGATATGAAGTCTATCGTAGAAATTTCAGTCACAATATTTTTTCGACACACTGACAAAATGGCATCTAAAAGTTCGTTCTGAATTGTTTTCGAGGTTCCTTTAAACACTGTTGAATTTTCTAAATGATCTTTCAAAACACTGTCAAGTGCTGCAGTATAATTGATTAGTCCTTTAAAAATCCCTGGGTTGTTGTCTGCTTCTTCCGTTTCATCGTGGCCACGTAAAGCTAATTCAAATTCCCCACAAAATTTAATCGCATCAATTATTCGAGACAAGATGTATCTGTTCTTGTCTACAAGTTCGTTATGTTTACGAACAGAAATTCTGTAACCATCATCGAGTTGCAATCTAATATTTACAATACCTAGCACGGCTAAACTCATTTCATTGTCTAAATGACATTTAGACAGCGAATGCTTCTTACTCTTTTCTGGTAAATGTTTCAGATCTTTAACGCCCGACTTAGTCCACGTGTCTTCACCGCCAAACAGAAGACAAGCAAAGCAAAATAAAGCATTGATTGTGGGGCATCCGCACATCCATTCCCATTTTTCGTACACTGTGGTATTGAAAGTTCTATTATAGGTTCTGTTTTTGTCCTTAAACACTTGGTTGATAGACAACTGCGGTCTTGGTGGACCCAATTGTTTTGCTATTAACCTATCTTCATAGCACAAAGTTTTACTCTGTAAATACTTGACATCATTCATTTTGTCTCAGAGATTTACACAAGCACACAAAATACCGACACTTGAATATTTTCAACACCGTTATTTACACGCGTGCGTAACACTGATTACTGAAAACCACTTGTAAACTTGTAACACTACAATTTATACAATTACTATAAGCACTGCCACCACAACTATCGTGTAGCACATAACATAACCGCTCTAGGTACACGTTCTATTTTAATATTTCCTTCAATGAGAATATAATTTAAAATTATATAAAATCGCAAAAATTATTATAATCATATTCACGATAGAAACACTATAATAACATTATTTCGAACAACATACACTAAGAAAGTAACAGTAATTATTAGTATTATAGAACAGCTCAGATGGCGGTAAAATGTAATAGTCTACTAAATAGCTCCGATTCATATCCGTTAGTTGCAGTAATGTGGCGCACCTACAGGATTCAGAGTTTACTACCTGAAGACTGTAAATGTTTGGTCAATGGTCACATAGTCTGGGTGACCGAATGCTATGGGATTTTAGCATTACGCTCTCCCACCACAAGAGAGTTGAGAAGTGGAAGGGAGTAGTGCGACCTGGGTCACAACGGTCGCTGTGCCCGTCGCTATGTTGCCACATTTGTTTTCGCGTTGCCACATTTCTCCAGACTTCGCACTGTTACAAACTATCATTTGAAACGAGGACGTTTCTACAATATTTATTTATTTATTTCGTGTTTTTTTGGTGGGGCACGTGACCATGTGCCCTTATGAGTGAGCCGCCTCTGAGTAACAACAAGATCTGCCCTTACTGCAAACCGTTCGTTCTTTCTTTCGCTTCATTTCCAACATTTTGTGTGGCAGATCTTCTGCAGTACTCTTCAACTTTACTGTGTCACCGATTTATCATTACTGTCAAATGGTTATCATTACCTTACGTAATTGTAGCTAATTCTTCTTATGTCGATTTCCTCTTGTAGTCGCTTCCTCTAAATGATGAGTACAGCTAGTCTCTCTCTCTCTCTCCACGACAAGACTGTTGCTTTTTTGATTAGTGACACGTTCTTTCGTTCTAAGGGTTCGTCGTCTTTCTGTCTTTCTGTCTCTGCTTCCGACGTCGAAGAAGAGAAGGCAAGTGTTTGTCTCCTCTGCTTGTGACGCTTTCCTTTGCGATCATAACTTTTAATAAAAATTAATGACATTACAGGCTCCATCCAAAGTATCATCTTCTCCTATAAACTATTGGGACATTGATTTAAAATCAACTATAACCCAAGGGTGTTTGTAATATGTGCACTTGCATACAAACGATTCAAGATCTGTTGTAAAATAAAATACTATTAATTATAATTGCTATGTTAAAATTTATAGATTCAAAAGAGGCTGAAAGTTAAATATTCAAGACATTCGTCAAACCTAACTCAAAGCGACATACACTCGAGCCGCCCACCCAATGGGCAGGACGAATCAAGGCAGATTATTTGTAACCACGTTAGGGAATAAGCCAGCGAGAGGCAAAGAGGATTACAGCTCTCAAGACGTTACTCGCTTTACTGTGAAGATTAGGGAGAATATTTTGAAGTGACACCGCTGCAGCCAGAATGTTTAATAGACTACCTGCGTACCGAAACAAACGTAGCTAAGTTATCTGAAATTCAGTAGTTACCAAAATGTAAACTACATTTGATACAATTTAAAAAACAATATCGATCTTGATATCTCTATTTGCTTGCGTTTGGTAGTTTGTGTTAAAGGAATATCGAATTAGTGCCATTTCTGTGAAAAATATTTTATGAGAAAATGAGACTAAAAGTAAAGCGTTTGCTATTACAATATAAAGTAAATTGTTAAAAAAATGTTAATAATTATTGAATATCATATAATGTTGCTTGGCGAGAATGAAACGAGATTTCTGAGGGATGCTGAAGGATTTTAACAGAACTTGTGAAGTGTTTGAAATGAAAATCAATACAAAGAAGACAAATAGTATGGTCGTAAGCAAACTGCACAGGACTGTACAGATTAAAATAGCATATGAGGAAACTAAACAAGTGAAAATCTTTAAATGTTTGGAACATTTAGTTAGAGAAGGCATGCGTTATAGTCAAGAGCCTTATACCTTTATACTAAAATAGCGAATTGAATTAGCTAAGGAAGATCTTAATAGAAAAAAAAGATTATTTTGGAAGACACTAGTCATAAAGCTGAGAATGGGGATTTCGTTTGGAGCACGCTTGGGTATATTAGTGTACTGTCTACGCTGAAAATCAATACAAATAAGACAAAGAGTATGATCGTAAGCAAACTGGACAAGACTGTACAGATTCAAATAGCAAGTGAGGAAACTGAACAGGTGACGGTCTTTAAATGTTTAGTTAGAGAAGACATGCGTTATAGCCAAGAGGCTTACAACCTTATTGTAAAATACCGAACTGCCTTAGCTAAGGAAGATCTTAATAGAAAAAGAAGATTATTGTGCAAGCCACTAGTCATAAAGCTGAGAATGAGGATTTCGTTTGTAGCACGCTTTGGGTATATTTGTGTACTGTCTACTCCGTATACTGTATTTGTATGGCCTTACGGGCACAAAAAGTAATCTCTTAAAAATTATATTAAATTCCAGTGTTGATAATTCCGGTTTCAGTAAGCTCGATGAGCGGCAGAACTCCACACTGTTTTGAATGAAATACATTTGATATTAGTTAAATTTACATATTAGCCAATTTTTCAAGTATTAGAATAATTACGATTTTCCACGATTCTTCTTTTAATTTTTGATTAGACAAGTAGCAATTATAAAGCAATAGTCATTAATATTTTTTTTTATTATTATTATTATTTGTTTGTTTGTTAATGTTGTTATTATTATGTTTTCTTTTTCATTACTACTACTATTTCTACTACTACTACTACTACTACTACTACTACTACTACTAATATTATTATTATTATTTTATGAATACAGTAGGCCTGTATATTATAAATCCGACTACCGCATTGGGTTTATTTAGTTATATTTATAATCATGATGTCTAAATGACAAATAATATAGTCCTAGGTTTTGAGCTTAGGTGTGTTTCCATAGATGTCTATAGGACTGAATTCAATACTTTTCACAGCTGATATCTAAAAGTTGATAGGAATATATAAAGTCTTTTTACAAAGATTGCTTACAGTCGTTTTGAAGGCGGGCTAAAAATTGACACGGTTGCTGAGAGATATTAATTTTTTCAAATCACGGAAAATTCTAAGTTTACGTTTTGAATAAAATTTTTCACAACTTAATGCTCTACATAGACTCCACATTTTCTTAAATTCAGACTTTTATTTTGCTTAGTTGTGCCTCTAACTTTAAAGACGTTTTATGCTAAATACTGCATTTAGATTTATTTAACATACCCTTTAGTTTGATAAGTAGTATGGAATTTTCCTTTTTTTTATTTTGTAATTATCTCTCGTGGACACTGCTGTCCTACACTTTTTACTTTCAAGAGTAATCATATTTGTAGGTTTTGATTAAAAGTTACATCACACTGACAATTCTACATGGATTTTTTCGATTTAAAAAAATTTCACATATTTTTTCCACTTGCCCCACTATTTCGGGCAATCAACCTAAAAAACCATAGGGGTATGTTAGTTGAAAATATAGTCATGTCGCTAAGATTCACAAAAATCGAACGATGGACTTAAAGTTATCGTGAGATATTGTCCAAATAGACAGAAAGACAACAGCCAAACGGTCAAATTGAGTTAAGAAAGGTAATTAACTTCATTCCTTCAATAAGACACAAAAGATCCACTAGAAATGATAACTTTGTTTTTACATCCATTAATGTAGTGTCTTAGCTATGGAGATGTTTTGTGTGAGAAACTACTTAACTGAGCAAATTGCAATGTATCATTTAATTTATTTCCAATTAAAGTTATTTTTAATCCAAGTACTAATATTCAACTTAAGGTAGTTTAGATCGTATGTAAAACTGTGTTTAATGTTTTTACCGGAGACTTCTGGAGATTAGCGAACCATGGGCGCCAAGTCTTGTCGCCAGCTTATTTTTTGTTATTTCATTTTGCTTACGGACTTTTCGCGTTAACAATAAAAACATTTATACAAATTTCATATAAAGCTTTCATGTACGAACTAAATATATAATTATATTTTCATATAGTTATATGCAATACAAGTAATATAATATTATAACATTTTTATATAATAATATTTCATATATAAGCCTACATATAATTATAAAGTAACAACATTTAAAATCCGAATCCCAACTACACTTAAAATTTTTCTTTCAAGATTCACCGCCACTTGTCACCGCCAGGCCGTTGTCATACCATTAGTGTTTTATTAATAATACGGTACAATTATTAATCTTGGTAATAATTACGGTATCTCAATTAATCTTCGCGCTGGGCCTTACTGATTTGAATGTTGATACAAGGCTTACGCACGGTGCCATATAATTTTACGGGTACACCATTTACATAGACCTATAACTTGATTTAACTTAATTTAAACGACACTTATCAAAACAGTTTAACCATATTAAGCGGTTTTTAACAATCAACTATTTTAGGCTAGGTACACACAGGCGTCGCGTCGGTCGGCCAACGTTGAGAGGTAGTTCACACGAGCACGTCGTCGCGACGTTACTATCCCCTCCACAGCTCAAATCCAGGGGTATCAAGTCCGCTCCAGTCAGTGCAATGGATTTTGAAGTGTGTCAAAAGAAGAAGATGGCATTTGCGTATATTGTTAATAGATACTTTACGAAAAAATATGCGATTTTGGCTACAGCCGTTGATTAGTGCTAGGCTTTTGAAAGGTTCATTCACATCCATATTTACTGATTTGTGCAACGAATAAGTCAAATTTTTAAACTACTTCCGGATGAGTAGAAGTTTATTTGATGGGCTATCCAGCAGAATTGGAGACATTACGTCCTCAAGACACGAACATGTGACTTGCAGTCAATTCGGTGCAAATGTGTGCTGTAACACTGAGGTAAGTACAATTTCATATTGTTTCTCCTTCCCTACAACCTATGCACCAGGTATAGGTGTATACCTGTGCAAAATTACCATCTTTACTCAAACCAACAAAGTTGAAAATGTACTTTATATATTTGTTATACAAAGTACTTTATGTACAAAGTATTTGTTTGGTTGTACTTTGTGTAGTTGGTTATTTGTTATATATCTCATTTCCGTGCAATCCCTAATCTTTGGTTGTGCCATATCATTTTATAAATTTGCACGCGTGACTGTAAATAGTGCTATTTGTATACATCATGTGTGGATTAAAGCTAGAAATATCCATAAATTTAACCAAGCTGTTCGTTCGACGTGTTTATCCTGATATTTTTACACTTCACGTCTCAGATTTCTCTGTATTTCTTTATTTCTTCGATCAAATTTTCTATGCCCACGGATTTGCCCATTGAGAAGAAAAATTAAACGAAATAGAGCACGTCACAGAAAACCAAAATCGACTGAACGTCGACGTCCGTGTGTAGTCGTTCGATTCTGCCAATGTTCTCATCCCAGCGTCAACGCCGCGTTGCAGCAGTCCCAGCAGTGACAAAATCCAACGCCGGGCCAACGTTAGTCAACGTCGCGTTAACGCCCGGCCGTGTTTGTAGGACGTACTGTAGAACCGCCGACCGGTAACGTCGCTAAGACTAGATCCGTGTCAACCTAGCCTTATAGTGCAGTAGGGCCTATTAGTAAATTTAAGTAAATACCTGTCTCTTCTTTAAGTAAGTGCGTGTTCCTTCTTTCCTAGTGGCGTTGTAGCCCGTACTAAGCCTGAGCATTCTCTACCCAACAACATGTTATCATTCGTCTGATTTATGTGACTGCGCGCATTTAGCTTTTGACGATGAAAAAAGTAAATAGAAACTACATTTTCATTGTTTATATTAACTTACTCGCCACAAAAATAAGAAGCATGAATCTTTTATTTTAGGCATCGTAGTCACACGATTGTTAGCTGTGTAAAAATTTTATTAACTCTTTCAAACTAAACGTTTGTTTCACTTAGTTCTTTCTACGAGTTTTCAATTATACTCTAACACCAAAACAAAGTAAAACTTTTCTCAAGTGTTTGTTTAGTTCGGAGTTTCTAGGAGGATTCTTATTTACTACCGAAAGAGTAAAACAAAGATGAAAGCAAACCTGTTACGATAAAAGCAAAATTAATTAAAACTATTTGTTGTTGTTTTTTTTTTAATTGAGAAAGTTTATTTTTTAAGACAAACAAGCGTGTAATTCTCATGTAGGCGTAAGGTTTTTGAAATTCCACAAACTGATTTTGCCTGGATTTTATAAAACCGTTTCTTGTATACTCAATCGGTAAGTTTAAATATTTGATTGATTTATATTTTATCACAATTATTCTTTTGTAATTATTGTTATTAATAACTAATAATACTTGATTTATTTACAGGAATATATTTTTTTATATACGAACACAGTAAAGAATGATGAAGTTTTAAGAAGAATAGAGGAAGAGAGAAGAATCCTGAGGGTAATAGAAAATAGGAAAAATAATTGGTTAGGTCATTGTTTAAGAAAAGTTACTTGCTTACAGCTGGCAGGGAGGGTGTCATAGAAGGAGAAAAAAAGAAGAGGGCGAATTGAAGTTAAGAGAATGAAGAATGAAGTTAAGAGATACCGTTAAAATCAGTGGGTGTTACGAAGAAACGAACGACTGGCATGCGATAAGAGAGCTTTGAAAGCTTTTACCATTTGAAGACCTGTCTCAGATCAGAACACTAAATAATAATAATATAGGACTATATTTCCACTGTTTTGACAGTGTTGACTGTCATCTTCAGAATAAACTGTGCCGGGATTTGAAATTTTCCGGCACGATTTAAACGTGGAAGGCCGCCAAATAGGGGCAGTGGGGTAGCTCAGCTATCAGTGAGGCCGTGCCGGCGCTACGGCGATGTAATTCAGCAACCCACATCAGCTGTTTCGGTAAAACTTCACAATCCGTAAAAAATTTCTTTTTTATTTGGCATGGTCGGTTAGCTGCCTCATTTCGTCTTCAACCTTCCGGCTGGGCGTTTCGTGGTCTGACGGCTTGGAAAACTACTTGTTCAACCTATTATGAGTTCGTAAATTTCTAAAGTGTCTCAGGTGAGAATCACTGCATTAGTTGATGTTAATTTAACAATTATTTTTATGTGTGTTGCGTTTTGTTATGTGTGTGTGATCGTTTGTAAAGTCTATGGTAAAATGGACTCACGTGTTACTTCCGGTCTAGGAGCACGTGGCTACTTTGCACTTAGCTGCCTTGAAAAAAATTAAAAGTAAATGTGCAGGTAGTAGTAAAGGTAAATGTAAAAGTAATTTAATGTAAATGTTTTGACGTGACGTGAATTTTGTAAATGTTAATGAAAATGTAAATGTAAATTTTTAAGCTTCCTTATTACACAGAACAGTATTGTTAATAACAGAGTAATAGTGTGGATAAAATTGTGACTCTGTGTGTGTGTGGTGTCTGTGTTCCGAGACGAGAGAGAGTTGGGGTAGCTGTATTTTCTGACGGCCTACTACAGGGTCCCTGAAAAAATATTACAGGTTCCCCGTAGAGCCGGAAGAGAGGAAAAATGCGGAGATAGTGACACCAACATCCGTCACCATCTGCAGAGCTGTGCACTAGGAAGCTTCCCAACGCCGTCAGACCCAGGAATACTCCAGAACACCAAAAGGACAGCTGCCCAGAAGGAGACTAGCAGGAGGTTCGGAACTCACCAGTACCATTACCACACTTATCATCACAGGTTCTACCTGGTACCACTAATTCTTCAAAAGTACAGGTGGGAGGATTTCATTTACTAAACCTCAACAACAACACTCCACCGGTTTTCAAAGCATAAAAAAGCATAACTATAAACAGTATTTTCATACTTATAATGATTAAAATTTGTTAGAACAAGTCCTGTGGATGTATATTTGTGATTTATATTATTCATTGTGTTAAAAGGATCCACTTGTTATACTGTTTGATTAAATTTTATTGTTAACAGTATTGGTAATTGTGATTAATACAAATTAAATACATATATTGTTACGATACCAAAAGCAGCCCAATACAAGGGAAGATATACCATAGAATATAAAGTAAAAAGCATGCGGCTAAAGGTAGGTAAAAGAAGAAGAATTAACAATTTTAAATAATTAGCACTAGAATGACTGTAACGTATACGAGACAAATGACTATGACCCAACCCAAGTGATTGGCTAAATGACAAATTATATGAAATAAACCCATGAAATAAAAAACTAAGAAAAGTAAATATAATTAAATGTACCATTAAATATAGAATCTACAAACCAAAAGAAAATGTTGTTATATTAGCTAAGTGATTATAGAATAATGATGAAATAAACAAATAATAAAACACACAAACAATGATACGTAAAATTATAATAACAAAAATGAAATATAATAGAAACAGACTAATAATCAAAATAGTCATAGACCAAAGTGAACCAAGAGTGCATGATATGGATAGGGAGTGAATTACAAATAAACATTAAGTAATAAACACTCTGTGATAAGGGTGATAACACCAATGTGATTAATACAAAGAAACAAAATAAAAGTGTAGAACACTGTTGACACTAAGTGCAGTGAAGCAGTACAAGTGCAGGTGTGACACCAAATATTAATATAAAACACATCAAATATAAGCAAGAACTCATATAAAAGTGAGAGTGCGGAAGGAAAGTGATTAATTAAAATTAAAACACAAAATCTGTATAAAGACACCCAAATAAGTGATCAATACTAGAATTAGTTGTGGAAAATGACCAAAAACAGTAGTAGATAAGATATTATTATTATACTAAATTATAAGAATTAGTGGTAGCATTTCATTATATTATTATTCAGGATAAGAATCCGTTAATATTATTAAAGATATTGTTGTTAACAGTTAGAATTAATAGTTAAAAGTCTAAACCAAACTTTAAACCAATAATAGGGCATATAAAAAAAAGTAGTATTTCTTTTATGAATTTGCTAACTGCTATAATTTTTTTATTGTTCGACTAAGCTTTTCGTCATTACTGACATCTTCAGGTCTTAAACAACGACAACAGGTTGTCAGTAATGACGAAAAGCTTAGTCGAACAATAAAAAAATTATAGCAGTTAGCAAATTCATAAAAGAAATAGTAAGGATGGCTGCTAATTTAAACAATACGAAGAAAAAAAAGTAGGCCTAAAAAAGAAATGAATGTTTAAATACTAAAATTATATATATTTAAAGATTGAAGGTATTGTTAACGGGTCATAAAGAAAAGCAGAGAAGATAATAGCAATATTATAGAAATGTGCAAATGTTATAATTGTTGAAATAGTATTAAGAGTAAGTTGTATTATGTTGAGTGGTGATTAAAGCCTAAGAAACAGTTCATGTTAAAGTTATAAATTTAGATATATAAGGCATTAATAGGTCGGAGAGGCTGTAATATTCATAGACTAAGGAATGTAAATCATTAATCATTGTAAACTAGCTAAAACTAAGAAATAAGAAACTTAATTAGAGTAAATTTAAAGTTTAAAACAATGTCAAAAAGATAGGCAAAGTTAGGCCTAAAACAATGTGAACAAAAATTGTAAAATGTAAACAAATAACAGTACACAGTGAGGGAAAAACATAAGCAAACATAAAATACCAAACCAAGGAACAATACAAACCCTAAATAATTGGAAAAAACAACATAATAAATAAAATAATTAAAAAGAACAAAAATAGCCAAATGTTAGAACAGCCCAGAGGTAGTAGAAACTAGTCATGTTTGATGTCTAATTAATCTACATCAGAAAAGCTATTCAATGATAATAATAAAAATTATATTGATAATAATACAAGGAAATTATCCTAATTAGAAAATATTTATACATTTTGGCAAAACCCCAAGCCATATAACAACGAGTGCAAAATTCTTTTAACCAATAGCAGCAGGAGACTGGCTACTATGACAAGAAAACATTAATAGAAAAAACCGTTACAAACGTATAAAGAGTCTACTTTTAGCGTCAAAAGAGAGCGGATGACAAAATAGTCGCTCCATAAAAATTAGAAAATAAACCAACCCGTTGAATTAAAACTAATAATACTAAATGGAAATGAAAAAACAAAATTAGCAGAACCTAGTAACAAGATACATCCAATTTAATTGAGAATTACTGAAAATAAAACCAATGAAATAAGAGAAGGAAGACCTGAACACTAGAATTTATGAACATAATCAATCAAACATCGAGGAAATTGTAACGTCAAATATTTAATTAATTTACTACACCTACGAGAATGATCACAACACTTCAAAATTAATGGACAATATCCAAAATGTGGTTCAAACACTAAAAACACTGAATGACTATTAAAATATGCAATATTCATTATTAAAAGATTATTCAAATTAATTATTAACACTTTGAGAAATAAGAAAATATTTGTACACGATATCTAACTTAACCTACATTTGTAAATTGAACTCACTATTGTTTTAAATACTGAGAAAACTGTTGTAAAGAAAAATCATAATATTTAATTAACTTGATGTGAAGAATTGTACTTTCGAAAATCATTTTGTTATCTTTTTGCCGTAATCAAAAGAACTCTGTGACTGATTACACGTTGAATAATATAATCTCGACATTAGAGCGTCTCCAGTCGATGACACAACAATCAACATAGCCAACCGCTGAGTTGTAATTTTTTTATAGCCGGAGCAAAAAGTTATAGATTTTTATAATATCAAGTCTTAGTAACTATTAAAAGCAGAACCGATAATCAATAAACCAATACTCAAAGTAATACCTGTTCATTATTTCAATTAATAATATTTATGTGTTTATTTCATTAACCTAGCACCGTGAAAATGTTCTACCAGACTTACAGGATGGTACGACTGTCGCGAGAGAGCGGATTTCAAATTTCGCCGACACCAAGCGACGAGAGATACGGTTGCATCAAGCGAAAGAAATACAATTTTTTTAATTGTTTTGAATCAAACAATTTGGCGCCTATAATTGGGAAAATAAAAACTACGTGTAAACAGGTCAAAAGAACGACGAGTATCGGGAACGCTACGAGGTTACGAACGTAAAAAATAACACGATCGGAATCGCATATATTAGAGTACGACTTTGGTTGGTTATAATATTTGTGGATAAAATTAAAACTAAGAACTGCTATGAAATATACAAGAATTCAATCGTTTGAACACTGTAGCTAAATATGTTAAGATGATGAAATGAGGAAACACTAATTAAAAAGTTGTTACGGTTTAAATGAGTGTTTTATTGCAAGTCCTGTCACTCTGGGCTCCAGCACAGTTTCGCTCCATCTAGGCCAAGCGTCTAGTTTTTAAATTGTACGTAACAGCCTAAGTGGCCGTTACAAAACAAACGTATTAAATTTTGAAACCAATTGTTATTAACAGGTGTGGTATGTAAACTATACTTAATGTATGTTTTACTTGTATATAAAAATATGCTATATAAATGAATATACAAATTATATATATATTAATTAATTATATTAAATTAATCGTTTCCAAAGTACATGTTTTTGTATTAATTTGGATGTGATCAGGTATTAATATATTATTTATTTTATGTTTAATCTAATAAATAACAGATACATTTGTTTGTACTTAGGTATTTCATTTTCAATAAATTCCATAGAAATTTTGTTTATATACTATTCAAAAATAAACTTTGCCACAGAATTTCTTTGTTGTGTAGAAACAAATTGTCAGCACACTAGAAGAAAATTGCATAATTATTTAGTAAACAGTGATCAATATTAAAAAGATGAAACATAACATAAGGGTAAAGTTTAAGGGATATAAAACAGAAATAAATATAAAATTTCACCTAAAAAAAACGGACTCAAATTCCGTAGTAACTGACTCAAACAAGTAGTCTACCACACTCTACGCAGGTAGGTTAGTACGAAACAACGGCCAGTACCAGCTGTTCGGCTACTGTTGACGGTGTTCCCACAGTTCTATCTTTTCAATGTTATTCTATTCATTTCCATGCATATTTTATCTCGATTGCTAAAACATTTTAACGGCTGGAACTGTAAAACCTTTCCTAGGTTAGGAAAAAAAGTTGTAGTTTTACATATTTTTAATAAAATTTTTGAAAGAATAAGCTTTTATAAATGCTCCCTTAAATTCTTCCATTAAAACGTGAACGATTCGTAATAGAAATAACAGCAGAAAGTTCAGTATTTTATGTTTTGTAGTTCCAGTGGTAAAGGCAAATAATAGGAAAGCTCAATATTCGCTAACAGCATTTAAAATTTACTATATTTATTTTTTTTTAATGGAATGTTAAAGTCTATTCTCGCTGACTTTTCCCAAGTACGCGTATTTTCCGTCTTCTTTTTTATGTATGTACAATTCTCTCTGCTTGTTTTACAATTAATGCGAGCTCTTCATGTCACTTAGGTTCCAAGTTGATGACACATTATACGTATATAAATACACACACACAAACACATCACATTATCACAACAATAATAATAATAATTATAATATTAATAATAATAATAATAATAATATGTAAATGTAACATAATATGGAATAAAGGCATTAGGTCTCACCAAAAGAAAAAAATTAAAAATTGAAGATATTTGAAAGACGAGTGATAAAAGGAAAGTACGTACTGAAGAAGATAGAAAATAGAAAATGAAGTAGGCCCATGTAGATTATAAAGCAAGACGGTTGAGTAGAATTCAGAGGTTGTGAGAATAATTAACGCAGAGAGAATAAGATAGTTTGGACACATGTGTAGATAAGACGACAACTTTAATCAAGTTTAAACGAAAGTAAAACAAAATGTGCCCACATTAAGCTCAAAGATGAGGAGGTAGGGGATACGAACTGAGATAGAGGAAATAATGAGGGAGAAAAACGAGTGAAAGGGACTGGTGGAAGAGGTCAAGAGGAAGTAAGAGTGAAGTGACTCATCACACTCACTGAATGAAAAGAGTTCCGAAGAGCGGCTCTAGCTATACGAGAGATAAAATATGACGATGATGAATATGCAAATAGTGACCTTAATGTTTATTGAACTACAGTTTCGATTCGATTGTTTTGCATTTTTCTGTCTGAGTGTTTAGGGTATGTCCCACGATAAGTTTGCATGCATCAACCGATTTTGTAAAACTTGGCATTCTTGTCCATACATTATTTAACCTAGAGACTATTGATTTTAGATTGATCCCCTCAGAAATAAAATGGCAGATTGAAAAACTTTAAAAATTTTGAAAAACTCGTAAAGTGACCACGTGGGATATCAACTTTAAGATAAATTTTACTACAATCAAATATAATGTAAAGCTTCAAAATTTTTAAAATTATAGCCAAAAGTATATAAAAATTTTTTAAAACTTCACAAAACTCTGTAGGGTGTCAAATTAAATAGAATCTTAAGCATAATAGTTTTCAGGCTTTAAAAGTAAAATTTATTGTATAACTGAGCTAAAAAAACACTAACATTTTGGAAAACTGTACAAATTCTCGCCTAACATCAGACAAAAATGAGTTATGTTAACTCAAGTCTGAATGTAGTGTTTGTTTAGAATATTTTAATTTCTAGGTATACCAAACATCACAAAAAGAAGTCAATATTTTTAAAACATTGTACAATTCTGAGCAAGTTTTGGTGCTCAGCTGCTCAGTTTTAGCCTACGAGTATACATTTAACGTAATATTACACACTGTAAAGTTAACGTTACGTATTTTAATAACATTTCTTAAAATAATTTATATTTTTTGTAGATCATTATAATAAACATCATATGAACCCTCCGCTCAAATGAACGCAATTTTTTCTTTTGACGAGCAGGTATAAGTATGCCATATGAGATATGTAATTCAAATATAATATATGAGATATCTTTGCTAACCGCTGGCTATCACTTTGTAGCCGTTTGTACAGATTGCATCAGAGAGCGCTAACACGATTGGTTAATAACGATTAGTAACGTAAAAGTTTCAGATTTCACATACTGATAAGAGCCTGCAACTGTATGCAGCATAGGAATATTTTATTAATAATTGTTAATTGCGAGTTACACCCAAGCAGCTAATACAGCTTACAGAGTTCGATTTCAAATTGCTTCCGTTTCTCTGAAAATATGATGGTGCCAGTTTAAGCAAAATCTAAAAATAATCCCAAGTATTACACATGTTCAGAAATAAGCCAGATGGCGCACTTTGAAGGAGCTTGAAGGACAATAAGTATTGTTCCGGCGAAGGTTATGTGAACAGATTTGTCTTCGTTGGCTTTGATTCTTCACTTATAAAACTTGTGTCTCTCTTGCGACTTATGTCGTCGTCTTCACTTCATAGCATAGCACCATAACCTGTTTCGTCTTCACGGCAACCGGCTCTGCTAGGGCTTTTCCACAGATGTGTCTTCCCAATCGATCTTCAGTCCACTGCAGTCCTGACTACCCTCTGATCTTCCATTCTGTAAATGTGTTCCATTCACTGCCGCTGTTCTCTTGTTTACTGAAAATATATTTAGTTTGAGCCTTATATCTTTATTTTGCTTCTCATCTCTCTCAGCCGATAAGCTTTTACTCGCCTTAAAATTTTATTTCAGCTCTGTTTCTTAGGCTTTTACAGCCTGCGTCATAATTATTTAAATTGTTTTCCGGTCTGTAAGGTTGTGGTCTTCTGAAATTTTTATGCTGATTAATGTTGATCAGACGTTTAGGTCTCATCTCTGGAGCCCATCTTTAGTGAAATGTTTTTTAAACTACTGACTTTGCCATATAATGATTTCAGTTGCTTGTTTCATTTACTTGTTATAGCCTATGTTTCACTAGCACTAATACCGCCATGTCTGTGTAACATTTAATTGTAATAACTTTTCTTCAGTGTTCTTTGTATCGTTCCACACGTCACGTCGTCTGACAGTCTATATATTACAGTTTGTATTTCTTGTCAGCAGACTCATAGCTTATATCACAACGTAGAAATTAGAATGTTATATCTGTTGTAAAATTTTAGTGCTACTTTAGAACGCACTGGAAATTTTCTTCTGAAGAACAAAAACTAATGAGACATTTTAAAATTTCATATCCTGCACGATTGTTCTAAGCGGTCAATAAATCGGTGTCAAGCGTTCTCACTTTCCTGTAAATATCTTTAGGGGGGAGTAACGGATTCAGGTCTCAGACCATAATAACAGCTACACTGTTAGCGTAACATATGCGTTACATGTAGCGTTACACACAAAATGAACGAGGGTTGTTGACAAACTATACGAAGAAAGACATCATTACCTTAAAAAGAGTTATATATAAAAATAATTGCAAAACATTTCCTTAAAACTCAAGTAGACATTACTCTAATATTAATTGTAGTCCTTCGTGGTGGTTTACTTAGTGATACAAAATGCATATTTCCTCTACACGATGCACAACAGGTCTGGAACTAAAAGACTTGTAATTCTCATGTTTGGAGTTTTTCACTTGATAGAGTAGAATTAAGGAAATATTTTTTGCTAGCATACTCAGGTGCTTTTAAATATTTGGTATTGTTTTAGGCACCTGTATTTATGTTCAAGTTCTTTGTAAAAAAGTGTCTTAAAATAATATAATCTCGTCGTAAGTACTAAAGCAATTTTTTTCTGTGCAAACAGAAATGCGGTATAAAATCGATTTTTCAAACACAAGCAAATTAATCTGCTGACTCTCTGTGGCTGTCAATATAAATCATTCAAAAGAGTGAATACGTAAATACAACGGGCAGTGACATTTCAATAAACACGTAAGGGTAAGTAGACAAATAACGCTGCCTTATCTAGCGTTGCAGGCAGACGTAAATGCAAAACGATTATTGGTATAGGGATTCTATGTTACGTATTTTCCAGTCTCCAGTTACTATCTTGGCGCCCCGTGACCGTATCTGGGAAACCAATTTAGTACTTACTCTACTTAATTATTAAAAAGTACTTTACATTAATTACTTATAAATAATTAATTTCAAATTATTTTAAAAGTTTTTAAATGTTCTTTGAGAAAAAATGAATCGGCTCATTTTGCAACCTGTCGCAAACAGCAATGACATTAAAAATGGTGAAATACACTTTCTCGGAATTTAGTGCAAAACTTCTAAAAATTATAAATTAGTTTAACAGAATTTCAAGTGCTGAAAAATATTATGTTGTTATTTAATATTTCTCTTGGTACTGTCACTAAAAAACAACCGATGATATTCAACTAGAATAGTGCGATTTACAATCTGTTCCCTTCCTACAGACCAGGCAAATAAAGAGGCCAGATTTATTTAAGCTACCGCCTCGTGAAGAAATCTCAAATCTGCAAAATTCTAAATAGAAAATGTTGTCGATGTTTGGAGGTAAATACATCTTTGAAGGCGTGTTCTCTACAATGACGTTTTAAATAAAAAGCGTATAAAATGTTTGGTATATTTCATATACATTCATTATTAATTTTTTTTAATATTTATAACAACTTTACCTCAGGATTTTCTTTCCCTTATTTGGAACATGTTTCGGGAACTTATTGTTCCCATCCTTAGCCTTCTTAATTTTGAATCTTGTGGAGTACTTGTGTGTTGGTTGGTTGTTGTTATGGTTTTCTGTTGGATTTAGTATTTTAAAATGGTATTATTGTGTGTGATGGTGGTGTATAAATTAGTGTTTTGTGTATTTTCGATGCTGAGTGATGTGAAAATTGTGTCATGTTTTGTACTTCTTTGTATTTGTTTGTTTTGTGTTTGTATATTTTCTCAAATGTTCATTATGGTGCCTTTGTGTTTATGTGTTTTATTAGTGTCATGTTGGTTATGTTTGGGAATTCATCTCCTGTGTTTATTGAATGTGTGGCCAAATTAGATTTATATATTTCCGGTTTTTTGTATTTTTTTGGATGTTATAAATAACGTTTTTTCAGTTGTTTTTTGTTTGTCCTATGTAACATTCATTGCAATCTTGGAATTCAATTTTGTATTTACCATTGGTTGTTGTATTATCTTTGTTGTGTGGGTTATTTAGTTTTTGCAAATTATTTTTAATAGTTTTGTATGCTATTTTAATGTCTGTGTTTTTAAATTAAAGTGGACATACATAAATAATAAAATGACAAGCTAACAAAACCATTTAAAAACACGATTAAAATTCCTGAACAAATACAAATCAATAAAAAACATGACACAAATTTCAAAACACTCAACATCGATAATACACAAAATACTAATTTATACACCACAATCACAGACAATAATACCTGTTTGAAAAAACAAAAACCAACAGAAAACCATAACAACAACCAACCAACACACAAGTACTCCACAAATTTCAAAATTAAGAAGGCTGAGGATGGGAACAATAAGTTTCCTAAAACATGTTCTAAATAAAGGGAAAAAACATATAGAGGTAAGGTTATTATAAATATTAAATACATTATATTATGCACCATGAAATGGACTGAAACAAAAAGTGTTTCAATATTCTTTGTTATATTGAGATAATAAAGATTGTACATTTAGAAATATGTTAGGTTTGCAGTTTACATTTTTTTACTCTGTTACAGTTAAATACCGACTTTTGTATTTTTATGCTACTTGTCGAAAATTGATCGCTTATGGTGCATCCCGCCAGTGAGTTGAATTTTGACCTTGAACAGATGCTTGCAAGTTGGAAACCGTTGTACTATTGAAGAGCGACCGATCCTTCAATCAACTTACGAGGATTGTTCTATAGAAACACGTTTAGAGGTTGTAAGCATTTTTTATTCAACTATTTTAAAAGCAGTCTCTATTAACATTAAAGCACGAATCCCACTGTTGCACTAATCTGTACATTCCCTGTTGGTAAAAATTCTTGCGGCTGTTTGTGGAACCATTCGCTAACAGCAAACTCTACCTCAGCGTCCGATTTGAACCGCCGTCATTTTAGTGATTCCGTTAATAAGCCAAAAACATGATAATCGCACGGGAACAAGTCAGAACTGTAAGGTGCATGTTGTAAGACTTCCCACTTCATACGACCAAGCAGATTTTGAATCGTCTGGGCTACATGAGGTCGAGAATTATCATGCAGAAGAATAAGGTCATTTTTAAGCTTCCGGGGACGTTTATTATTGATGCTGATCCTTTTAAGCTGTTTGCATATCGCTCAGCGTTGATGTCGACACCAGGTTCTTTAAATCTAAGAACAGCACACCTTGATAAATAATAAAAAAATACGGTCACCATTACTTTTCCTGGGGAAGGTTCGGACCGACATTTTTGTCGCCTTCAGAGATTGTGCATGCTTCTACTGCATACTATAAAGTTTTGATTCTGGTTCGTAGTGATAACACCAAGATTCATCACCGGCAACAATTTGGTGTAAAAAGGCATTACCTTGTTGTTGATAGCGCATCAAATGCTGTAATGATAAGGCCGAACTCATCTGCTCATCATTAAGCAGTCGTGGAATCCACTGAGCAGCAACTCTGTGATAGCCAAGGCTAAGAATGATGGAATGAACCGTTCCCACGCTGGTCCCCAACATTTGAGAAAGTTCTCTAACTTTGATGCGCTTATTTGCGCATAAAACGGAATAACGGCACGCAGAGTATATTTTGACGGTTTTCCATCATAGATGTCATTTTCCAACCCAGTCACAACGGTTATAAAAGAGCAAACTGCAAATATTGTTGACAGACGCGTCACTAGTACTTAAACAGACAATATAAACAAATAAATTCTGTTGCCACAGCGACGCAGTCACGGCTGCGCAGATCAAACCTGTCTATAGTGAACAATCCTCGTAGATCAGTTACGTCGCATTTGAACTTTGAAAGTCGAGTTATTGGTTCAGATGGACCTAACAATGAAAAATATATACGGACTCACTGGGATTAGCTCGTCACTTACGTGAGAAAACAAGGTTCCCCCATATAATCCGTCCGATCTAACTGTACGATGGACGACTACTACAGGATTCGCAACTGTCTAAACAAGTAACAAAATAGAGTACTTCTATTTCAAGGCAAAGAAAACAACGAAAATAGCCCTACGGTTTGTTTAAAACTAAACACTTAACGCAGGCTCCAATGTCCTAAGTGTGAGAGAGAACTGATAACACAAAACGTCACAAAGTATTACAACCCTTTCCATTAAAACAACAGACTCTCTGAAGCACGAACCCCACTATCGTTGATAAAAGAAGAACCGACCTAAAGATGTACCAGAATTGTAAGAGATGACGATGGGCGTTTTTATTTCTAATGATGTTTAATGTAGACCATTCGATTAACCCATTGGTTGTATGTATTGTGATTGAAAATAAAAAGACAAAAAAAAAATACTATGCATACTAATTTTACTTCCATATTCCTTAAGGAATGGAAGTATGGTGATGGCAAAAAAAATCGTGTTCGAGATTATTGCAGATTCTGATTCTACTACACTCAAAACATGAAAAAAAGTCGTTTTCCGAAAAGTGTCTGTGTGTGTGTGTGTCTGTCTGTCTGTCTATCTGTCTATAGATTTTTTTTCTATGGCAAACGATAACTGCCGCAAATTCAAACAGAATCAAATAATTTTTTGCATGCAGCCCTGATTTGCAGAGTACTCGCGACCTATTGTTTTTGGTGAAGATCGGTTGAGGGAAAGGGGTAGTTTACCTGCAACGGTTTTTTTTTAGCAAGGGTAATTTTGTTTGTTTGGCAAACGATAACAGCCGCAAATTCAAACAGAATCAAATAATGTTTCGCATACAGCCCTGAATTGTAGAGTTCTCAAGATCTGTTGATTTTGGTGAAGATCGGTTAAGGGAAAGGGGTAGTTTACCTGTAACGTTTTATGTTTTAACAAGGGTATTTCCTATGGCAAACGATAACAGCCGCAAATTCAAACAGAATCAAAAGAATATTTGCATACAGCCCTAAATTGTAGAGTTCTCAAGACCTATTGTTTTTGGTGAAGTTCGGTTGAGGGAAAGGGGTAGTTTACCTGCAACGTTTTTTCAACAAGGGTATTTTCTATGGCAAACGATAACAGCCGCAAATTCAAACAGAATCAAATAATGTTTTGCATACAGCCCTGATTTGTAGAGTACTCAAGACCTATTGTTTTTGGTGAAGATCGGTTAAGGGAAAGGGGTAGTTTACCTGTAACGTTTTATGTTTTAACAAGGGTATTTCTTATGGCAAACGATAACAGCCGCAAATTCAAACAGAATCAAAAGATTATTTGCATACAGCCCTAAATTGTAGAGTTCTCAACACCTAATGTTTTTGGTGAAGATCGGTTGAGGGAAAGGGGTAGTTTACCTGCAACGTTTTTTTAACAAGGGTATTTTCTATGGCAAACGATAACAGCCGCAAATTCAAACAGAATCAAATAATGTTTTGCATACAGCCCTGATTTGTAGAGTACTCAAGACCTATTGTTTTTGGTGAAGATCAGTTAAGGGGAAGGGGTAGTTTACCTGCAACGTTTTTTTATCAAGCGTATTTTTTATGGCAAACAATAACAGCCGCAAATTCAAACAGAATCAAATAATTTTTTGCATGCATCCCTGAATTGTAGAGGTCTCAATGACTTTCGATTTTGGTGAAGATCGGTTAAGGGGAAGGGGTAGTTTACCTGCAACCTTTTACGTTTTAACAAGAGTAAAGTACTTGAAAATTTATTTAAACTTTTTGAAACAATGGTAATTGTTAAAAATAAAATAATTTTGTTGCCAGGCAATAAAATTATAATTTTTTCATTTTAATGTAATATAATATTTTTCATTTAATACAGCAATAAAAAATCAGGTAAGACACAGCCTGGCTGTTTGGCTGAAAATGATTTTAAATATAAATCTTAGAATATGGAAGTCATGTATGGTTCTCCATACCGATATTACTTCCATATTCCTTAAGGAATGGAAGTATGGTGATGGCAAAAAAAATCGTGTTCGAGATTATTGCAGATTCTGATTCTACTACACTCAAAACATGAAAAAAAGTCGTTTTCCGAAAAGTGTCTGTTTGTGTGTCTGTCTGTCTGTCAGTCTGTCTGTGTGTCTGTCTGTCTGTCTGTCTGTCTGTAGATTTTTTTCTATGGCAAACGATAACAGCCGCAAATTCAAACAGAATCAAATAATTTTTTGCATACAGCTCTGATTTGCAGAGTACTCGCGACCTATTGTTTTTGGTGAAGATCGGTTGAGGGAAAGGGGTAGTTTACCTGCAACGTTTTTTTAACAAGGGTATTTTCTATGGCAAACGATAACAGCCGCAAATTCAAACAGAATCAAATAATGTTTTGCACACAGCCCTAATTTGTAGAGTACTCAAGACCTATTGTTTTTGGTGAAGATCGGTTAAGGGAAAGGGGTAGTTTACCTGTAACGTTTTATGTTTTAACAAGGGTATTTCTTATGGCAAACGATAACAGCCGCAAATTCAAACAGAATCAAAAGATTATTTGCATACACCCCTAAATTGTAGAGTTCTCAAGACCTATTGTTTTTGGTGAAGATCGGTTGAGGGAAAGGGGTAGTTTACCTGCAACGTTTTTTTAACAAGGGTATTTTCTATGGCAAACGATAACAGCCGCAAATTCAAACAGAATCAAATAATTTTTTGCATACGTCCCTGAATTGTAGAGGTCTCAATGACTTTCGATTTTGGTGAAGATCGGTTAAGGGGAAGGGGTAGTTTACCTGCAACCTTTTACGTTTTAACAAGAGTAAAGTACTTGAAAATTTATTTAAACTTTTTGAAACAATGGTAATTGTTAAAAATAAAATAATTTTGTTGCCAGGCAATAAAATTATAATTTTTTCATTTTAATGTAATATAATATTTTTCATTTAATACAGCAATAAAAAGGCAGGTAAGACACAGCCTGGCTGTTTGGCTGAAAATGATTTTAAATATAAATCTTAGAATATGGAAGTCATGTATGGTTCTCCATACCGATATTTTATTAGGTGACACAGCGGTCAAGTAACTTCAGTCCCTGGTTGCGAGTTCCACGTCCTGTTGCTTATCTATCAGGGCATCTTTCTAACAAGACCTGTACTATTTGATTCTTTGTTGTAAACAGACACGGAAAGTTATTTTATTTCATAAAACTATGTATATTATTCAAAATAGTTTCTTCTCCAAGTAGTTAGTTGTACATTGTTTATGTTGTTTCAGTTACCTGGCGTACGTTTCACTGAAACACATCAGCATCATCATAAGTTTGTACATGAATTAACAATAATTGAAATAATTCTACTTTAATATAGAAATTAACAAATAACCAAATTTGCTTCGTTTCAGTGTAAAATAACGCATAATTGTTTTGATTTGATTAAGTACGATTGTTTAAATTTTTTTTACTTAAGTAGCTGTTTTGTCGGTTATTTTAAAAGTATTTAATTTTATGTAAGTATGCGAAATATACATGTGCTGTATCCGCTTTAATTTTGGGAATATAAGAACAATGATTATTAATATAGACTCCTCAAACTTTATGTTACATGCTATAATTTTATTTTTAGCAACAATAGCAGTGACGCTAGTTCTAATAATTTTGACAAAAAAGAAAAAACTTTCAGTAAGTGTAAAGAAGTAATATGGTTGTAAATAAAATACACAGCGCAATGGACTTTGTACGGTGTTAAATTATCATTCGGAATGGTAAAAAGACCCCGGAAATTTATCGTAGAACGTTTTGCTATCGTCCAGGTTGGCAGACGTGTGCCCTAACGAGTTCAATTGCATCCATAATTCAGAGCTTAGGATATCCAATGTTTAAGATCAATTAAAGGTTACACAGCTGCCTTCGTTAATTTTAATGATTGGACTCTGAGACCTGTAGCAGCGGCGTCACAGCCCACCTCCTCAGACAGCGGGCAGAACTGCATTGAATTATATAATATTTTCTATTCGACAAAAAGTATTTTCACGGGGTCTCACGGATCGTCGAATGATACAGTAGAAATATAATACAGACGCCAATTAAGTAATTAATTACCAGCTTTAATTTGTCACAAATAACCATTTGAAATTACCAAAGTACTCTCATACATTAATTCAAGTTAAATTTGTCCACACGAAATAATATTGTCAACTATTAAGAGTTCCGCACAAATTATAACACAGAAATTACTTTCCACAATCACTTGATCCGCACGAAGAGTAAAAAACGTTTGTAAGAACAGTAGAACAGGAGGTGTCACAGTAAATATCAGGCAAGTTGTACGGATGTGTAATGTAATTTAGGTAATTTTTAACGTATTATTTTGGTAACTGATTAAACTTTTGTTCAATTCAAAACAATTTAAACTGGATGCAAAATAACCGTATTCAAGAGATTCAGTATTCTCTTAGACGATGTTAGAAATCGTTGCAAGATTTTATTTTTAATATTTTCTTTCATGTGTAAATAATGTACATAGTATTCGTAGTTGCTGCAAATGTGGCCAGTTGTTGCTCCTACGGAACTCCATTGTTAATATTACATTGTTTTTAATTTTGTTCTTACTGTGTTTGGATTCCGCGAATTGATTTTTAAAACAAAATGTCTAATTCTACTTGGTGAGTAATTCTTATTTCATCATAGAAGTGTCGAATTTAAAAGCGAACTTGTAAACAAAATAATAGAATAACAAACGCAGTTCACAGAAATGTTGTAGCCAATACGGGGGAAAAGCTCAAATGACTACTTCGTGGATTACACCCTTTTGCTGAGGAACTCGACAAAAAGCCTTTTCATGTAGAATCCCTGACGCCGGTGATATTATCGTCCACGACTCAGGGCTAAACAAGAAGCTGTATTTTTGTCCTTTTTCTCTCATTTTAAACACCCAGAACGGATACAGTTTCAGTTACTCCGTTTATAAGAAAATCACAATTTTTTTTGTTGGCCATCTAAGGACCTTATTATAACGTACTTATTACTTCGAGATTTTTTTTTTGAATTTTGGATATTCCGAGGGAGTTACACCAGCAATTAGAGCCCGTCAAGAGTGACACGTGTTAGCTTTGTTCAAGGGTGAGCGACGAAAGGAACAAAACTTTCCTTTCCACTTAAACGACATGGAAGCCGTTAAGGGACAATACGCGCTACAACACATGTTGCGACGAACTGGACCATGCGTGGGAGCGCTTGACTCTGCAAATATAAGAAAGGAACGTTACCCTTGCATCCGTCCAGTAGTGAGAAAAATAGATAGCCATTGCTAAGGGCATTGTTCCAAGCATGTGTGCGACTTACAGAAAAACAATAGCTGGAGCACAGACTATGCAGCATGGGACGAAGAGGCGCCCTGCAATGAACACATATGTTTGCCACCCGTAAGTTCGTTAGAGGAAGTCGGTAGTGTCTGAACAATACGATAATTCGACACGCCACACCAAAAGGGGCAGATGTGACTTCTGAAGCTAGGCCTCGGTGCAGATTCCAAGAAAGTGGCAACGTCCTGATGACAGCAACTCGTCGTGTCCACGTGGACTACGTAAGACTCAAGTAGAGGGGCCAACCAGCCAATTACAAAAGAGAATTCAGAAGGAAGTAACTGAAAGGGATGGTGTTGACAGAAGCCGACGACCAGAGAACAAATCCCGAGGAAGAACATCCCTCTCCAAACGGCGCTGGTTGGAGAATTCACCAGAATCACTGTCTTTAGACAAGAGGACATAGGGAGGTCCTAATAACTGTCCTATCAGAGATATTTTGGTGGGAAAATGAAGCGACCGTAGGAGTAACAAGATTGGGAAAGACGAAGGAAATAAAAACTGTATGCACGAGGAGACGCTCTCTCAGTTTTACTAAAAATTAGTCTCAGTATCTCAGTACCTCAGTATCTCATTCTCGCAGTTTTACTAAAATTTTGTCTCAGTTTCATTCTCTCAGTATTACTATCTGAGTAACATTTAATTTTCTATCTCAGTATTATAAAGACTTTGTTCGGAGAAATATTATAAGTGGTGTTCGGAATCAATGGAAGTTCGGAAATAAGACTCAAACCGTCAAGCCGAAACGGTAGTGTTCGCGACGATGTGCGAATAACGGACTTTATAAAACTCTAGGCACTACGCTCGTACGAATAATGCTGTAAGAAGTAATAATATACAGTAGTAACACACTTGGACTTTTTCATCAACGAAATGAATCGGTTTATCACATACTAAATTAGTGAGACTACGTTACTTCGCAAAATAAGTCAAGTGCTAAATGTTTATATACGTCTAATGAACTTGAAAGCAATCTAGACGTTGCGGAAGAGTCGAACACGTAGTTGAAAGACAACTAAGTGCGTGACCGTATCGAACTAACAATCGCATAAATAGACTGACGCGATACGGATAGTCGATGAATCCTTATTGCAAGTACCGTGACTTAAACTGTGACGATTTCATAAAACTCATAACGGATGTCGCGAAGTGCGGACTAGTGTTCCGGAACGATGTACGCATAATATTAAAAGTGCGAGTTACGAGTGTTTCATGGATTAACATCAACCGTCAGCAAATGGACCCTGATGGACATGCAATGGGAACGAGACACTACTACGCCATGAGTAACGTACAAAATTAATCACTATTATAATTACTAGTTTACCGTAATACCACTGACCTGTCACTTAGAACCAACTGCCTGAGATATATAATATAAAGAGTTAATAAATGAGATATTATATAAAGAGTCAATAAATGATATATTATATAAAGAGTCAAAAAAATACGAATCCATAGTTAGGAATAAATAATGTCATAGGATATTACACATGTATTATTTTATTAGTGTAAGCATATGATTATTTCAATTGTGTATGTGTTTTAATATGTCTGTTGCAGGTATATGATTATTCAAATATGTATATGTCTAATATGTTTTATTGCAAGTATATGTGTGTAAATGTTTAGATGTGCTTTGAAGTAAAATCACTTAGTGCCAATCGCAAGCACACTATATTAATAGTTATTAACGTCACTACGCACGAATGAGTGCATACATTTGATTGTTACTTTCCATTACTAGAAATGTGTCGTAGAATTTAATTGTCTATTGGAAATATTTGTAGATAATCTTATTATATGATCTCTTTTATGATATGAATACATTTAAAATGCTATATTATAATAAATGTACTTTAGAATGGATTTGATAGTGTTGGATTAATTTATTTAAGACCTGACTCACAAGATAACTTCTTAAATGATAGGATCCACAATTTTAATGATTTTGATTTAACATGATTTAACAAGTACCATGTTCATAAATATTCTAAGTCTTGAACTTTCATTTGATAGTAAAAGCCAGAATTAATTACTTTTGGGTGATAACATTACTAATTACATATTTAATAAATTTGAATGTGATTCATAAATTAAAAAACAATTAAACTATGCAGTTAACTAAATATATACCAATATTAATATAATTATAATCAGACAAAAATTAATTAAAAGATAAATTATACAAATGAGACTATCATAAATATTAACATCGTATATGGCTTAAAAACGAAGGGCAGTGTAAAATCAATCGTAGTAGATAAAAGTAATAAAATTAATCAATCATTTTCTCCAAGATTAATAATTGATGAGTAATTAATTTATGCAACAAGATTAGCATAATTATTTACACTGTAACCACATGCCAATTTAAATTCTTAATTCATTGTTCTTTTTTTTCCGACATTCTTTCAGCTTTTCACTGTGTCTCTTCTTCCTGTCCTCAGTCCACTTTGAACCTGCGTTTTTCTCTCTCCTACCCTGGACTCCTTCTAATTTTAACACGTTTGCCCAAAAAACTTCTCTTCAATTTGCTTCTTCTGAGTTTGTAATACTTTTTCTAAATCCTTTTGGACGTCTTTAATGCAACTTGATATTGACTTTTCCCCCACAGATATATGAAGATCTGCTTTGTTAGGCTACAGTCGTCCATTCTTTATAAATGTCCAACAAATAATAATCTTTTTTTTCTCATTGTTTCTGTTATATTTTCTATACTCTGATATATTTCATAATTACTTCATAATTTCCAACCTTCTGAGGTTTCTTGTGGCCCTAATATTTTGTTAATATTCCTCTTTCCAATATTTCGAGTTTCTCTACATTATAATTCAATGCTAGACATTCACTTGCATATAGGAATTCTGGCTTCACTATTGTACTGTAATGCCTTATTTTTGCATTTTTCGATATGCCATTCTAATTGTAAATATCATTATTTACACCGTATGCTCTTTCCATTTTATGAATCCTTTCTTCAATAGCAGATATTTCTAAACCATTCTCTTGAATTATTTCCCCTAGATACTTAAGTCACTATCACTAGATACAAAATCACTATTTTATATTTAATTACTTTAAATTTAATTATATTTAAAATATAAATATGCTTTAAATTTAGACAATCATAGACTAACATTTAATAGTATGCGGTAACACAACATGCTGTTGTTGGCGGTAATGAGTACTCGGTTGTGATACACCGTGTTCTGCTATTATTTTGAAGAACCCCTCGTTGATGAATGGGAAACGTCTGAAAATAATTAGGCACGAAAGACAATTATAGGCGTGTGCTGGAACGTGAATGTAAAAGATGTTAAGTCATTATACGTAATACGTGATTAGAATCCGTACTTAAAATAACATAGATTATTTTATATCTTCTTCTTTTTCTTCATCAGCAGCAGCATCTTCCAGGATTAAACCAACGATGGTTTGTTCCAGTCTCAAATAGGCAAAGATTAGAGCTGGTCACTCCAGCGCTACATCGGACATCCCACACCTCTCCGTCCCCTCGGCTTATAGTTCAATAGTTGTTTGGGGATGCGGCAGTCATTCATTCGACAAAGATGTTCCCACCAATTCTCCCGATACTGAGCGATCTGGTCGAGTATACTCATAATATTCAGTTCCTGCCGTATATCTGTGTTTCTTCTACGATCATGGAGAGAATACCCACCCACGTGCACGAGAAATCTCATTTCAGTCACTTAGATGCAACTGGCCTGGCCTTTCGTTAAAGTCTAATTCTCAGACACATAAAGACGTGTGAGAAGAGCCATAACCTTGTATAATTTTAGGCGTGTTCCTTTACTTGTTAACTTGAAGGGTTTGCCTTATATTCCCGCAAATAAGGTTGAACTTATGCAACGTATTCACAACGTCGTTGCATGATTTATAAGACACACTGTAGCATATTCTTCTTCTTCTTAATTTTCTTCATACTCTTCCTCCTTCCTTCACCCCCTCATCATTTCCTCCGCCTCTGCCCCAACTCATCATCATCGTCATCATCTTCTTCTTCTTCTTCTTCTTCTTCTTCTTCTTCTTCTTCTTCTTCTTCTTTTCCTTCGTCTCTTTCAAATAGCATAGACCTTGTGACCTGTCCCACCTTCCTTACTTCTAGCGCTTTCTACGTATACTGACAGATCTTCTTTTCCTTGCGTTATAGTCGTAGACCTTTTTCACTGTTCCATTGTTTCTCCATTATTCCTGTCTATGTAATTTTGTTTCCAATCCTTTATTTCTACATCGATTGAAAAAGAAATTTAGATAATTTCTGATCTGCTCATTCTTTACCCTATGCCCCCTCGTATTCACTTTTACACACGTAAGTAATTTCACGTATTTCAGTGGTTTCCATGCAACTGGTATCTTTTTTGTATTCATGTCAAGTACAACTGACTTATTCCGTACAGCAGTGCAGAAAGTTAAAATAGCCTACACGATATCCAACATCCGAAACGGATGGAAACTATCAGAAGAGAAGATATCTTTTTGTCAATATTAGAGAATTTACTGTCATGCAATAACGTTGATTATACCATGACCTTAAAAAACTTAGTTGCTGTCCTGTAAGACTTTTCTTTTTAAAGTGCTTATTATTTTGCCTTATACGGCTTTAAATATGTGGCGTTTGCTATTGAACTCTGTGTCAATGTCGTAGCTGACATAAAAAGCATCCAAGGCAATTGAAATGTAATTCTTGTTAAATTGGGCTGTCTCAATGCAGGATCTTTGTTGACACCTGATAGGTACCGTACAGTGACGTAGCGTTGGTTTTCATCTTTTGAACATATTTTAAGCTACGTTCAAAGCATTTCAATTATTTTAATGAAATTATAATGGTTGTATCCTCTAAAGCGGTCTTGTGTATGAACGAATATCAGTATATTCACACTCATTCTTGATCTTAGCAGTACACCTTGTAGTAAAATTTAACACAAGTAAAAAGCGTACTGCCTATTGTAAAACACAACTCCCTGACCGACCAACAGTCATTCTAGGTTGTCGTACATCTTCCTTTCTATGGCTCTCTAATTCAACATTCAATTCTTCTCAAGTGATACTTCACTAAAATTATGTAATTAAGCTGCTAAGCTGCAAAACTTGTCTTACCAAAAATTAAGAAAACTAAATAACAGTGGTTTTAAAGTCGATATAAAAATTTCCATATAATTTCAATAAGCATTAGTAGAAAAATGCTTAATTTTCTATTATTCAATTAAGCGGTATAAACCCAGGGATTCTAGATTTTACTTATCCAGCGACCAAGTTGCCGCAAAATTTATAATATCCACTACAGTACTGAGTTGCAGCAAAATTGCCTTATCCACTAAACGTGATTCTATTCCTTTTTAACTTTGCGTTAAACTTAACTGCTAGTATCATGGTAAATATCACCACATCCAGATCAAATATTGCCAGCAGTTCTTGAAAATGCCGGCAACAAAGTCAGAATGTGTGCAGGTATATTCATAGAATTTTGTATATTGTAATAATACAAATAAAATAAAATATAGATGTGTGTTGATGATATACTGCTATTGTGGAGTATGTGACTCCGATGTAATCAAGTCCAATGTAATATGTTTAATTGGTGTGGCTCTCGACGTCTTACTGGCCTGAAACACTTCCTTAAGTTTCCCAGCTGGTCGAGTCCCAATGGTAGCAAGACCGGTCGAGTAGCGTAAAGTTGATGAAGAAATATATATGCTCAGCTTCACCGAAAGTTTCAAAACAAAAATTATTGTTTTGAAGAAAATTAAAAAAAAATTATGTTTATAAAAAATAATAATAAAAAAAAAAATTTTTAATTTAATTAATTAATTAATTAGGACCAATTAATTAATATAGGGCTGTGAAGTTTTAAACAGTGTAATGCTCTTCTGAAAATTTTTATTAAAGTTTTAGTATAATTTAAATAATCTATCACCACTCATAAGACTGTCTGTAAACCAATCGATATTTGTTTACCTTTCTATTTTTTAGGTTATCTTCACTTACGGGTGGTAAAGTCCTTGTAGATTATCAATTAGAATTATATTATTGGTAATTAGTATTATTGAAGAAATAAAGAACTATTAAGTATTGAAAAGTATTAATGTTTTATTAAGTAACAGCAATATTGACTCTTATCGATTAGTATCGATTCTCAGGATATCAAAAAAAGTTACAAGTATATGTTATAAAAATTATATAGGGTTCTTTAAACAGCCAGTTATTACCAAAGTCAGAGAAATCGGGCTAATATTTAAAAAGTATAACGTTACAATCAAATTAATAGTTATTAATAAACACAGACATTGAATAATAAATTGTAAATATAATAATTGTTTTCACCAAACAGCTGTGCTGAACCAAGAAGAGGCACTGGGATTGTCAAAGAAAGATGGCTGCCGTCAAGTCGATGAAAATGTTGCTCGTTGCTGCTGCATTCCAAATAATGTATTTTGACGCAATATTTCTGTTCTCGTGTCCGCAAATCTCTTGTTATATGTTGTGTAGTGACTGGTGTAGTGATTCTGGGTTGTATTTAGTGTATCTGTATAATTATTAGTTCAAACACTTTCTCCGATTCCGTCACTAATTTGGTTTAATGTATTATACAGTTTTCTAGTGTTTTATGGTGTTTTTCGGAGTAGATTTATATTGTTCTGTGTTATGGAGTGTTACTTGATCGTTTCTGTTATAATATGATAGTTTCAGAAGTATTTTACAAGTCACTCGCGATTTCACAATAACTCACTATACACTCGCTTGTATGACGATTATAGGTTAGGTTATCCACGTTATTAAATGTATGTCATGTTAACCGTTCAACTACCAATAATTAACTAACTGTTTCCTCCAGTTTCAATTAAACTCTTAGCCCATATAATATTATCCTTAACATTGTTCAAAAATATTTTCACATCCTGTGTACATTTTACTATTTCACTATATGAATGCCTAAACTTTGGTTATTTGTCAATTTTATTCACTAGATTTGATTTAAATTAATCTTTCAGTTCATTCTGGTTATTTTCAGATTAAATAATGCCATTTTATAGTGTTTTCTGTCCGAAAAATAGTAATTTCACTTTCAGTTTGGTTATACTCTGAAGAGTCCAAAACATCAAAATTTACTTCCTGTCATTATATAAATTCAGCCATTTTATCAGTTATATTTAATATTAATAATCCTATATTGTATTAAAAGGTTCATATTCCCTTATTTTCTGGTAGTTAATTGGATTAGTTGTATTCTGAAACATTATTCTGGAATATATGACTCCCATGTCTAAATTTCTGAGTTTAGTCATTTTATTTTTATTTATAATTCTGAATATAATTTATTAAAATCTCTCTAAATGGTATGTGCAATTATATGGCATGATCTCAAGTTTATTTTGTCTAAACCCCTTTTGTTTATTTGCTTTTAAATGAGTAATTTCTCTGTTTTGATGAAGTTTGGTTTCCATTCTTTTGGCCTATGATTTTTTTTTTAACAATTTTTCTTACAAAATAATTTACAAACAATATATGATGTGTGATACCCTCTCTGACTTTTACAAATAGTATTATAAATTAAACATGTTTTTAAATTACACAAAAACAATTAGTATTGGTTACAATACAAATAACAGAATAAAGAATATTTTTTTTAAATAAATGGTTGTCTTCAAATCAGACATTTTGCAACAAAATTCCCATTTCCAACATGGAAATATGGTTTACAACAAAGGTTTTGTACTAACTAACATCTTAATTACTCTCTACTATTTACAAGTGGTAATTATTTTTATAGTTCTGATGTTAGTTGTTTCAGACCCAAACAAATGGCCTTATATCTAAAACATTTTTAAACATTCTTGTACTATATACATTAAAACCTTATATTTATATTCTTATTTCTAACTATTATTATAAGTAGGATTCTACAGTTTTTATACAGTCTTTTATACCTTGTCTTTGGGGAATTGTACCCTGTCATTAACAAATAAATAGTATGAACCGTTCAAAAAGCACTATGAAATCTGTTTTTCTTTTTTCATGTAAAACAAAAGTGTTATTTTAAACAGATTCATGTCTTATGAACAACATATTGTCACAGTACATATTTTAAGTCATTGAAAAATGCATATTTCATTGCATCCAATGTTTGTGATTGCCAAGAATGAAACACAAGGTTCATTTTTTATAATACCCAAAACTATCACTGGTTCACTTTGCACTTATTATTATGTTAATGCTAAATGGTCGTATAGTCTTATTAACATAATAAATTGGTTAGCGTTTTTTCAATGGAGATTTGTTCCATGGGTACTATATTATTGTTTCATCTTAGTTCACAGGAAACTTTTACTTTATACACTCCTCTCTCTTAAATTCATATACATGTGGTTTTTATTTCGTTATACTTTTATTTTTAGATATTTATTTTGGGGATATAGGGATTTGGGTGTCTTTTATAAGAGCATGACATCTTCTTCAGGATACTGCCCTCTTCTTCTTTCTTCAGTCTTCTTTTCTCCTGCCTTCTGGGACTGGTATCTTCTCCATCTTCTTCTTGTTGCCATCAGGTTTCTTGGGATCTTCTCCATCTTCTTCTTTATTACAGAAATACACAACCTGTATTGGTTGATCTTGGCTTATTTTAGGGTTTCTCTTCTATTTATTCTTCCTCGTTGTGGGTTTGGTCATATTGTGTACTGCTTTGTTATTTACTATTTTACCTTCCTGGGTTATACCTTGAAAACCTTTGGTTATGAGACTGGTTTTGGATGACTCATCACTAGTAACTCCTTTTATTTTAACTTGTATTTTCTTTATAATAATGATTTCTTTCCACAGTTGATATGAATTAATCTATTTATATTAGACTTAATGCTTTCTTCCAAATTTAAATATTATAACTTCATTATTCTAATGATCAATTGCCATTCAATATTATGCAAACATCTGTCACGCTACAATATTTATTAATTTTTTGTGAAACAGTGTACAATGAGTATGTAGAGTTCAGTTTGTACAAATGTATTAGGAAAAGACATAGAAATTGAAGAACCAAAGGTGACGAGTTATACATAAAAAAGTGTTCATCATGAAACTTAGACTTGCAAACTCCTCACAGTTTACACAGTTGACAAATACACGACAAGTGACTAGCATTAAACAGCTTTGGAGAGCGTAAAGACGTTTCAGACTACGTTGTTTACCTAAACAATGGAGTAACGTTTTAAACATGGGTTTTAATTTCTTCCTTCTCTGAACAAAATATGTTTCAACATTAAATTCGTTTTTAATCTTTTATCTAACTTTTGTATTATAATAATAAAAACTGAAATTAGCTAGCAACTTTGCAGTGTTTCATTTTTTGCAACATAACTTGTCAAATCTAATCCCTCCAACTGCAAAACTGGCATTACCTAGTCCTTTGGAACGAAACCTTGCCTGATCCTATATTTATAATTTAATTAATTTATTTATGACCAAAATTATAATTTAATTAATATCATTAATTTAATCAAATATAAAATACAAACTGAACAATTAAGAAATAGTTAAAATGAACAAAACATAAATAATAAAAACAATAAAAAATAAGCCACATTCATATACATAAATAATAAAATGATGAAGCTAATAAAACTATTTAAAAACACAGACATTAAAATAGCATACGAAACTAATAAAAATAATTTACAAAAACTAAATTACCCACCCAACAAAGATAATACAATAACCAATGGTATATAGAAAATTGAATGGAAAGATTGCAATAAATGTTATGTAGGACAAACAAAAAGGAACAACTAAAAAAACGTTATTTTTAACATCTGAACGCATACAGAAAACCAGAAATATATAAATCTAATTTAGTCACACATGCAATAAACACTGGATATGAATTCTCAGACATAACCAACATGGCACTATTAAAACACATACCACACAACGGCACCATAATGAACATTTGGTAAAATTTACAAATATACAAACACAAATCACAAAACAAACTAATTTAACAAATGCAAATCATTACAAAACATACCACAATTTTAAAAGCACTCAACATCGAAAATACTCAAAATACTAATATATAGATCACAATCACATACAATAATACCAATTTAAAATACCAAAATCTAACAGGAAAGCATAACAACAACCAAGCAACACACAAGTACTCCACAAGATTCAAAATTAAGAAGGCTAAGGATGGGAACAATAGGTTTTCCGAAACGTGTTCCAAATAAAGGGAAAAGTTATGTTCCACATCTTGAGGTAAAGTTATTATAGATATTAAATTTATTATATGCATCAAGAAATAGACTGTAGCAAAAAGTGTTTAAATTAATTAAACATGTGTAGCATATAAGATATTCACTATTTACGATGCAACATTTTGTGGGGTCTAGACAGTGATGTGGTGAAGACGTTAATTAAATTTAGACACATCTTTGGTCCAATTTAATGGCAAGCGTACGTTATTTACCATCTGTGAAACGATTGTCATTATCAAGAAAACTCTAACTTTACTTTATTAATTTAGAAATGTAGTAATTTGGTTTGTCCCTGTAATTATTTTAACACACGGCTTAAAAGTAGATCTACGCTAAGTGATTACGGAATGTCACTAAATTTTGCAATTTTGTAATAGCTGCGAGAAGGGATTGGTCTCCTAATACCCCGTGGCTACACCACTCAGTACAATTAAAGTTATAATATTTCCGTTACAGGTAGCAATTTTCGATATAGGAACCTAGATGAACTGTCGCCAACGTGTCGATACTGCCTCTGGAAGTTCCGAGCCATCGAATTCTTGATGAAGTTTTTTGACGAAGTGTCTTCTTAAAGCAGGATGGCTTAAATTCTAAAGACAAAACATCACGTACATCAATTCGAAACCTGGTTATGTGACCACAGGTTCAACGACCGGGACAATCTACTATGGGACAATAACAAAATTCTTGTTTTGTTGAGTCGAAACAATTAACTTTTCAAAATAGTCACAGGACATTATAAACATCCAAGAACCTATGAGTATAGAAAGGAAACATTTGATTAAGCTGCCTTATACGAGGATTAGTTGAAATGTTCGCGTAGCGACATCTATAGCTCAGCGTTATTGCCTCAGTTTGTGTGTGTGTGTGTGTGTGTGTGTGTGTGTGTGTGTGTGTGTTGGAAAGGCTGGTAGAATTCCGCAGGGTCTCTGCCTAGAGGATTTACAAACGTTGATCCTATTATATTAATGATTTGTGAATTTTTTCAATAACGTTGATACGTAATTTTTATGACACACAGTTTTCATATACGGAATGTTTTTTGGTTAATGTGAACGTGTTCAACGATATTGAGGGGTTTGGGGGGGGGGTTGATATTCTTTGACCCCAGTACACGGCCTGTGTTTTTCATTAAACCGTCTACAGCGCTAATGAAACTGGATATAACTGTTTGACTATGTTGTCTGCGCCTCTCTTTGGTATTACTAACATTGCCAACAAAAATTCAATTTTTCAAAACAAAAATAAGTTTAATTTTGTTGCTTACAATACACAGTTTTACGTTTGCAGGAAAGTTGACATTCCTCTGTTTGTACATTGTTATTGATGTTATCAAGAGCTGTCGTTTGTGATAAACCGTGAAGCCATTGTTCTACTATGAATTTGAAAAAGAAAACACCTCAACGGTAAATTGGAAACACCTAAAAAAATAATTAGATGTAATTAGGTATAAGAGAAAATGAAATATATTCTCTGTGTGGCACGTGGATATAAAATGTGTTAAGGTATTATTCGTCACACGTGATTTAGAGGACGCACTAAAATTGACATAGATTATTTTACTTATTTTTTTTATTAAAAACAATTTTATTTTAACTTGTTATTTTAACTTAATTGTGACACAAAAACAGACTTTGGTGGATCACACGGTGGCCATAGTAGTTGGTACTGAATTAATCGCTATTGGAAATCAGCTGAAACTACATAACTTTAAAAGTGAAAACTTCTGTCCGTTTCCTGAAAGTGTCGTTTAGTAAATGTAGTTCGCATGGAACTGAATTGCATTTACTGTACATCTGAATAGTTTTTAACAAAAAAAAATATGATTAGAAAGTTGAAGTTGAGTTAAATAAGTTAATCTATTTCTTTTATGAATTTGCTAACCTGAAGATGTTGGTTGTTTAAGACCTGAAGATGTCAGTGATGACGAAAAGCTTAGTCGAACAATAAAAATTATAGCAGTTAGCAAATTCATAAAAGAAATAGTAAGGATGGCTGCTAATTTAAACAATACGAAGAATAAGTTAATCTGTTTATGAAATATCTGAGAAAATTCTGAAACACTTGAATTTCATTGAAACAAGAGAACTGAATCACACAGTAATAACCCGCATGATTATAGAAGCCATCTCAGTGGTTTGTACCTTGTACAACAAAGGGAAATCCAATTCTCAGAATTGGTCATCATCGGATTTACTTGCACAGCAGTCTATGACACTCCAATATAACCTAATAATTGTGTTTGTATACGATGAAGGTGAAGAATAATTTTTTCTAAATACGAAAGAATTGTCAAGTCAATAAACAGAAAAAACGTGGAATTGATTTTACTATAACTTTTATATCTTGTATAAATATTATTAATTTTTGGAACAATAAATTAATTATACACACGAACATTGATTTCTGTGAGGTGACCTGAGAGTGAGTAACTGGCAATAGGTCTAATTTTAAAACATACTTTTATAAAATATTTTTCTTCTTAAAGCAATTTTATTAGAACAAATTCCAGTCTCATTTAAATTAATAATATTATGCCTATATATTACATAACATTTACTTTATGTAATGCATTCTTTATCATTTTACGTGTATCAATATTAATACTAAAAACAAAATAAATATTATATTATTATAATATCATATTTTAAAATGAAATAAATAAATTATTAATTATAGCTCACATTTCCCTAGAAGACATTTTAATAAATGTAAACATACACAGTTCACAGTACGGAAAAATTGTTTTTAAAAATGAATCACGACAAACTGTATAGATAAGACTCCAAAGTATTGATACTAAATTTTTAATTCTGAAGATGGTTTTCCTCAGAGGAAATTTCTTTTTGAAGTATATCCATCCTCGCTGTTAACCTTAATGATAGTAAAATCTATGTAAAATTATAATTTTTAAGGTGTTAATGTTCTGTCTCGAAATATGAACACTTACACACAGAAGGAATTCTGACACTTTTATCATCATTATGTGTATTATTGTTGACATTAATGTATATTGTCATTATTATTTGTATTATTGACATTATTGATCACATCAATCGACCGTGACCGTAAATTAATCTTACAATTTATTAAGTTATAATAATGATTATAGAATGATTGGTCGTGTGATTGTCATCACGTATTTATGTCTAATATCAATCGAATTACGTATATATTTACATCAGTCTAGTGATACGGATTTTACTATTTATAACTATGTCTTTGGTTTCTTGTAGACTCATTCTGTGTTTGTAAACAGTCACACTTTGATCACTGTATACTTTCCGAAGAACGAAGATTTTCTTGAGCAAATAATAGTGCTTCTTCATCATTAAATGTGTGCGCTCGCGCTTGTGAGTGCGCCGCACGCGATATAACATTTTGTACGCGCGCGATGCAAAATAAGCAGACAATCAGATTGTCTAAAAAATAGATAACTACTAAATCAACTAACTATACTAATCAACTAACTATACAATCAACTATAAAGGTACAAATCTTATGCTTATAACAGAATGTACTGTAAAGCGGGTATAAAATATTATAATTAGGTAGTAATATTAAAATATGTCATCCGTTGAATAATTTTTATTGAAGTAATAAAATAATTTCGTCTTTTTAGTATTGTTAGAACATTACCTTAATGATGCATAGGACTATATTTCTTAACCGAACAGATAATAGTATTGTGTACTTACAAAAATAATTACAACGTTGTTAGAGATTGATTCCATGGCACCAGTTTCGTGTGAACTACATTTTCGTAAATGTACGTAATTTAATAAAGCATCAGGAACAAATGTTTGCCTACACCTTACGTCAATTTCCTTTATCGTAACAAAGAATTGTTGTATTTTATTTAGTACAGAATATTTAATGTCTCATTAGGTTTTTAAATATTAGAGTACACTAAACACAGCTTCTAGCACGAAAAATATACAATAACTCATTGTACACTACGTTATTTCGTTTATAAAAATTCTAATTAAACAAAGTAAATTATTTATCAATAACTAAAGGTAACAACAAAAATGTAGAAAGTAACTTATATAAGAAAATCTCTTAGGTTCATTTTAACCTATAAAAATGAAAAAAACTCAAAATAGGCGCCGCAAGTAACTAAAATTTAAATCAGCTAATCTTCAACACGTGATATCGTGTACGATTGAATAATCCGAAGTTGTTGCGTTTGTATTTGCCATTCTTTTGTAAAAAGAAAGGAGTAATGTTTGTGTCTATAATTTTTTATAATTATACACAAAATGTCCCCGTTTCCGTGAGTTCAAAACAGGTATGAAGTGAAAAATATTTTATTTTTAATTTTATACTGTGAGTTAGATGTTTGAGACTAAATTAAATTGAAAGATTGTTGATGATTGAGTTTTAGAAGAAAGTTGAATAGCAATAGGTAACATTCAACATGTTTCAAGATGTATACTGTGTTATCTAATTCCAGCATTTTCAGATTTAGACAGTAGCATCAGTTCAAGTAATTTGACATAATTACGCTGAATCCAGGCAAAAATTTTATATCGATCAAATAACTTACAGGTTTCAAGGTGTCATTTTCATTTTTTTAGTTAAGAATTATGTATTAAGAAGTCGTCGAAAGTCTACACTTGTTTTATTTATACAGTGGAAATAATTATAAATAGTGTGCTACGTAGCGTAAGCGTGCATTTGACATGGGATACACACACACACACACTTATAGTGTGTATATAAATATATGTAATTTAAAAACGATGTTACTGACTATCAGGATGCCTTTTTCCTTAAAAAATAAAAAACCAGTTTTTTTGCAGGTAAACTATCAGTTTCTTGACTTTAATGCGGATACATAAGAATATTTTTTTCCATGATTTTAATAAAAGTAGTGTACTTGAGCATGAACGAACTGCATCAAGTATTCTTTGCCCAATATGTTTAAGTTAAAGTGCGAAAGGGTGATACAACCGTGTTATTCAAAATAACCTCAGAAAAACTCACAAGTTTCTCAGGTTTTATTAGAAATGAAAATTTTAACGTAAGTAGGTCTTATGGCATGAAATTTAATACCTTTAGGTTATTGAATAACATAAGATAGACTGCTTCGAAAGATAGGGTTTTCCTATTTTTCAATCTTTATAATTCACGTTAGTTTACCCAAAAAATTTGAGGCGTAAAGAATTTTTAAATGAACTTATAAAATTATAAAGAAGAATCGTGATTTTTTTTACTTTAGGAATAGTGTGCGTACCTTCAGGATTATCTTATTCCGCCCCTGCCAGAAACTGGTATCATCTCCCACCTCAAGGTCCGCTAATTTTTGAGGCACTCCTTGTTCGTATGTTTCAGTTTCATGTTTACGTTTACTTGTTACAAAAACTCCCGGTAGATTACCAGTAATCGTTCTATTATTTATTGCTTAATTTACACACACACACAAACACACACGCAACAGTTTATAAATCCAGTGTAATATACCCCGGAAAAATGCAAAAGACTTCTAACCGAAATCCAAGAGTAACCTCTGTTATTCCAAACATCACCCATTTGTCTGTCCATAGTGAAACCCCTCTTTCCTTTTTATGTTTTTTTATGTATTTTTATTTATATTTAATTTTATATTTCCTTAACCAGCGTGCGTAAATTTTTACGTAACCGCCTCGCGTAGTCCAACACGTAATTTTTTAATTATTCTGCGATATAAAGGAACACCGCCGCGTTTTTCCCAAAACACGGCACAATAGTATAAAACATTTGCGTAAAATCAATGAATGTTACACGCTTTTCCAGATTGCATTCACTTTGTTTATGTTCAGAGTATGCCTGTCAATATCAGGAAAAACCAAAGTCACTAAGCCTCCGACATTAAGTGACAGCGCGGTTGTTTGGCGCGGGTCCAAATTATATCCTTGGCAGTTTGTTTCTACTCTAAGCATTAGCTTAATGGAGCGCCGTGACGTAATTTTACCTTTCCAATTTGATTAACCTTAGTTTGTCAGCCTTAGTATAACCAAAGTTTAGTTTCTAATACAACTTTTGTGCAATGTATAAAAAATTATACAGCTTGTCAAGTACCGTAACAAGGAGAACGAAACCTCAGCTGAGACCTAATTTATGTTCGCGTAAGCTTTTTCCGTCATGGTAAGCACTGATTGTTGTTTACTATTACGTGACTCTATATTGTTACTTTACAGAACAATCTACGTGTTTGTCAAATGTTTTAGATGAATCCAGTGGAATACGGCTAAATGTTGTGGCGTACGTGATTTCAACATGCGCTCGCAAGACTTTTCTGGAAGCCACCAGCCGCGCGGACTGTGACAAGGCCGCAATTAATTAGGTCGTAGTTTAGAGATAAGGCGTAGTTTGGAATGTTCTGGCCTGCGAGCGTTGTATAAATACAAGGCGTCAGCGGCCTTACTTTTCAGTTATAGTTGTGATATTACAGTGCGGCTCGAGTTTATTATCGGGCGATATATTGTAATACAATTGTGTTTTATATTACTTGACATTTTATTGCGTGTGAATAATTATTATTTGATTTGTTGTAAGAGACTGTGTTGTTAATTACGAACTGTTTAACTGTGAAAATGAAAGCTGGTGATTAGTGACTTAATTGGTGTCTTGTATTTTGTTTTCCACTGTACCTACGACGATCAAGTAAACAGGCGTAACAGTGGTGACAGAAGTGGGATAGAACGTAACAATGGAAACAGTGGACACTTTGTACAAGACGATTGTAATTCGTAATTAATCATAAAACAATGGATGCCAGTCAGATGATAAAAATTTACAAGCGCTGCTGTTACAGGCAGAAAAACGACAGGATGAAAAACGCAGGCAGGAAAGAGAAGAGGCTGAGAAACGACATAAAGCACTAATACTAGAAACAGAAGAAAGACAAAAAGAAGAACGTAAGCGTGAAACAGAAGACGTCAAGGAATTAATACAGGAGCAAAAGCAGACACAAGAAAAAACCGTCTCCTACGAGGTGAGCTTAATAAGAAGTTACTAAAATATCGGAGGTACAAGAATCAATATCATTAAAAATAGCTGAAGTAGAAAAATCTGTCTCGAGTGTTGAAGAATCGATGTCTACAAAAATATCTGACGTAGGAGAATCCATGTCAAATAAAATAGCTGAAGTAGAAAAATCTGTCTTGACTGTGGAAGAAGCTATGTCAGCAAAAATATCTCCAGTAGAAAACTCAATGGCAAACATGGAAGAGAAAAAATTTAAAGTGAAGTTGAGTAGTGCCTGAAGATACAACAGAAACAACTTTGTGAACAGACTGTACCAATGATGAAGACAGAAAAAGACGCAGAAAATAAATTAATAGAGAAAGCCACTTTGCCTGCAGTAGGGACAGTTCATGTCAAAGCTCCAATCTTTGACAGAAGTAGTCACTGGCAACGAACCTCCGCCAATTTGAAGCTGCTGCATGCGCAAATAATTGGACGGAGAAAGAAAAAGATGTTTCACTCGTTTTCTCATTAAAAGGACCAAAGGTAGAACTACTACAGAAAGTGCCACCTGAGAACCAAAACACCTATGCAGAATTGATAAAAGCTTTAGAATTACGCTACGGTGATAAACATTTGAGAGATGTGTACTACGCTCAGTTGCGAACAAGACGACAACGCTCCGGGGAGAGTCTTCAAGAGTTTGAAGCGAGTATCGACAGACTGATTAGATTAGCCTGTCCTTAAGCTCCAGAAAATTTTCGAATAAGGTTTGCGGTGCAGACATTTATTGGTGGCATCGGAGGTTGTGAACTTCAGCAAGTGTTACGAATGGCAAGGCACCGAAATGGCTCAGAAGCTCTTGTTCACGGCCTAGAGTTTGAAGCTGCCAAGTCGGCGTCCCGCTACATTAATGGGTTTATGCCATCACATTGCTGTTACGATGGGTGCAGAAAAACAATGTTGTCGGACAAACAATTCAGAAGTTCAAGAGAGTCGCAACGATTTGAACAATGGGAAAAACACAAAAGACCGAAGTGTTACAACTCTGGAAAACGTGGTCTTCTACACGTATACTGCTGCGAGAAGAAGATACCGAGAGAAGAGAGTGATCACACTAATTACAGAAGTAAAACCCCAGAACAGCATACAGTTTCCACGCTACATAAGACCAGCGGAAAATTGATTGTTAATGGATTTGCGAAAGGTAAACCAACATCATATACAGTTGACAACAGTCGTTCGCAACAGTTTCCAATGTAGGCCCGACGTGGTGAAAGATGTCAAGCCAATCTGGTGCTCTTGCAGCTTGCGAACAGCTACTGGACGGCATGTAAAAGTGTTTGGAAAAGTGGAAATACACCTACGGCTCGGTCGACTTGAGTTTAATCATCAAGTACTTCTTGCAGACATTGTGGTTGAAGCAATTCTTTGTGTGTACTTTATGAAGCATACAAATTTATAGTCGACTTCAAAAACAATGTCTTGAGAATCACAGATGAAGAGGTAATGCTCTGCACAAAGAATACATAAGAAAAATCGATGGACGTGATAAACCAAGTGACCGTAACTGTTCCGGAAAACTCCGAAAAGATCATTATGTTTTAAACCGAGGTAGATACTAGGGGCAACCAGTGCTCTATATTCGAACCCCAGGTAGTCAGCACACCGGACATACTAATTTCCAGAAGTTTAGTAAAACCTGATGAAACCGAAAATGTACCTATTAGAGTAGCGAATCCTTTGGATCAAGCTGTTACTTTACAAAGCAATACGCTCCTAGGCAAATTGACTCCTGTGGCCTGGGTAGCCGGAATGACGCAACGAAGATCCAGTGCTTCGGATACTTCCAAATTACCAGAGGAACTGCAGAAATTATTGAACAGATCTTCTAACGACCTCTCAAGTGGTGAGGTAAAAGATCTCAGACGGTTTCTACATGAATTCAAAGATTCTTTTGCAGTTCGGGAACAGTCACTGGGAAAAACCTCTCTTGTACAACATCGCATCAATACCCGGGACACATGACCGATACGCCAACCTCCTAGAAGGCGTCCAATATCTAAGCTAGAGGAAATGTCTCGGTTAGTACAGGACATGTTGACAGAGGGAATAATCGAACGTTCGTCAAGTGCTTGGTCTTCTACGGTAGTGCTGATAGCGAAGAACGATGGTGGATTACGTTTCTGCGTAGACTATCGGAGGCTGAATGACGTGACAAAGAAAGACTGCTATCCGTTACCTCGCGCTGACGATACACTCGACACGTTGTCCGGAGCACAGTGGTTTTCCACATTGGACCTAAAGAGTGGGTATCAGCAAGTGGGTCTTCATCAAGAAGACAAGGAAAAGACCGCTTTCTCGACAACAAGTGGCTTACTCCAATTTATCGTCATGCCATTTAGACCCTGTAATGCACCGGCAACATTTGAAAGATTGATGGTCCTGGTGCTCTGAGGCCTGACGTGGAAAACTTGCCTTGTTTAATTAGACGATGTTATAGTCATTGGGAAGACTTTCAAAGATCATTTGGAAAACCTTAAAGAAGTTCTAACTAGAATTCACGGTGACCAACTGAAGCTGAGCCCGAAGAACTGTTCTCTATTCCAGAAGGAAGTACAGTATCTGGGCCATCTAGTTTCGGCAGCGGGTATTAGCATGGATCCTAATAAAGTAGACACCTTAAGAGACTGGTCAGTTCCGAAGAGTAAACACGAAGTTCGGAGTTTCCTGCGGTAATGCTCATATTACAGACGTTTTGTAAAAGGCTTCGCTAATATAGAATCAAGGAGATACTGATAAAGAAATTAAACATCGACCAGAGAAAGGAAAAGTGGCAATTCGACAGCTGCATTTAATTGTATGGCATAAAGATATTACAAATTATGTAAAAATGAAAATACATAAAACCGTAACAAAAAGTAGTTGTAATTATATTGACAAAAGGTGTACGAGATCTCAAGAAAAAATATGAAGAAAATAAAAATGTTCAACACGGAATTCTGGTGGGGTAGAAATTGTTGTATGGAAAGAAAGATAGGATTTGAATTGAGACGATGAGAGACTAAATAGGATAACAATACATATTCTGGAGACAATTAATGGTTGACATTTAAATTAGTATGGACACATAAAAAGGTCGCCAAGTGACAGATGGCCATCTATTTCCCGCTGACCTCTTGGCTTCTCCACATGCAATCCCTTTCTTTTCTAGATTGTATCATTTAATTGGTCTCATGTGTGTCCAGGTTTTCATTTTATTTTGTTCCTAACAATTCTTAATCTCTAACTTATCTTCACATGGTTTAACTTTACCATACGTTGTAAGCAACCCCACTAACACAATTCTTTTCTTTACGAAATTTAGTTGACGTAGTGTTTACAGTTCTCCACTTATGTCAGTGCTTCTCATTCTGTTCGTCTTTGTTATCCTCTATCTCAAGACTATTATCATGTACTTCATTCCTTTAGCCTGTGATCTGCACTTGCCTCTCTCAATCAATATTCACACAGTCAAATGATAATAAAGTCGAGGAGCAACTAAAGAACAAGGTTTCATTCATTTCTACAGCAGATTAAAGTCCAAAAGCCTGCGTAAGCTAACTTGTCAATAAAAAACCTCTCTAGAAATTCATAAAATTTGCAACTCATAAATAAAAGGTAGATAAAATTAAATAAGTGGTACTTAAAGATACGAAGTAATAACGATGACTAACCTTCTAATGATGATGAAAAGGATAGCATAAAAGAACAAGTCTATGGCCAATTGATAAAGCCAGTAAAACGTATTAGCAGTAAAAAGGAAATCGTGCTGGTATACAACTTTAATAATAGAATGGGGGTCCAAGTCGAGACCATTTGGAGAAGACAGGGTGAATAATAGTGATGGGCCACAATGAGACGGTATGTGTCAGGTGTCGGGAGCCACCGTAGTGATACAATTCCTCTTCCTCTCACACTCAGGAACTTGCCTCAGGCCTCTACTTAAATGGCAGTTCTTGTGAACAAATGAATAGTGGCTACCAACAACACTCGCATATAATATAACTAACAAAGAATACTCTCCCAACTATGTGCCTCCACCTTCTCAACGGCCCGGTCAGCTGGCGTACGTCTCCCCTAAAACCCCTTACCCACACGGCTGAAGGGAGCTAGCCTCCAAAACAGCCCGAGTCCGACCATATTGGTAGGTCTCAAACATCGAAAAAAAAAACCTGAAGCTTTTAAATGCATACTATCAGCATAAAGATATTCACAGTCCTACATGAACCCCCAACTCGTAACACAGTTAGGGTCAGTAATAGGTTATTGTATAAGAAGACAGAATGGGCATATAGTAATGCAATAGATTTCAAAAAAGTAAAGAGTCTGGTTGGGTCTACCATACATTAAGGAAAGATCTTTCTTCCAATACATAGGATCTCGTAAACTGTTGAAGGAAATTGACTATATTGAAAAATTAGTTAAAGCGTAAAACAAAATAGTTAAATCTCTAAAGTCTTGAAAACGCATCAGTTTAGTCTTTATATGAATAACGATTTCCTCTAACATTACACAATATTTGCTATTCTTTGGCAGTTGAAACGATAACCAAGTTATTACAGCCATTAGCAAAGCCACAGAGAAGCCTATGATGGAGGTTGGTACAAAACAAAGTATTGGTGTTGGTGGATAAACGGTGTAGAGACATAAGCGAAAGGTAAGGATGATATGTATTTAAGTGACTGAAGATAATACTTAATAAACAAGAGTACATATACAGGTCTAATAAGGCACAGAACGTGACAAATTGGACTAAAATAAATCACACGAGGTAGACGTGATATCATAGATCCTGGTAATCAGATTGAATGTAATATAAAAAAGTTAAAAACGAAGCTCGTGAAGAATTTGTAACCATGAATAGTGACCGGGACGACGAATGTATAGACAAGAAGATGAAATGATACCACAGTAAATAAGACAAACAGAGCCTTAAATGTAAATGTTAAGGCTCCAGGCCCTGGTGCAGTGTCTATAGAGTTGATTAAAAATACGTGCCGCAGAAGAACATATAAATCTAAATGCAGAAAGTAATCGTGACAGAAACATAAGATAAACACCACTGTGGTAAAATACGTTACCAAGAAAAAGAGGTAAGCATATTGATCCGTTCTTACCAAACACATATTTGCACCATGTTGGGAGTAAAATGTTTAAATCGTAACCTACAAATTAACAACTGTACTAGTTATGTTACCGTAAATTTGCTGCTAGTAAATTATAATGGGAGGACAAAGTTACACTCAAGTGATTTATAGTAAAACCTATGTGCTCCGAATAAAAAGTAGTAGTTGTTCTTACAAGATATTAAATAAACGATTATTGAGCACATTACTGGAAATCTGTAAATACACGAAATGCCACTGGATTTTGCTGGTGTACAGCCTGGTGATAAACATTGAATTTATAATGAACTAATTTCATAAATTGTCTTCAATTTTTTGCGTTACCTTAAAACACGCTAATTTATACCCTGTACACAATGTACGTGATCATCATCTGCAAGGATTAAACCAAGGATGGTTTGTTCCGGTCTTACACGGGGAAAGTCTAGAGCCGGTCACTTCTGCGCTTCCTCGGACGTCACACACCTCTCCATCCCTTCTGCGTATAGTTCCATAATTAGTTGTTTGGAGATGCACCAGTCATCCATTCGGCAAAGGTGTTCCCTCCAATTCAGCCGATACTGGGCAATCCTGTCGAATATACTCATAATATTCAGTTCCTGGCGTATCTGTGTTTCGTTTATGATCATGGAGAGTATACCTTGCCATGTGCCTGAGAAATCTCATTTCAACCGCTTGGATACGACAGGCCCAACCTTTCGTTAAAGTCCTATCCTCAGACCCATAATTCTTTGCACGCTTCTGTGTGGAATTGGTCATAACCATGTAGAATGTTAGGCGTGTTTCTTTACTTGATGGCTTAAGAATTCGCCTTACGTTCCCGCACATAAGGTTGACCTTATGCAATTTATTCACAACGTTATTGCCTGTCAATAAAGAAGTTATAAAGCGAATTATTTTTTTTTTCAATGAACTTTTTTTAAATGATATTCTTAAGTGCCGTAGAAACTACATAGTTTAGACACAAAAGTTTAAACAAATTCGATGAGAGGGACATTTGTTTCAAATTCTGACAAGCAACTAAATAAGGCTTACATTAATACTGGAATACGTACAGTGTTGCCGGAAATCTGGTCTAAACTTCACTCCACTATAAATAAAATATCCCACTATATCGCTCATTATGTATTCCTAAGCAGTTTTAGTGAAGCTAGGTCATAATTAATAACTTATTGTTTAATACACAATATTCAATAACTTAAAATGCTATTGGTGAACTTCTTTTGATATCACCTTCATTTCTTATAGAGTTGTGGGATTTTTAAAAATATGACTATGAAACAAATTCATTGAAAACATATGCACAGATGGCTGATAACTCTAGTCATACAAGCATATTTGTTACCGGTATTTGTAGTATAAGATAAAAATGTAAGATCAGGATGTTATGATATGATGTTATATTAACAGCCTCATTATGAATTTTGTTAAATTAACAAAATAATTAAAAAAACGAAACTATTAATGACAATATTAATTATTATTTACACTTGATTTGACTCTGATTTCACTATTTTGATAGTGCTTGGTTAAGGCGTGGTGTTTCAAACTTGTAACTTCTTGCGGAAACTTTCGTCATCATATAAGTCATATTTGCATGTTTGTACTAACTTATGGGTTTCAAAATTTAAACCTTTCTTGTCAGTCTTGTGTAACTTATCTCTATTTATAAAGCTAAACTTATCACAAATTTCCTCTAGTACGTGAAACCGTGTTGTTAGTTCATTCACCGTGTTGGGAATTGTTACGAGTGCCAGGAAGCATTCAATACGTTGTTTTGTCATTTTGGGGTTCCCCATTGGGGCGCCCGGGGCGCATCCCCCTTCCACCTCCTCACTCAGTTCCTTCAGTTGATGTTTGGGGACAGTGGTTTACGAGTGACGAGTAGCTGAAGGCCAATGTGGATGGATGGCTGAGTCTGGAGGTAGCAGCGTTTTTGTTTTGTCGGTATAAGAAAAATTCTGCCACCGTGTGATGAGTGATTTCATCTAAATATGGATTATATAGAAATGTGATTATATATACGCTGACTATATTGTTACGTAATACGGAACGTTCTATAAGTACTCGAATATTCTATTTGTAATGTGTGTGTGTGTGTGTGTGTGTGTGTGTATAATGCTGCTACTTTATGGTGAAAGACAATTACGCGTCAACTATCGAGTCTATACAGGATCCTACCGGTCAGCGCAGTGTGTTCAAGGACATTGTTTCTAGTGGATTCTCGAGAGAGTCTGTTTGTTTAACAGAGTTGCAGGTTATTCTGGATATCAGCGGGGTATAAATACAGCCATTCAGCGACGGTCAAGTTAGTTACTGTCGGGCGATTACACAGTGCGTTTGATTGGCAATTTACACAGTGCGGTTCGAGGTATTGTGGCGAAGTGTTACGTGTTTTAAAAGTGTGAGAGACTATTGTAATACAATTGTGTTTTATATCAGTTAACATTTTTATTGTCCGTTAACAATTTTTACTTGATTTGTTGTAAGAGACTTTCTTGTGAATTACAAACTGTTTTATTGTGATAATTAACGCTGGTGATTAGTGATGTAATTGGTGTCTTGTATTTTGTTTTCCACTGTACCATACGACGATCAGTAGACCGTGGTAACAATATGTATACATTTTTTTGTATTTATTCTTGTTTTTTATTTGTACTTTTAACGGCGGTTGAAAAAAAAATGCCACTATATTAATTAAGCCAAACTCTTATATGTTCGAGCGTTTTGTAAAACTTCAATTTATTTGCAGTTTTTAGGCCTTTTGCTATAATCAACAAAAGTAATTTATACAGATTACACGCATGTTATTTTCCTTACATTTATCTGCATTTTTTAATAACAAATTTGTCATATTAGATTATTATTTCTTAATAGAAATAATGTATTTACAAGTTTTGGTCTCACTCTCTCTCTCTCTCTCTCTCTCTCTCTCTCTCTCTCTCTCTCTCTCTCTCTCTCTCTCTCTCTCTCTCTCTCTCTCTCTCTCACTCCCCCCATCAACCCCCTCTTTCACACACACAGAGACACACACGCGCGCACGCACACACACACCACATCATATAAATTCCTTTTTCATTAAGGAAAAACGGTTGTTTGTGGTTCTTTAGTAATTATTACAAACAAGAGAGCAAGTTGTATTTTCTGCCCGTGGCAAAGTGAAGAAACGTGTGCGTCCTGTGGTTTACGAGGTAGTTAGTTGTTGTTGTTTTCAGGGATCGTTAAAGTGTAACATCGACGTGAAAATAGAATTATGCGGTAAACAAGTAAAGCGTACTGTGTCAGTGCCTTGCTTAGGCTGGCGTGTTTCTTCTTGCTATTGAATGTAATTGAACTTTCAAGAAAATAATTTTAGCCACCTTTATGTAAGCACTATATCTCAAATCACTAATGCCTGGGTTCGATAATATCTTTATTACGAATAACTGAATATCATTGAATGTTTACACAACTGCTTTTGAGATTTGTAATAGAAAAACAAAATACCCGCTTATAATTAGTTTAGTTGCGTGTATGTATTTTGTTGAGGATAAAAACAAATTTAAAAAAAGTTTAGCTTGGTAACCTTCATAAAAGTTGTGCCTAATGTTGAAAAATGTAATATTTTTTAAAAGTCTGAACATGTGAAATAACAAAATGATGACTAACATCACGTTAACTATTACAGTGGTCATTAATTATAAACAGCAATTAAATGAAACGCTATGTTGAAAATAATTTTTCTAGAGTATTGGGAACTTAGGACAAAGAAAATTCTAAAACGCTGAAAAGAGTAAAAAGTTTTCTTTTCCTCCGTTGCTACAAATTATAAAGCGTAGAGACGTAATTTCTTGTAAATATAAGAGATTTAAATGCAGTCGAATGAATCGTACAATTTATTTGAACGATTCAGAATTATGTTTTTTTTAATTACTAGTGCGCTCATTCTTGCATTGTTTTATTTATAAACTAAATTTGTCTCTTGCCTTACCAAACTATTAACTATTCCTGTTTACCAAAATATTATAAGAGAAGGCGGCACTAAAAATTAAACAAATTAGTTAATGTCTACTTATTAAATGTTGGACATACTAAATGTTAAACTAACGTTTCTTTGCTGGTAATATGACAGTTATCCAGAAAAACAAAGATGGCATGCAGAAATCCTCAAATTTCTGGAGAAAACATGCACTGATTATAAAAGCAAAACTCTGTAGACCAAACAAAGTGATCGTTTTTCATGGAATTTGATTGTGTTATCAGGAGCAAACCTCATATTTTACTTATCTAAACACTGACATCCCGTATAACAAAGAGAGAGGACTCCAGAAAAACTAAACAACATTCCAGTACATTTGTGGTAACATAGAGAGGACACTTAAGTACAGGATTAGCAAGGAACCAAATTTAAAGTTGTACAACTGTATTGTCATCATCTTCAGCAAAGATTGAACCAAAAATGGTTTGAATGGTTTGTTCCGGTCACAAGCAGATAGACCTGAGCTGATCACTCCAACGCTTCTTCGGACACCCCTCGCCTTTCCGTCCTTTTGGCTTATAATTTAGTATTGTCTGGAGACTCGGTAATCGTCCGCTAGGTTCAGATATTCTAACCATTTTAGCCGATATTGGACAATCCCATCGATTACATTCATAATTTTTATTTCCTGCCGAACATCGACATTTATTTTGCGATCTTGAACTACATACCCTGCTCCGTGCCTGAGAAATCTCGTTTCGGCCGCTCGAACACGACTGGCCTGGGACTTCGTTAAAGTCCATAGAAAAGTATGGGGAGGGCCCATCACCTTGTAGAAATTCAGACGTGTTTCATTATTCGTTGCTTGAAGAGTTCTCTTGAAGATCTCACATATATGGTTGACCTTATGTAGCTTATTCACCATATCATTGTAAATATTGTTAGACACTGACGTAATATCACATATATTTGTTCCAAATATTTCTTTTCAATTTCCTTACTTCTCTTCGGCAATGGCAGATCGAAACTTCTATTCCGACCTTGCCTGTTCGGATTTTAAAGCTAGATGTTTCAAATACGCCTGTTTCTTATCATGTATTATTTGTGTAATATCATTACCCATATACGCGTTCCTTGATTTCCGTATCTTTCACGTCTAGTTCCCAGTGATCCTAATTCTGTGTAGGATATAATAGTTCTATGTTACCCCCTTCTTGATTTACAGTATTACTAATCGGTGTTCATTGCGCAAACTGACTCAGTTAAATCTGTTGCAGCTGTATTTTATATTATCGTCTTGGGGTAGATAGTGTTTGTTTAGCTCACTGCCACTCTACGCGCCGCACCTTCTTCTACCTAACACGAATACTATTCTTTGATATGAAAAGAAAATTGTCAGACTTAATATTACATTCTCTAAAATCCCTCGTATCTTTCACTAAATTCCATAGGTTTCCATTCAATACAACTTGATTGTCATCATCATCATCATCATCATCTTCAAGGTTTAAAAAAAGGCTGGTTTGTTCCGGTCTGAAGTAGGCAAATATTACAGTTGGTCACTACTGCGCTTCCTCGGACGTCCCACACCTCTCCGTCACCATGGCTTATAATTCCATAGTTTTTTGGGGATGCGGCAGTTATCCATTCGGGAAATATGTTCCCACCAATTCAGCCGATACTAGGCGATAGGTCCGGCTATTCCTTACTTGAAGCAATTTAGTAGTGAATGTCCCCCCTGGATTTGTTACTAGCATATCGCAGGGTAAGACTTATAGTGGGGCTGCCACCTTCAGGCTTAACGTCCAGCCCAATTTTCTGTCTGCGTGTTCTCCCATAAACTGGCTGTCTTACCAGAATAAAGAGACTAGTTTTCCCTGTTGAGATCTTTAATGTGGTGGTTTCTCCTTGCCTCCCACATCCTACGTCGTTGACCAATGGAATGTCATCCGTCTTTAGGGGCAATTTCTCACCCCAAGGGGAAGAGGGTGACCTAACCTCTACCTGACAATGACAAGTAGAGCCGGGACAGCTAATGGGTGCTGTTACTCGGTCTCCAGAGTCGGGTTAGCCACCCGCAGGTGTTGCCCATCTCCAACCACTTGGAGGTGCGGCTGGATATTTCCCTTAATCAAGGAATGAGACCATAAGGCATTACTCATCCTCTCCAGTACTTTGTGGGACACAACTTGTTTGTAACACGTATATTGCTGTAGGTAAGCTGAACTTGGATGATGCCAGCAAAACACTATCTGCCGAAATAAAACGTTGAGACGTACGAAAGTGATGCACGGAAGATAGACCGTGTTGGAAACGGAAACGTAACAGATAAATCTTCATAATACAACAACTGGTGGAATACGTGATTTATGTAGTAAACATTTAGCGGACGTCGCTGAAAAAATAAATAGCAAAAACATTAATCGAACCAATCACATTTACTCAGTTAGCTTGTTAATAAATCATCGAAGGTAATTATAATTTATAGAAGGTTATACAAGTTATGGTTTATGCGTTTATAGCGCAGTAATATTTTTTTAAGTAACGTAATAAATTTTGTGTAGAACAAAAATATAAAAAAAATTAAAAGATTAATTTTCTCAACACCGAAAGTCTAATTTAAAAACATAAATCTATAAAATCATAATCTATGTACCCATTCACTTAATAATAAGTATTCATTTCAAAATTCCAAACCATATAACGTTATGAAAAAGTGATCAAGGACAAAAGAATAAACTTTTGGAAAAATTTGCAACTACAAAACAACTAATTAGATAGTACATTGATTAATAAATAAATTCAAGTTGACACTACAACATTAAATTTTCAAAGATTTCAATTTGTTTAATTAATATAAAAATATAAAAACGAAATACAACTTGATTTTACAACAGAAAATAATTTAAATCTTCCTTTTCACCAGCTTTTAACCAATTGTTTGTGTTCTTTTTTCGTATGTGGACAAAGTTTGGTTCAACTGGTTCCTCCCTTCTTCTCCTCTCTCTTCCTCCTTCATTCTTGATAGATGTCTCTCCCTCCTTTTGTCAGTCCAGATGTCACCTGTTCTCCTGTTAAGTTTTTGTCTGTAAACCTTGGACATTTTTTAATTTCTTTTTGAGTGGCAAGCATTATTCAATGCGTTTTTGAGTAATCTGTAGTTCTTCCTATGTATTTTTCTGTTTCTTTGAACTACGTATTAGACATTTTGCGATTTCTGAAATAGTTAAAAAGCTTCCCTGTTAGTCTGTCAATATTCATTCTTTGAACATGTCAGAAAAAAATAATTCAACCGTTTCTTTATATATATTTTATTTTTTTTAACCTAATATTTGGATTATAAAATTTTAAAGCTGTCAAAATACATTGTCGAAATTTCAATAAAACAATATTGTTAGAAAAGTGTTATTTCTTATTGAATAATACAAATAAATAAAATATAAAATAACAAATCAACCTGTTTAAAGAGGAAGAGCCGTTTAAAATTGTAACTCTGTAATTTCTCACTGTAATGGGGAGAGAAAGAAATATAGAAAAGTGTAGCAAGAAAGAAATACCGCTTCCATTAATACAGTGGTAACGGTTTCAGCATCGATGTCTGCTGCTAAAATTAAAACGACCCTGTAGTTTCCAGTAACAATCGCAATATTTCAACAAGAGAAACTTTCTCATTAAAAGTTTGACGTAACGGTATGTTGCAGGCACGGTCATTTAAAGTTTCAAGTACAGAGTTTTGTAAACTTGGAGCTTCGAACTCCTTCCGCTTTCGCGTTACGCTTTCTCTGAATAATTGTCCAGAAATTATCTGAGTTTACACAGAATATGAGTAATCTACATTTGTTATTCAAATTTATAAAATTTGTTAAATTAAACCGTTTATTTTTATTGTAGTGTATTCATTGTTCATAGGCTAAAGGTACCATAACAACAATAAATACACTACAATAGAAAACTGAGATTGTAAGAACTATTAGTAAACAATAAGTGTGTGTATATAATAAATACATCACATTATCATTAGTTAAACTCTTTATAAATTAAAAAGTTAAACTCTTTTTTATGAGTAAACATCTGAGGATAATATTTTTGGTATTTTACATAATTGGTATTTAAATATACAGAGTTGTGCAATTGTTACTCGGCGATACGGACAGATAAGCCAATTGAACTGCTGATGCCATCTCTCGCATGACACAGGTTCCTGTCGTCCAGTCTCCTCGTTGCAACCTTACTTTCTACATCTCATCGTATATATTCTTCTTTCACAATCTCTTGGATCGACTCTGTTCCGTCTTCTTGTTGGGACCCAAGCTTAACAAAATTTTGAGGTGTATCATGTAAGTGGCTTCCTCTCTTTGGTGTCAATAATTGTTTGTGCTACACAAACATTCCAACTGATAACTTTACTGAAGCGAGCACTTCAATACAGCACTATGGTGTCCGGCTCACTCCCGTACACCTCCCGCTCCTAGGGCATTAAACTGTTTCAACGAGTAACGAAATAGCTGAAACGAAAAAGCAGTGTTGCCAGGACCTCGTGTCACCACATAGCTTTCTCAAAATTTCCCCACTCTCAGAACAAAGTGTCCTGTAAACAAAGCGTAATATTTTAAAGCATGCGAGCATGCTGTTACAACGGTCTTACTGATCGTCGTGTGGTACAGTGTAAACAAATACAGGCACCAATAAAATCACTAATTACCAGCTTTATTGAGTCACATATAACAATTTGTAATCAACAAGGTGGTTTTGTATAACAATTCAAGTTAAATTTGTCCACAAGATTGCGTTAACACGCAATGATGTTACGTAACAGAGTTCCGCACTAAATATAACACAGTAATCACTTAGAGAACCACTCGATCCGCACTAAAGAAATCGCTCACTGTAAACTAATTGACTAAGCCAGACACTCTGTCCCTTATATACTGCGACAGTACAAATAAGTGATGTACTGAGCATGAAATATAAAAATTTAAATTTACTTAATAAACTGTAAATAATTAATAATATATTAGAAATAAGCATGTCAGGGATTGCAAGCTTGGCTCAGACAAAAATATGAACAGGTGTTTCGACCTGAATCGACGTGCACACACACACAAATGTAACTGAAAGTGTGTACACCAGTGTTTTGCTAGTGTGTGTGAACGCAGGTCTCTGCAGGCGAGTTTGCCACCCCGAGATGAATAATTGCACAATTACTGTTTTTCCGTAATTATTCATAAACTAGAATTAAGAATTAAAATCCAAAAGCACCATAAAATGTAATAAAATTTACTAAATACTGTGTACGAAAACCACGCGAAAGTGACACACCGTACAAGTGCAATAGTGAAATAACTGTGTACAAATCGAAAGGGTTAAGTTGCAATGTCCAAAATTACAGTGAACATGTGTTATAAAAATAGTTATAAGATAAGTATAAGAGTATACTTACAGGACTCTGCAATTCGCAGAAATATAAAAAATAGCGAATTTGACAAAGAGTGGGGGAACTGAAGGCAAAGACAGTTTCTAACATGTCGATTTCGTACCACTGCAGGGTGTCGACCAAGACATGGGTATAAATAGGACACGCAAGCTACAGTGGTTCTCTTTCTTGAATCATCCACGATGCAGCGGGAGCTTATGCCCGTCAGCACGGCGTATTTATTTTCATTTATAAACAGTTTAAATTTGCCAGTTACGTACAAATACGTAACTAAGCTGTAAAGACAATCATTTTAATTAATAACAGCACTACTTAAGAAGATCCATTAATGATTCGACACTAGACAAGAGAAGAGTTCCAGAGAGAGATACGACGCTGGACAAGAGAAGAGTTCCAGAGAGAGATACGACGCTGGACAAGAGGAGAGTAGCAGAGAGAGATACGACGCTGGACAAGAGGAGAAGAGAGACAGCCGACGCTGGACAAGAGGAGAAGAGAGACAGCCGACGCTGGAGGCGAGACGAGGACGGATACCGATGGAACAAAAATGATCGAGTATGATTGACGACAATAAGGTGATAGACAACTTATTCATATCTTAATCATACAAAGAATTCAAAGACAGTTAAAGACATTATTATTTTATTTAAAAATAAGAGCAATGTTTCTTGTATAGAAGAGTTAAAATCATAGATGTTTTAGAAATACGATTAACGTAACAAGAGCTCAAATTAATATGATATAAAATGATTACAAAGCATTTAAATGAAAACAATTAGTATTTGAGAAAACAGTACTGAGAAACAATAACTATTAATATTTTGAGTACGTTACAATATAGAGAAAAAGATTTAAATATTGATATTTTGAAACATATTAATAGACTGAGTAGTCTGAAAATGAGATTTATCTTTTATATAATAATTAGTAGCATAGAATATTTAGTCAGTAAGGATGTATATATCTTAAGCCTTACGGCATAATAACAAATAATAACTAATGTTTTAAAATCGAAGTCAGTGCCATGTGCACATATTTTTTTATAGTATCAAATAAATTTTAATTACCGTTTCAAGTTACATAGAGTTCTTATTGCAGATACACCTGAACCCCAATTTAAATGTTATATTGTTTAAAGAATATGTCAATCTTGAACGTGAGATCGTTCACGCCTATTTATGTATATGTAACGTTGCATAAATTTGGTGCTCCAAGATCTTGGGGCTCCACAAATTTAAATAAAATTAAATTTGCAATTTGTTACGTTGCAATACATAGCGGACGTGTTCTATAAAACCTTTCTATCCTTTCTTCAGAGAGCCAGCATAATGCGTATTCTTGTGATCTTGAACACCCTGGAAGGTAATTGAGTGCTACATGAGTGGACGGCCTTGATACAGACATGGCAGGCTGGGCTAGTCGAGAAGCGTACACAACGACACTCTTTGACTGTTCGATAGAGTTTCAGAGTTCCGTCGTTACAATATTCAAAATATTTAAATACCATTACAAGAATAACGCAAATATTAAAAATAATTGTATTCTTTAATTAACCTGTTTAGCGGTTGATCACACATGATGATGAAATGTTTGGCGTTTACTGCAGGGCAGTCATTAGATCGAAGAATTGCTTTCATCATAGTGTAACTATTTACATTAGCGTTAACTTGTGGTCCCCACCAGAGAGAGTCACCAAACAGAATTCGATGATTGCACAATCAATTTAATTAAAACAATAATCTTTTGAATAAATTTATTTATGTTGTGCATATCATATTCTACGTCTTAACTAAATATTGTGTATATCTTATTGTCAAATTGAAAAAATGTATTTCTTACATATTGTTTTTATATGTACGTCTACTGGAAATAATACTGGAAATGATTATATCTATGTCCACTGTAAATATTGATTCCTTATAATAAATTCCATATAAACACTACTATACACTCGTCAAATTTAATTATGTCCCACGACACACCCATCTTTTTGAACGCAATGGCACCTGAACACTCCTCTAGATTTTCTCTAAAAGTCCATTCCTACTGTTTTGAATCTTTGTGAGTTTCTTTGATTTGTCTACAACGTCTCAGAGCCTCAGGGTAATTATGCTTTTTAAGATGGAAGAGTACATTATCGTATTCTGTCTTATTTTAAAAGCACACAGTTCACATGCACTTTCACAATTTTTAAATTCGCTCGTTAAATTTTACCTCAGTACAGTAATTTTTGCTCGTAATGTAGGTATTACAAAAACAATAGTTTTGCCTTGACATGTGTTTCAGCGAAAACGTAAACAATTTTGATGATTAATTTAAGTAAATAAGGTAAAATAAAAAATTGTGTGTACAAGGCTTGGGTACTTAAATTATTTAGTCTCGAATAATCGGGACTTTGTTATATTAAAATTCTGTCTCGTTGTGTCTGCCTCTCTTGACTGCTTTCCTTTTCATGAATGATAAGATAAGTTTCTCTACCATCCTCTGTTTGTCTGCAAGTACTGTACCTCCAGTACTTTTGCATTCTCTTTCATGTAGTCCTGTCACTAATTCCCCCTTCAGTTGTTTCCCTTTCCGACACCCACTTAGTATCCCGACAATGTCCCACCATCCTCTCCTGTCTTCTCGTCAAGTCTATACAAACTTCTCCTTCCTCTCATCATTTTCTGAGCTCGCTCACTTGTCACTTGATCTACCCGTGCAAGTTATTACGACATCACAGTACAATCTACGTGTTTCTCGAACGATCCAGTGCAATACGGCTAAATGTTGTGGCGTACGTGATTTCAACATGCGCTTGCGAGGCTTTCCTGGAAGCCCCCAGCCGCGCGGACTGTGTCAAGGCCGCAATTAATTACGTCGCAGTGTAGAGTTAACGCGCAGTATGGAATAATCTAGTATTTAGGGGGAAATAAATACCAGCACTCAACGACGATCAATTTCAGTTATAGTTGCGATATATTACAGTGCGTTTCGAGTTATTTGTCGAGCGATACTGTGTGCGTTTAAGTGGTTATTAGTGAAGTGTTGTGTTTTATAATCGGGCGGTTATTACAATTGTGTTTTATATTAGTTGAAATTTTATTGCGTGTGAACAATTTTTATTTGATTTGTTGTAAGAGACTGTGTTGTTAATTACAAACTGTTAACTGCGATAATTAAAGCTGGTGTCTTGTATTTTGTTTTCCACTATGCCATACGACGATCAGTAGATCATCGTATATTTTTTTTGTCACTGCCCTACAGCTTCACACTCCAACTGTTTCTATTATTACTTGTCTGTCAGCTTTCACTGTGGTTCAGGCTTCAAATCCATATAGCGTGATGGACAAACAACATAACTTCAGTAATTTTTTCGAGGATTTGCAATAAAAAATTATGGTTCAGGTGAATACAAACAATTTTATTGAATTCGTTTAAGTTTATTGAATTTAAATGCCAGTAGTTGGGTAAACGATTTTACAGAACAAAAGCAGACCATTACTATTTTAGAGTATACAAAAGCAGAATTTAATATTCAGTTTATATAAAACACATAAGCATGGCATATGACAGAGGAAGTGTGTATGTGGATAACACAGGTTTAATAAAGCAGTATATTATGACAAATATCACGTAGCGATTCACTCCACCAGTTAAAAAATAGTTTGTTTTCAACGTAAAAAAACAACTGAACAACGCCGCGTACATTGCTTTGTACAGTGAAGTACTTCATAAATACCTATGTTTGCGCTTGAGGAAAACTAGGTTTATTAAATTTAATATTAGCTTTTCCTACTGTGACATCAATCAAGAGGAAAAAATATTGAACTGTGATATTAAAAGTTGTTTCTTTTTCTGGAGCATTAGAAGAAAAAGGATTTTTTATCATGCTGGTTAATTTTGATCGACTGAAATTATGGAGTCCTTAATTGTAATTTACATGTGTTTACTAGACAGACGAATACTGTTCCCTTTTAAATATACGCTTTGAATACAAACTCGTTTTTCATCTCCTCACAGTCTAAATTAGAACGAATACAAAACTACAATCAGTTTCTTAAATACAAATAATAATAATAATAGAAGCGTTGTTGTCATGATTTGATTACAAAAAGCGTTTGTTTGTTTATGGGTGTGACTTAAACAAGTCTACGGTCCGAAAGATTTGTAAATAAAATTGATGTGCTTTATTTAAAATACTTACGCTACATTACAATATTTACATACTTATATTACATTTTTTTGTTTTTTTGAGAGAAAAACTTCTGGCCTTTTGAATTTTCTTGCAATAAATGTGTGTTATATCGTATTAGCAAAATAACACATTTCTTCTCCAAGTAAAGTTTATAGTATTAAATATTTAAAATGCATTTTTGTACATATGTAATAATAATAATAATAATAATAATAATAATAATAATAATAATAATAATAATAATAATAATAATAACAGTACGGTAACAATAATAAATATTATAATTGTTATTATAATAATAAATATAACAATAGGCTAAATATTATTATTATATTTTAATTATCTTAACAAACACTCTCTGATCACCTATAGTGGCAGAGAGATGTCTAACAACAAGAAGACACTACAAATGTTCTAAAATATATTAGTAGTTATGAAATAATGTTAAGTTTATTATTATTATTATTTATTTATTTACTTAATTATTTGTAATATCTTGTCATCTAACTATGTCAAAATTCCTCTTCCATCATCTGCTTATGTTACGAATAATTAATATGCAGCATTACGCAAAAGAACAAAATGGTCTTACGATGACATATAATTACAAGTGCGGGTGATGACGTCAAATTACGAGGAGACAAATCGCAAGTAGCTTGGAATTTCTGGTCAAAAAACTGAACGTAACCAGTCAACACTTTAGAGACTGTTTAAGAAATTCAAAGAACAGGTTCTACTGTCGACGTTAAATTTCTCGAGTATGATCGTGCTAGTCGGGGTTGTGCGGGCGATGCCTTCGTGAGGGAAAGTGTCGATGTGAGACCTTCACGTATTAGGCAGCGGCGACCAGAACTGGCCACCGAGGTCCTTCAATTTGGTGCTATGCGACTTTTTCGTTTTGAGAGTTTTTAAATTTTATGTGAGCAAACACATGACCTTTGAAAATTCTGTCTGAGGCTTTCACGCCCGGCTTCGATGATAGGAGTACTTCGGCTTGCCGGGCTGTATATGGGTGTCCTGCTCACGGCCACTAGCTTTAACTACAGTTCAGTGGTCACTGACTGCGAACCTTGGTCAGTGTGTTGTAGCCTTCTGCACTAAAGGTGGCCGTCGAAGGCACGGTCGAAACGTTTGCTCAAAACAACTATGGAACACGGCCTTACAGCCGAAGTACTCATATCACATGACTGTTGAGTTAAAGTTGGGGACTTGGGTTTTTCGAATCTGGCGATATTGAGCTGCAATTGAGCGAGAAATTTTATGAAAAATTTCGTCAAAAGGGAAAGAAGTTACCAGAAAAGCTATGAGAGCTCTATGTACTATGTTCCACAACTAATTTCAGTAAGTATACTTAGTATTTAAATTAAAATCTATGTAGTTTAATAGTGCATTATCATTTTATTAAAGCACTAAGTCTTTATTGGACACTCTTACATTTGACGTTATCAAGTCCCGGGGCGCTGTGTAAACACCCAGTACACTACTTCCTATATGACAAACATTTTAGTTCAAAACTGTGCCAGCGGTTACTATTAGTCTGGGTAACCCTTTGGAGCGGTACAAATTAATGTATTATATTGAAAAATGTTGCAAGTAAAGCTTTACAATATTTCAAAATGCTTAAAGGCAGTAGTTACTTGAGCTCGGTTTCAGCCGAGCCTTAATAATGCATCCACAAATACGATTTAATGTTTGCCTGTAAGTCCAATAGTACATGTTTATTATATTGTTACGACTCTAGCTTTTCTACTGATCGTCATAAGTAGAGTGTAAAACAAAATACAAGATACCAATTAAGTCAATAATCACTAGCTTTAATTATCACAATTAAATAGTTGGTAATCAACAAGATAGTCTCCTACAACAACTCAAATAAAAATTGTTCACACGCAAGAAAATGTCAACTAATATAAAACACAATTGTATTACAATTGTCCCGTATGATTATAAAATACATAACACTTCGCCAGTATGCTTCGAACCGCACTGTGTAAATCTGGTGTAAGGGCAATTCGAAACAGACAAAAAGGACATTCGCAACACAACTCTTAAAATTATACTGACGTAGATGAAAAAAATTGTAGTTCGGTGAGGCAGACATAAAGAGTTTAATCAATTTGTGCTGTGAAGACGATGCAGAATATGAAGAACGGACAGAGCTTTTAACGAAATAGTAAGAGTATTAATGAGTGACAGGAGGAAATAACTGACAACGTCGGAAGAGTTATGATACAGATATGAGAAATCGGGCGTTATAAATCCAATATAATGATGATTATGGTAAACATCTATCACAGGTTTGATAAAAAATGTATGGTATTTTTAATTATTTAAAAGAATATGTCTTTATTGTTTTATATCTATTATGATTCCTTCAAAGCACTCCACATCAGATAAAACATACTTGTGCCAACGTTTTTTTTTAGCATTCAAACCATTTATGAAATGCATTTTGTGGTTTAGCCTTGCGCTCACTTAGCGATTTTTGTTTTTTACCTTCAGTAGTCACGGAACGTTGTCCTTTCACTATTGTTTCTAGTCTTGAGACTAGAAAAAGTCGCACGGGGTAAATACAACGGTTGCGGTATCATTACCATGTAATGTTTGGCCAAAATTCCTTGAAAAACTAATAACGTGTTAAATTGCTGGATTTTGTTGTCCATGACGTTTTTGTTGATTAAATGATTATAAATATAATACAACTGACTCGGAACACTACTTTTTTATTGGTAAAAATTTTAAACGTTTACCTACAAGGCAACAAGGTAAGTGTTTTACAGTTTTACCATTAAAAAAATTAGTGGTCCATGCCAGTAGTATTATATTTATAATTAGTAACGTGTGCCTTGGTTCATTATTACTGTATGATTTCTGTAAATTACCTCTCCGTAAATCTGGTCGTGTTTTACCCAGTACCTTCACGCAAGTGACACAAATATTCAAAATGTAGCTTATACTCTTTATTGACCTCAAGAATAAGTAATAAAATTGTATAAAACTCATACGACAATCTTCACCGTACTATCACGATCTTCAGCCCATCCACAATTGATTTGAAGCCTTTGTTCCTTGTGGAAAGTACTCGCCTAACATGTATACCAGGCTCAACAGAAGCCTTTATCAGAGTATTCTCATTAGAATAGTCTGTCTCATTATGTAGAAAAAACATAGTGCAATGAGTTTAATCTTGAATTGTAGAATGTTGAAAAAATACACCGAAAACACAACTTTCTCAATTACTTGCAAAATCTAAACTATGCAGCCAATACAGCAGCGATTGACATTGATGGATTTGCAAACAACATAACAAAAAAATCAACATAAAAACACAAACATAAAAACATTAACCTAAAAAAATCAATTTGTAAATCGTACATTTTTAACTTAAATAACCACAACATTTTGATTGAATTTCATATATTCTTCAATGCGACTGTTAATAGTGAATGATACATGCGTACACATTTTAATGAAAAATAATAACACAAGTAATTAATAGATTTTATTTAGTAAAACTTTAAATTTATTTTGAAATTTACTTTTGTATACATTCCTTTGTATCTATTTAACTGAATTCGTTTGTAATTACATCACAGAACGAGACGCAAGAACTTTTCGTGTTTTAGTTGTATTATAGTGAAAGTACTGGTAACAAAAAGGAATGGCTTATTAGAACAGTAGGCGTAGGGAAAACATATTTCACTAGCATATTTTAAAATATTGTTAATATTACACATAGGCTAAATTGTAATTTAGCCTCCGAGGCAGAAATTAATTTATACTAATGATGTATATCTTTATTTTCATACAAATCATGAATTTTGGACATTATTTTTTCATAAATTTCATGTTGAGATGCATTATTTTAGTAAGGAACAAAATTCATTTCATGAAAACCTTCGGAACCGTCACTATGCATTATTCAGAACAGTGGTCAAGTAAACAAAGTGAGCAGTGAGTGACATCTGGTCAGATTCACTCGGACCTGAGATTAGGGAGTTTCTCATCTCATCCCTTATTCAGCGTAACTCCTACAATGACTGCCTTGTTCAGCGTTCGGCTTTTATATTACACAAATGACAGATATAATTATCCGTAACAAATAATTTAGTGTTAGTAGAGGAAACCTTTTGGTTTTACATGCAATTAGGATCACTTAAAAGACTTACTTGGATAACGTGATCAATCAATGTTTACGTTCTTCAGTACAGTACTTTAGTGTGTGTGTGTGTGTGTGTGTGTGTGTGTGTATGTTTGTGAGTGCGCGACCGCCCGCGCGCGTCCTGGATAGGAACCGCATACTTCCGTCCAGTTTAATTGAGGTATAATAGCTCTCCCCGAGTTAAACAGTTGAATGATAATTAAGCCTAATTTTCAGTGTCACGTTATGTCATAGTACTGAATTGTTCGGACGTTAACAATTTTCAGTTTCAAGCGACACAACTTTTCGATCATTATATATCTGTAATAGTCTTTAGATGTTAAAAATATCCTATTGAAACTAGTCTGTTGAAAAAACAAATAGTTTGTTGAAACTAATAAAACTAGTGGCGTGGGCTTTCACAGTGAACGAGTGGTCTTGACACAATAATTCAGCGGTCTTGTTTGGCGTGCGTGGGATAGATAAGTAACAAGGCCACATTTACACACCACACGTAACTATCTCTCCACCGTTGAAGCTCGCCACCGCCAAAAAAAAGGGAGATTTCTTTCTGGTGGAAAATGAGTTGTACTACGACCAGGAGACGTTACATTTGTCCAAAGGATAGGACAAATGTAAAATACTAAAAATTTAAAAACCGGCAGTTGACTTTTCCTATTGTCATCTGCTGTGAGAGTTATGAGTGGTTGTTTCTGTTCAGGAAACTATTCCTGGATAGTTAATATTTTTATTATTTTACTTCAACATATTTACTTAAATTTGTATTTCAACTTTTGTTATTTTCGGTGTTTATTATTTTAGGAATTTCAACGAGTTTAGATTTTTGGTGATGTTCAGGTCGTGTTATTGTAGGAATGTATCTATTGCAAATTAGTTTTTAAGGCTAACTTTGGTATTTGGTGATTCTGCGGATACTCCCAACGGATTGCCAGATGTAAGTTGAAGTTCTAATATTTTAATTTATTGTAATACTCAATAATTCGGGGTTTATTTAAGTTTAATTTTTTAATAAGGGGATTTGCTTCAATATTTACGAACACTGTATGTGCTTTTGTTTAAATAAACGTTAGGGTGGATTTTGGAACACCTGACTTTGCATGTCTCAAAAATTTAACGATCCTTAAGATGCGACTTAGTATTCTACATCGCTGTAGAACTGTATGTACATTTGATCATACTTACGTATCTCTGTCTCTCACTCTCTCGTTTTCGCGCGCGCGCGAACACACACACACACATAAACGTGCTCAATAGACGCATATATGTGTTTAACTTCCTGACGAAAACAAACATATGTGTCCGAGGCATAGCCTTATTGGTTGGGGGCGGTTACAGTGTTTATTCTGAAATTTGTTATCCTCATGGGTGGAATATCTCTATAGTCATGTTGTGTGACCACAGTAACTTAAGTGACGTGCGGTTTTTATACGAAGCCTGTTCATCTTTCTTTTGTATTACTTCTTGCTAATTTTTTTCAGTCTATAGGTTACTGATTGAATCTACCTCCTTATTCCTGCGTTATCAATCGCATTTAAAATAGAGCCAGCTAAAAGGATATATTGTCCTTATATATATTGTACACGTTAGGCTGAAGCTGCGTGATATTAAACAAGTGATAGAAGGGCGGTAAATAAAATAATTGCAGACAAGTGACATAATTTTTCTTAGTCGTACAATATATAAAATGGGCTGTTGAATAGAAACAGAAAGCAGAGAGAAACGAAGAGTAAAGAATTTATTTACGTGTCGCTGATAACGAATAACCCCATTAAGGTACGTGATCAGGTATTTGTTGTACTCACCAAGGTGGAACATTTACTTCAAGATCTGCCCTTACTGCAAAGCTTTCGTTCTTTCTTTCACTTCATTTCTATCATTTTGTGTGGCAAATCCTCTGCAGTACTCTTTACTGTGTCACCGATTTATCATTACTGTTAAATGCTTATCATTACCTTACGTAATTGTGGCTAATTACATTCTTCTTATGTTGATATTCCTCTTGTGGTCGCTTCCCCTAATTGATGAGTGCAGCTACTCTCTCTCTCTCTCTCTCTCTCTCTCTCTCTCTCTCTCTCTCTCTCTCTCTCTCTCTCTCTCTCTCTCTCTTTCTCCACCACAAGACTGTTGCTTTTTCGATTAGTGGCACGTTTTTTTCGTTCTAAAGGTTCGTCGTCTTTCCGCTCTTCTGTCTCTGCCCCCGCACTCGAAAAAAAGTAAAGGCAAGTCCTGTGACGCCTTCTTTGGCGATCATAAATTTTTAATAAAAATCATTGACATTACAACTCCCATGCAATATATTTTCTCCTATCAACTGTTGGCACATTTATTTAAAATCAACTATAAACCCACGGGTGTTCGTAGCATGTGTACTTGCATACAAACGGTCCAAGATCTGTTGTAAAATGAAATACTAGAATATTAATTATAATTGCTATGGTACACTTTGGAGATTCAGAAGAGTCTGAAAGTAAAATACTCAAGACGTTTGTCAAACCTAACTCAATGCGACATACATGCGAGCGCGCACGCAATTGGTAGGACGAATCAAGGCAGATTATTTGTAAGCACGTTAGCGAGTAAGCCAGCAAGAGGCAAAGAGGATTACAGCCCTCAAGACGTTACGCGCTTTACTGTATAATAAGATTAGGGAGAATATTTTGAAGTGACACCGCTGCAGCCAGAATAACTAATATGCTATCTGCGTACCGAAACAAACCTAGCTAAGTTATTTGACCTTCAATAGTTAATGAACTGGGAACTAGGTCAGATAACTATTATAAAATGAAGAATATAATGCACTTTGTAAACATTATCGATCTTAATATTTTCATTTGCTTGCGTTTGTAGACGTTTCAGACTACGTTGTTTACCTAAACAATGGAGTAACGTTATAAACATGGGTTTTCAATTTTTTCCTTCTCTGAACAAAATATGTTTCAACATTAAATTAGTTTTTCATCTTTTATCTAACTTTTGTATTTTAATATTAAAAAACTGAAATTAGTTAGCAACTTTACAGTGTTTCATTATTTGCAACATAACTTGTCAAATCTACTGCCTGCATCTGCAAAACTAGTGTTACCTAGCCCTTTGGAACCAAAACTTGCCTTATCCAAAATTTATCATTTAATTAATTAATTTATGGCTAAAAAGGTAATTGAATTAAATCATTGATTTAAATAAATATAAATATAAACTGAACAATTAAGAAATAGTTAAAATGATCAAAACATAAATAATAACAACATTAAAAATCAGTCACATTCACATACAGAAATATTAAAATGACAAAGCTAACAAAACTATTTAAAAACACAGACATTAAAATAACATATAAAACTAATAAAAATAATTTACAAAAAATTTACAAAAACTGTATAACCTTCCCAACAAAGATAATACAACAACCAATGGTATATACAAAATTGAATGTCAAGATTGCAATAAATGTTACGTAGGACAAAGAAAAAACAGTTGAAGAAACGTTATTCTGAACATGTAAACGCATACAAGAAACCAGAAATATATAAATCTAATTTGGCCACACATGTAGTAAACACTGGACATGAATTCTCAGACATAACCAAAATGACGCTAATAAAACATATATCACACAAAGACACCATAATGAACATTTGGGAAAATTTACAAATATACAAACACAAATCACAAAACAAAATAATACCTGAATAAATACAAATCAATACAAAATATGACACAATTTTCAAAGCACTCAACATCGAAAATACACAAAATACTAATATATACATCACAATCGCACACAATAATACCAATTTAAAATACCAAAAACTAACAGGAAACCATAACACCAACCAACACAAAAGTACTCCACACGATTCAAAATTAGAAGGCTAAGGATGGGAACAGTAAGTTTCCCGATACATGTTCCAAATAAGGGGAAAACATCTTGAGGTATAGTTATTATAAATATTGAATATATTATATGCATCAAGAAACAGACTGTAGCAAAAAGTGTTTGAATTAATTAAACATGTATAGCATATAAGATATTTAGTATTTCCGATGTAACATTTTGTGGGGTCTAGACAGTGATGTGGGCATTATGAAGAAAACTCTAACTTTATTTTATTAATTTAGAAATGTAGTAATTCCTTTTGTCCGTGTAATTATTAATAAGTCTTGTTTTAACACATGGCTTAAAAGTAGATCTACGCTAAGTAATCACGGAATGTCACTGAAATTTGTAATAGCTGTGCGAAGGGACTGGTCTTCTGATACCCTGTGGTTACACCACTCAGTACAATGAAAGTTATAATATTTCCGTTACAGGTAGCAATTGTCGATATTGTGAACGGTCGCAAACGTGTTATAATACTGCCTCTGAAAGTTCCGAATTATCAAACTCTTTATGAAGTCTTTTGCTGAAGTGTCTTGTTAAAGCAAGCTGCCTTCAATTCTAAAGACAAAACATCATATAGATCAATTCAAAACCTGGTTACGTGACTGCAGGTTCAACGACCGGGACAGTCTACTGTGGGACATTAACAAAATTCTTGTTTTGTTGAGGCGAAACAAATGACTTTTCAAAATGGTAACTGGAAATTATAAACATCGAAGTACCTATGAGTATAGAAAGGACAAAATTGATTAAGCTGCCTTATAAGAGGATTAGTTGAAATGTTCGCGTACCAACATCTATAGCTCAGCGTAATTGCCCCATTGTGTGAGTGTTTTGGGAAGGCTGGTAAAATTCAGCAGGGTCTCTGCCAAGAGGATTTACAAGGGTTGATCCTTTTTTATTAATGATGGATGAAATTTTTTACGAACGTTGATAGGTAATTTTTATGAGACAAATTTTTCATATTCGTAACATTTTTGGTTATTGTAAACGTGTTTAACGATATTGAGTGGTTTGGAGAGGGACTAAGAACGATATTAGTGGGTAACGTTCTATTCTTTGACCCCAGTACACGGCCAGTGTTTTTCATTAAACCGTCTACACCGCTAATGAAACTGGCTATAACCGTTTGTTTAATATGTTGTCTTCGCCTCCCTTGGATATTACCAATATTGCAAAAAATACAATTTTTCAAAACAAAAATAAGTTTAATTTTATTCCGTACAATACAGAGTTAGTGCTTGCAGGAAAGTTTACGTTTTCGGTTTATTCACTGTCATTGATGTTGTCGACCGTTGTCGTTTGTGATAAACCGTGAAGCCTTTATTCTGCTATGAATGTAAAACAAACACCTCAGTGGTAAATTGGAAACACCTATAAAACCTAATTAGGTGTAAAAAAAATAAAATATTCTCTGTGTGGCACGTGGATATAAAATGTGTTAAGGTATTATTCGTCACACGTGATTTAGAATACGCACTAAAATTTACATGGATTATTTTACATAACTTATTTCTTTTTTTTTTTATAAAAACAATTTTATTGTAACTTGTTATTTTAAATTAATTGTGACACACAAAACAGACTTTGGTGGATCACACGGTGGCCATAGTAGTTAGTATTGATTTAATCGCTATTGGAAAATAGCTGAAACTATAGAACAAATTTTAAAAGTGAAAACTTCTATTACCTGAAAGGGTTGTTTAATAAATTTAGTTGGGAAAAATCTAAATCGAATTTACATCTAAATAGTTTTTAACTGCAAATATATAATTAGAAAGTTGAATTTGAGTTAAATAAGTTAATCTATTTATTCATTATGTGAGAAAATTCTGAAACAATTGAATTTCATTGAAACAAGAGAAGCGGACCACACAGTAATAACCCGCATGAATACATAAGTTAGTCTCAGTGGGTTGTACTTTGTACAGCAAAGGGAAATCCAATTCTCAGAATTGGTCAGCATCAAAGATACTTACGCAACAGTCTGTGACTAAAATCTCTAATATAACATAATAATTGTGTTTGTAATTATGGAGGTGAAGAATAGTTTGTTCTAAATCCGTAAGAATTTTTAATTTAATAAACGGAAAAAACAATTGATTTTAATATTATTTTTTTATTTATTGCATAGCATAAAAAAGTAAAATGTTATTCACTTTTGAAGCAATAAATTAATTATATACATGAAACGTTGATTTGGCCCAATAGTAAGTTACTGGGAACAGGTCTAATTTTATAACTTACATTTATATAATAATTTTTTTCTCAAAGTAATTTTATTAGAACTTCCAGTCTTATTTAAATAAATACGAAGATCTTAATCATGTAGTAATCGAATGCCTCTATATTTTACATAATATGTACTTCATGTAATGAATACGTTATAACTATACTATATGTTGTGTGACTTGCATAATTTAAAACAAAAGAAATTAATTATTAATTATAGCTCATATTTTCCTAGAAGATATTTCAATAGCTATTTTAATAAATGTAAAAAATAGACAGTTTATAGTGCGGAAAAATTGTTTTAAAAATCAAAACAACAAACTGTGTAGACTCCAAACTATTGATACTAAAATGTTTATTTCTGAAAGTGGTTTCCTTCAGAGGTAATTTCTGTTTGAAGTATATTTATCCCGGCTGTTAACTACGCATAGTTAACCTTAATTATAATAAATTTTCTGTAAAATTACAATTTGTAACGTGTTAATGTTTAGTCTAATTTCTGTTAAGAACATAATTCAGAGATAATTTCAGAGGTAATTTTCTATTACAAGTGTTTAGTTTTTGTATGAATAAAATTTTATCAAAGTACAAAAGGGCACTAAATGACTCTCCCGTTACATATGTGAATCAACAAATCTCAATCTGCGTATTACGTCATCAAAGTTTAAAACCTATATTATAAAAAAAGTCATGGAAGTTAAATAACCATTCCTTAAACCATCATTAGTTTTCATACTTTCCATACTTGTGTATGTCCAGTGTAACATAATTGACCTCTCCGAAAAAAATGGGTAATGGTTGGAGCCGAATGCCAAGAGTAAAATCTGTTATACCAAACATCACATATTTGTCTGTTCATACGATACAACAATTGCGTAAAATCAATGAATGTCACACGCTTTTCCAGGTTGAATTATCGTTGTTCTCAGAGTAGGCTTATTCCTGTCAATATCAGAAAAAACAAAAGTCACTAAGCCACTGACATTAAGTGACGTTTCGGTTGTTTGGCGCAGGTCCGAATTACATCCTTGGCAGTTTGTACTATAAGCATTAGCTTAATGGAAGGTCGTGCCGTAACTTTACCCTCTTCAATTTGATTACACTTAGTTTATCAGCCTCAGTATGACCAAAGTGTTAGTTTTTAGTACTACTTTTGTGCACTGTATAAAAAATTTTACACACTGACTTGGTAGACCTGTAATTCATCTCTTGATCACTCGCGTGCTTAATTTAAGAGTACAGACGATCAACGAAAGTGTACAGAATCTTATCAAGTACTGTTAGAAGCAAAACGAAACCGCAAGTGAGCACTAATTTATCTTCGTGTAAAATTTGATTGTTGTGTACTATTACTATAAATATTGTTGTGTATTATTATAAATGTATATTATATTATAAATAGTACTATTATAATTATGCTGAAATAATTATTATACAAATTTTATTTTATTATTTTTACAGTGTATACACTGTGTGTGTTTTATTTTAATTTTATGTTCTTTATAACAATGTTGCTGTAAATATTATAAATGAAAATCTTAATTTGTTCCTTTCTTAAAACCTAACGTTTATGTTTAAATAAGCGTTTAAAATTTTACCCTTATTATTCGGTTTAAATAGGTATTTAAAGAAAAATCTTGTCAACAATCTTTGTGAAAATATTGTAAAATCTAATATGCCAGTAAGCTCTCTCAGCTACAGTATTTGTTCATTATTTTGAACGAAATGTATCTAATATAATATGAAATTTAATTAATAAATTATATTATTTTACAAGTGTGAGAAAAGATTTTCGCATACATAAATCTTAATGTTAGCTAAGAAATTCCCTCACGTCGCGTTAAAAACGCGTAGAAATTATCTCACGTCGTTTCTCATATATTATGTTCTTTTGTTTTCACGATTTTTATGCCTTTTCGTATACATGCACAAAATCCTGAGGTCATGAATAATATGCAAGTATAAAAGTTAATTATTCTATATACAAAACAGAAATTTCACGCGTTGTAATGCACTGCAGTCATCCCATCAAAAAATATGCAGTTAGCGGTCACAACAAATAAAAAAAACCTACCAAATTAAATACAATTACAATAGTCCCCAGACAAAATAAATAATGTAGTACTTAGCTCTTTTACTAATCCACTGCTTATCACGCTGATCAAGGAGCCCAATTCACAGAATGTGAACTAAACGCACTCGAAATTGCGGAAAACTCAATTAATAAGAACTGACTATTTTAAAGTCGGAAAGAATTTCCAAGTTGACCAGTATGATAAATAAAAGGTTAAGCTTATGTAAAAATGGTTGTCTGTTGAGCGTCACTAAAGTGAGGTCAAATTTGCTTCCTCTGAGTACATAACCACAGGAGGCGGCACATAAGTTCACAGGAGGTGCCTCAGGATACATAACCACAGGAGGCGGTAATTTAAACTTTTATTAACTTATAAAAAATCACATCATGGTAATTTTCAGTAAAATGTATTTATGTAACCAAGTGAATTGGGAATTGACAATAAAACTAAATTTTTAAAACTTCAGTACAATTCAAGCTTCTTTAACTGATCTATCCAGGGTTAGTAAGCAGCTTTTATTAAAAGCAGCATTTTGCACTGTTAATAATTCTTCACTGTATGCTTACAGAAAGTGGTCCATATGCCACTGGCCAGAAATATACTTCTGTATGATGCCTAGTGATGAAAAAGTTTATTAGAGTCCCTCATTGACTGCTCAGTATTTTAAGACACCCTGTAAGATCCTTAGCGTCTAACTGTAACATTCCTTTCTCCACGATTTGACATTTTAAATGTTTTTAATAAGGAAAACACAGTTTTAATACCGTACGAGACGTGAGAGTAGCTTTGTACACACGACGATATAGTAACACAGCTAAACAAAGGATGTTGTGTTGGCGGTGTATGAAATAAACTGGGGGAAATTTACGCGGCGAACATCTCACAGCAGGCATTATTACACGTCCACAGTGATATGTGACGCTCAGAGGTTTTGTCACATTTCCTTTGTTCGTTACATATCCCCCGGGATACGTACATAAAACTACACTTAGTTCAACTTTGTATCAAAAGGGGACTTATCCTGAGTTGCTAAGACAAAATTGCGATTAAAATCACTGGTTACTACAGTCCGCACAGAAGTTGAGTTTCTACAAACATTTCTGTAAGAGATGTCAATATGCGTTCATATACCTACTCGGGGACTTCTAACACAGTCAGCGTCATAATATACTTACATTCAGTAACATGAGTTTTCGCAAACCCAGAATGAAGTACTTTCGCAAAAAGTTAAAGTATTAGCCTATCACAAATTGTACTTGAACGAACTCCAGGATATTCACTTTCCGTATAGCAACAATTGCTTACATTCCTATACTTTGTTTAATATAACTTCCGAATTAAGTGGCAGGAAGCGGCGCTGCCACGTTGTGCTGTACAACCACGAAGTCCGCATCTGTCGGATTGTAGCAGCTACGTCAAACAAAAGTTGTAAACGTTCGGCGGAGTTTAAATAGTTATTTTCCCTTCATGATCTGTAATTTTTGGTTTAGTTAATTCATAATCTGATAGACTAACTCGCCAGTAAGCTGTAGCGGTACAGCAAGATTTTAAGTGATCAATCTTATTCAGTGTTCAGGGCCGACTTGATGTAAATTAATATTTAAGTAGTAACGGTAAAATAATTAATTTTTCAAATAAATAATATTACAATGTTGCCTCAGCAACATTGGCCACAGGGCTTCCTGATGACACTTTAACTTTCTGAGTTTAAAGGTTAAAGATCTCACACCACTTACTTTACTGTTGCAGTCTGTGATCGACCCCATCAGGTTTTCGTATCAAAAGACATTTTACAAAAAAATAATTTTAAAATAGTAGACAGACGTAACAAATGTTCAGTGAACGTAATTTTTAAAGTTATCATTGAAATAAGACGGTATTTATAAATACTGGCCTGTTTGGTATTAGCAAATGAAAACAAGCAAAACAATAATAACAAAATAAAACAGACAGTCGTGCGTAAACGGAAACAACTAATTTCGTGATAAAAACAATATTCATATTACGCACTAAACACAAATGGGTTTTTTTTTGTCTACTGGTAACATTCGTCACGTGGTATGGGAGAGATGCCATATCATCATCGCTTAATAATTAATCCAAACAACGCAAAATCCCTACTTTTTCTACGTTTTAAAATGTAAATTCGGAAGTTGTATTAAGTAGATCTTAGTGAAACAACTCAACTGAACGGAAGTTATCTTGAGCGTTACTCCGACAAATTTCCTTTGCGTCATGCGATGTAGAAAGGAGTTTCCCGAAGTACAGAATTCTCCTTGTCAAGCAACTTATTCAAATATAGGAATTTAATGCAGCATGCTTTATTTAGTGTAAAAGGAGATTAATTTAAATAAAAAAATACTATCTGTAACTTACACAAAAAACAAATAACATATTATTAAATAACACCTAGTTATAAATATCTTATAAACACAAGTAACTACATTATTTACATAAAGACTGTCTAGCGTTTTATTTTGCTTCATTTAATACTAGTTTTTAGGTCATAAGTGCAACCATATGTATAGATTTCTAGGTCCTATAAATCAGAATTCTAATAATTGTAATTGAATAATACGTATTACAGTTACGAAAATCTAAAACAAACTGGACAATAGTATTAATATAACTCAGTTTGGTACTCGTTTAAGTAATTTCTCATGCTTATGTCTGTGTGTGTTACGAGTGTGCACCCATGCGTGCGTGAATATGTGTGAAAGAATTTTGTATCTCTTTATATACAAAAATGTAAATTTAGCTGATGTTTATGACTAATACACTTCAAATTTAGCCGACAAAAAGGAATAATACTTATTATCAACTTGATTTTATCACTATAATTTGTATATCCATAATAAGTGCATACTAAAATACAATTTTTATATCACAAATTTTTACAAAGCTCTATGAATTGTGTTGTGTGCTTTCTGAGTCTCGTTTCAAAGTATCATCAAGAGACGATAGATAAATAGATTTATTGAAATGAACGTTCGTAAGTGCCTCTTATTGGAACTTCGGTAACACTGCTAGTGCCTATATATATCCGCACGAATTGTTACAATGAACACATCCGTCTTTGTCGGAGCCACATGAGCCACTCGTGTGTTGTACAGTAAGTGTTATCGAGCACCTTTGTGTTAGTAACTACACTGCTTTGTTACTGAAGAGTATTAAAGTATACTGTCTGTTGTATCAGGATTTCACCTCTGGTATCTATTAAATTACGATTACGCTTCCTTAACAGGATTCCATTATATATCACGCCTTCTCCGTTTGAATCTAATGTTATATACAGATCGTTTATAAAGACACACAACCCATTTGCAAAACTATTAATTAAGTATGAATACTTTAAATTTTAAAACCAAAAATTTAAATTGAAATACGTTTTTATATACTTACAACAAGTATTGAGAATATCCTTGTAGGTTCACGGAGCCGCCATTGAACTCTGTGGTCTCACTTTGTCTTTTCCCTCCTTCTGTGTCTAGATCATATCTGTCATTTGTGGAACCCAGGTTAACAATCTTTTAGGCAACGATAGTCAGGCACTCCATGTTACTATACCATATGGGGTGCTTCATATTTACGGTATTTAATATTGTACTGTCCAAATATGTTTGCTTCCTGGTGCCTTCATTCTAACGCGTTGAAGCCTGTATACTATACAAGACTTTCTTTAAAAGTTCCCCTCTACTGAATTGTACATGATATCCGGGCTGTTTGGCCGCGGTCCATGGTTTATAACAAAACCAAACGTTTCGGCAGCTCCACTGGCTGCCATCATCAGTGGTATAAAAAAATCCTGCACGCCGGGTGTTTACGTATAGGCCCACAGTACTGTGGTATAGGCTAAAGCTGTCCTGCCATGCTACTTTAGCCTATACCACAGTACTGTGGGCCTGTACGTAAACACCCGGCGTGCAGGATTTTTATACCACTGATGATGGCAGCCAGTGGAGCTGCCGAAACATTTGGTTTTGTTATAAACCATGGACCACGGCCAAACAGCCCGGATATCTTGAACAATTCATCTGACACCGGCCGTGAAAGCCTGAGGAATGTCCCCCTCTACTGCTAGGAGTCTTAAACTCTAATTTTCAGGCCCATAAGTGGCTATGCTTTCTAGTCAATTATTTCCTTAGTATTTTGTGTCATTTGTCACACTAAATCACTAAATTCATATGCCCTATCACCGGTTTTTCTTGTTTTATTTTGTTGGTGATATCTTCATCCATTCTAACATATTTTGTTAATATCACACGAAGATACTTGAAAAACTATTTTTTATAGTATGCACATCCACTGTCATGTTAACTAGCATACTTTCAGTACATTTCTTATAAAATCTCACAAGATCTGTATTATTTGTAGAGTTATTATGTAATTGGAGGCCTGGATGTCTAATTCCACCACAACTTCATCATCCACAAACAGATGAAGATACTTAGTCGTCATTTGTTGAGATCCTCATTTCACGAAAGTGTCTTTTCCACGTCTTTGGGCTGCGGTAGTATACATTTTAAATAAAGCAAATGATTACAAAGCTATTACATTTGTAATAATTTTCCTACAACGTGCAGCAGCATGTTTTAGCGAAATTGTTGCTGCGACTATTATTCGTCGTTAAATCGTATACCACAAATTTTTACGGTATACTTAGGATTTAAAAAATAGTAATAATAAGTGAATTCTCTTATTATTGAAAAATTACATCTCTTACTATGAGTGTACTTATAACTACACAAAGTACTCGGTACTGCGCCGTGAGGTAAGTTAGTCACAAAATCATTCTGTCGTTCAGAAAATAACCACAACCAATCGAAGGATACACACTCGAAACCTCCTACGTTTTATATGCAACAAAACACGTACGTCGTGATACAAGCGCTGCTAGTTGAAGGTAGCTTCAAACCCTATTACAAAAAATTAACACAAATATATTCAACTTGTCGCGCAAAAATAAAAACACCTACCTATAATTTAAAATTTAACCTAAACAAAATACTACAATTCTTGTAAAAATTAATCTTTTCTACAGTTTCTTCATGTTTTCAGGAAAACAGACAACAGAACAAGTAATAGTTTTAGGATATTAACGTAGTACAAGTCATAACTACGGTTAATCGATAACGTTGCATTTGTTCATCCTTTCTTCACGTTTGAAAGACCAGAATTCCTGTGTACTGTCAGCATTCCAATCCTATTACTACAACTACTCGAAACTTTTTATTATTAGTACTGTGAAGAACGGTACATGAAAAGACTAGCTAATACCAGCTAAATTTTATGCGCTGCAGGATAAATAATAAACAAAGCAGTGACATCTACCGAAATAAATAAAAAGCAATCGAATATGACCAAAAACATGCTTCTATACATGGTTGTGGCATAAATATGACATTTTGGTAAAATGTGACAAGTCATACAACTCCTAACCTTACTTTCCTAATGACACATTTCGACAAATTTTGACATCTTTTGTAACACACTACAGGCCTGTTAAGTAGGAGAACTAATTAACGAGAACAATTTATTCAGACCAAAATTATACCCACCGGAGGCATATCGGAAGGAATTCAATTAAGACGCGTGCACGTGATTAAACAAAAGGCGCTCGTTTGCTTCCAAGGAAAATTAGTTTTGCGTATTGAATTTCACATACGCGTGTACTAGAATTACAACAACGATCCGTTTAATATAAGGCTTGATGATATCTGTTTCGTATATAATGCATTGAGTATAATCCTTACATTCAAAATATTGTTAAATGATGACAAAAAGAATCTATAAAACTTTTGTATGATAATTCTGGTAAATCTCACTAGTAGAATCGTCTGAATACTATATTGTCTTTAGTCATACCTAAACAGGCTTTCCAATTAGGCTGTTTGTTATCAGTTAGCCCTCCTTGACGAATACAAAACACAAGACTAGGTGCTGCGTCGTGCTGAACTGGAAGTTCAAGCAACAAACTGCGACAAAGTGGGAGCGAAGATGACTGCTAACACAAAATACCTGACTGGGAATAGTCAGTAATTACCTAAATTTATTTTTCAACAATCTGTATGAATGCTTAGTAACATTGTTCTACTCTCCAGTAAAACAGAACAAAAGTCTAAAAGAGCATCAGAAGTAGGTACCGCACACAAAACAATGCACAAAAACACAGAAAAGGATAAAGATGACCTGGATTATACAACCAGAAAAAGGGCCTATATGAAGAACTTATCAAAATCAACACAGATTAAATGAAATATAGGCTATGTGTACAAGAGACCCCAGCTTTTTTTCGAAAAGTGAGGGAACATTATTACCTTGTTGTAAGTTCAACTCTCTCGGCATGATATTTGATAGTGGTAAAGACAGGAATGACATCAAAAAGAGAATACAGCAGGGAATAATTGTGGTTAAAGGCTTGAATAGAATATGGTGGAGCAAGAATATATGAAAAACATATTAAGGATATACGTTACCACAGTAAAGAGTATAACAATTTATGACCCAGTGGCTTGGCGACTTGAATGAATCGGACAGAAGGAGACTGGAAGCGGTAGGCCTAGGTGCCCTGAGGAGATGTGCTAGAAAATCACGACTTCCTAGGCTGACTAGAAACGATACCATCAGAAATGTTATGGGTACTGAGGAAACGTTAGATAGGCTTTAGTACAAAGGCGAACACGCTTTGTACGATACTCTGTCTTCATGCTGTCTTTACGTTTGAGCCGATCCAACTGCGTCTGCTTATCGTTGGTGGAATATAACAGTCCAGCTGAGATAAGCGGGCCTCTGTACCTAACAACGCGATATCTATACGTTACCAGACACAAAACGATAGGCCTACATCTCGCTAATAGGACGTCACTGCACATGGTTAAATGTAGACTGAGTCTGTCGGTATTACGGCTATAGGATGCAAAGCCCGGTGGCCTGTGCGTCGTAATGATGACGCTGATGATCATGGTGATCATGATAGTGATTATGATTGATGTCAGAGATAATGACGAAGACTCAACTGTACTTATTCTCAATTCATAACAGGAATAAACACACAATTTTACGTATAAATAACGTAACGTTAAATGATAAAAGCTGTTAATATACGATTTACTAGTTTACGAGTTAATCTTGCATTTACACAACCATTAAACTTAACTTCTAATGGTAGAACAGTCATCTCAAAGGTAAGTTTCTCTATTTTTTTAAAAGGGAAGTTGTGCCAGCAGATTAAAGAAGGTTGGAGAACTTTAATTTGTGTGTAGTGGCAGTAATGCCAAAACTTAATCCGTTAAGTAGCAACTTAATATCAACACAAAATTTAAAATCATAGACGTTCCATTTACCAGCGAGTTTGATTGCGAAGTGCATCGGGTTTCGCTGCAAAAAATGAATCGGGATCTGAAATTCTTCGTCACTTAGTTTCTGTGTACGGACCTGAGTGCATGAGCATTCAAATGATCTGCAGGTGGCGCACATCGTTTTTGAAAGGGAGAACGAATGTGCACAACGAACCGCCCAGTGGGAGATCCTCAACATTTCAGTGAAATTCGTTAGGTCGTTTGTGTTGGAAGACGGACGCGTCACCCTTGACGAAATTCTTGCTCGATTACTGCGAACTTCCAGACAAGTCGAACGTCAGTCGGGAAGATTGTCAGAGATGAGCTGGGATTCCGAAAAATGTGTTCACCGTGGACACCCCGTTTGTTGTCTCAAGAACACAAAGAGAAAATGATTGCTGCCGCGCGTAAGTTGCTAAACGTGTTCCGGGAAAAAAGGGATAATGTAATGAACCGCATCATAACAGGAGATGAAACATGGGTTCATCACCACACTTCTGAAGAGGAACGACAAGGCACGGTCTGGAAAACCGTGAGTGAGAGAGCGCCGAAAAAAGCCAAAGTTGCACAGTTCGCTGGGAAAGTGATTGGCTAGGTTTTTCGAGGACGCTAAAGTTGTTTTCCTCGTTGATTATCTGCCTACCGGGGCCACAATATATGCACAGATGTATTGCGAGACTTTGAAAAAACTCCAATCAGCGATCAAGCGGAAACGGTCCGGTGTATTGAGCAACACAGCTGCTTACTTAAAACTATATTATTTTCCCTCGTTTACTACACTTATTCATCATGACCATAATCTTCACCATCCTCACCACCATCATCGTCGTCGTCGTTTCGCCGCAGTCATCACCATCAACTTATTCCGCCTTCACAGCAACTGATCGCTCCGTCTTTTTGAAGCTTTCCCTTGTATCCTCTGCCATAATTCGTCAACAATTTAAGAATTTGGTACTTCGTCGTGGAGTCAGTATGGTCACGATATATCTGAGAATTTAAATGGCGTTCCTCAGATTAAGTTTATTTATTTTCCTCCTTATGAACTCAATACTCTCTTCCTACCGGCAAAAGTATATTCGCCTGTCTCCTTATGAATTTTTATTCCACACTTACTCATTTCTTCTGATATTTCCTTCTTAGAGACCACATTTTACACCCGTATAGGAATGCTGAGACTGCTAAAATTTTATAACATTTTATAAGTAAAATTGTGTGTCCTTATAGTACTGAATTGACAATGAAACTTTTGATAACAAATATCATGCATTTATAAGTATTACTCAGAATTCTAGTATGTAACTTTCCAAGCTTCTTTAGCCATTGCATCACAAAACGTAATTTTGGCCTTTACCGAATCACTATATGTAAATTCCATTAACTTTATTTTTGATTAAGATTCGCTTAAATTAATAATTACCACGTGTTGTACGTGCATTTACTTATTGATAGAGTTATATTTAAATGTATATTGTAATATAATTTTTTATTACAAATTTAAAAAGATAAGATAGATAGATTTAAAGATGCCCCACTGTTGTGAGCGCCAATTTGTAATATAATAATATTACAAATTGTAAATAAAATAAAGATATATGTTGATGTTGTTCTGATCACACAAGATTAGTCTCCTTAAAGCCCCACTGTTGGGCTTGCCAATTTGTAATATACTTTTTTTTTACAAATATAAATAATAAATAAAATACTGATATAATGATAGCAATTGTGATGCTAATAAATGTTGTCTGAATCTCGGTGTTGAACTCGCCGATGATACAGCTCCACTTTGGATTCACCAATTACAAAGAATAAATTAAATATAACTAATGTATTATAATAAAGTGTGATTGGTTGAGAATTAAAGAAAAATTTTGTAAGTATAAAAGTTTACTTATATATTATTATTTTTTTTTGTTTAATTGGTTAATTCAATTAATTAATAAATAATTAATTAATTGTGTGTGTACTTTAATTACTTCCAATTTAATAAGTATGAATTTGTTGTTCAAATCTATTTGTTTCTATTAATAATTTAACTGTGTAGTTAAATCTGTTGATTCTCTCTCTCTGCTGACTTTGCTCTTCTTATTTCTCTCAAATATTTCTTTTTATTAATGTAAATTATTTTTTTAGAAGAGAAAAAAATAGTTAACATTCATTATATAAATAAATACAACTCTTGTAACTGAATAATGATGTTCATTTATTGACATTTAAAATTATGCGCCATTCAGGCTGCGCATGGCCAAGGGGCATTGGCTGATATTTGCTCCAGTCGGTAGCGAACAAGATTAACAAAATATATTTTTTACAAGGTTAATTAATTAGGATTCTTTTAGCTAGTCGAAATGGTCAGAGGGCAAGGAACAAGATATAGTCTTACAGATATTTTTAAACTAAATTATTATGGCTGAAATAAAACAATATTGTTATTTAAATTGTCAATTATGAAAAGTAATATCGAACCATTAGTCGAAATGATGTCACTCGCTTTAAGCTGGCAGTGTACTTGGCTCGTTCGGAAATCCAGTATGGCCGCCGTAACCTCGATTTTCTCTGCTATGCACTGCTGGAACTGGTTGAGCTGCTCCCACAGAAATAAATGCGTATTCCCTTCTCTGCGATGTTGGATTTGTCCTGGAATATAGTGTAGAGTGTTCTCTCTTCTCCTGCGATGTCGTTTCGTGATGGGTTACTGGTGAAGTGTCCGGTGTTCAAATATGTGTATTCGTGTTCTGCTAATATGGTCCAAAATCTTCTCAAAATGGCCGTTGATTTCTTGTGCTTGTGTTAGATGGTGTTATTACTGTTGTTCGGAATTAGTGAGGTGTTAATTATTAACTGTTAATGTTATTTTCATTTTAGTTAACCTCTGTTACACTCTTCATAGCCACTCTCACGATTTTGCACAAAATTATACTTTTTCGGTCTTCTGTTAGTACATTCTCAACTAGTCGTCTTCACGATTAACAATAGACTAAACTCTGAACGTCGTCGTTTTAGGGTAATTTGTGATATGTCTTTTTCCTCTTTACATTGTTTATTTATAAAAGTACATGTCTCAGATTTGGTTCATCGTCTAAATATACATAATAGGTTTTCTTATTTATTACTGTATTTCATTTATTTCTTAATTTTACAGAAATCTAATTATTCAGCAATATTGATTAATTAATTTTACATATTTGGATATATAGCTGGGTTTGTTTCAAGTTTATTTAAGCCCAAAAATTACAATTTTTATAATTACTTTAGGCCTCATATTTTGTACAAATTTAGTGTTTAAATGGGTTTTAAGTGTTTTTTCTGATAATATTTCCATGGAATAATCTTAATAACTCCGTGATTATCTTTGTTGTTAATAATTTTGTTGTTAAAACACTTCAATATTGATTAATTTACTGTTTAGTCTGATTTGATTACCATTATAGGCCTAGTATTATTTATTTCCAAAAGAAGTTAATTTTCTTTCCTTTGTCATTCCATTCGTTATTAATTGTATCTGTACTAATTACTTTTCAATTTCTGTGTTGTATGTACTGAATTCTGTCCCCTATTAAGTAGTTTGATTCTCTGATAGATAGTTTTGGTTCACATTACTGGTCTGTTTTTGCTAGAGTGGTGTCTTAGCTAATCTGCTTTGTACCTTTCATATGGTTTACAGTTTTAAAATAAAATTATTACATTCCCATTTCCTACTTGCCGCTCTGCCTTACAAACTTGAAAATTAGATAACATGATTTTAAATACAACAGAATATCTTATATCTACTAACTTTTTCTTTTTTTGTATCACTTAAACATAACAAAAACATCTTATGCCTATTAATTTTTTATACATATAGAATTATAATGGAAACATCTTATTATCAGCAATATTATCAGTCATTGGCTGTCCTTTGATTTTATGTTTCCTTTTATCACAAACCTAATCCTATTAAAACATCTTATTCCTAATAACACTTTCAGTTATTAACTGTCTCTTGTGTTCACTATAATTATTTTGGTAACACAATGATGAAATAAAAATATCTTATAACTAATGACACCTTCAGTTATGAACTGTCTCTTTCAATTACGATAACTGTCTTGGTAACACAATGAAATAAAAACATCTTATAATTAATGACACCTTCAGTTATTAACTGTCTCTTGTGTTCACTATAATTATTTTGATAACACAATGAAATAAAAATATCTTATAACTAATGACACCTTCAGTTATTAACTGTCTCTTTCAATTACTATAACTGTCTTGGTAACACAATGAAATAAAAACATCTTATAACTATTACAATCTTATATTACTTAATTTTTTTTTTAAAACACTTTTAGTATTAAAATTAACCTTAGTCATTAGACTCTCTTTTGTTTTTTATATAGTATTTCCCTACACTGGTGGTAGTCTTTTTAATGGATTTCTATTTCTTACACTATACTTTATTATAGTGTGTCACTTATTATTGTCTACACTAATGGTAGTCTTTTTAAATAATTTTTTACATATTATACTTATATCTAATTTACAATTCGGTTTTCTTTGGATTGTATCTTGTAACTTGAGTTACTGGGTCTAAATATATTGGTTTTAATTTAGTTCAATGGTATGTATTCCATTATTAACATTTTTGGAATAGCTCTTCTTGTTTCTAGGCTCTTTGTAGGAATCTTGACATATTTTGTCCCTTCTTCATTATTATATTAGTAAATTTCTTGTCTTGTGGTTCCTCTGCTTCTTGACCTTATAAATTTCCATTATTAATATTGTTTTCACCCTTTCATCTCCTTTTTCTAGTCTTTCCCTTTTTACTGCTTTCCCAATCTACTGGGTATACTGCTGGTTTATTGGGTTTTTACATAGTAAGTTATTTTGATCAATGGTTTTCTTTGTTATTTTTTATTCTTATTAACATTTTATTGACTTAATTTACAGTTTATTTTGCTTAACCTTTAAACAATTCATTCTTCTCACTCACTATGGACCTTTTCTTCTTTATTTATGTTGCATTAAGTTAAATGTTTAACGTGATAATTTTGTTATGCTACAATATTTCTATTCATTTATTTACTTAAAACTTGTGTTATATACTGTCGTGTTTACAGTCAAAAAAGTACAAACGGCAACAGCAACAGTGGCTCTTTCAGGTGCGGCTGCCATTAGTAGTAGGGTCGTGAATATTTCGGGCCACTGACAGCAACATCGAAACTATTGTGTTACATCGAGTATAAAGTTTTATATTCGGGTGTTATAAATCTCACCGTAAAAGCTGTGTTAAACCCTCGCTAGACGGTGGCTTTCTGCATAGACAAGCTGTGGCAAGGTCGCAAGGTGAAGTAACGTCTGTACCTAAACAGAATAACAAATGAATTTGTGCAACTGTGTTAACTCAAGGTTTTGCTGCAGCTCTATAGTAGGATAGTATAAATAAAATGTATATTGGTAAAACACAAAAATGTAATTTATTTAAAAAATAATTTTTATATTTGTCTTGTTAATCTGTTTATTTTTTATTTTATTCTAATATTCTTCCTATAAATAATCATCATCGTCTTATTCAGTAAGAATTAAACCAGAAATGGTTTGTTCTGTTCCCAAGCAGATAAAGTAGAGCTGGTTATTCCAAAGCTTTTTCGATCGTCCCAGTCCTCTCCGCCCCTCACCAAAAATTCCCAGTGTAAGGCCTGCCTCTTTTTCAAACAAAATACTTTCCGAGACGTTACGAAGGCTTCCATTCATGATTTTACTATACTCTTTGAATCCTTTATTTAATAAACTAATGACTGTGTAGCTTCCAACGTTATTCCTTGTTCCTATATTAAAGAAATTAATTATTTCTCTCTCACACTCCAATCAATGGATTTTCTTACTTATCCGAACAGGTTGAATAGAAGCATTCTAAACTACCATTCCTACAAAACGTCTAAAACTGGAAGGATAAAACTAAGAGAAGAAGACTGAGAATAAGCAACTAACAGGTTTTCAGAATATTTATTAGTTGTTTCTGAATAGTTTGACTTAGTTTTATTGGTTATATTTATATTACATTTTCATGCCGATCTAACAGAAACATTGGACTCTGAATACAGGGAGTAGAAAAATTGGCATGTTATAACGGGAGAACTTCAAAAACGCTTGCATAAACACAGACACAACAAAGTCTTGTGAAGTTAAGAAGTTATTACCGATATAGATCTGAACAAACGTTACAGATATCAGCTATTGAACTCTTACGCATTCCATGTTGCTACTTTGCAAAAAAATACTCAGCGTCATTAATTTTTAAACAAACTTTCTCTGTTGAAATTCCTATTCGACCTAAAACAGTATACTATAAAAGTCTAACATTCTGAATTCTGTAACTGCATCTACAGTTTGAGTGTAAGTGCGGCTAGCTATTCTTCCAGCCTTGTTGGCTAAAGTGTTTTAACCCTTCGGTAGGAACATATGCCTGCCAGGCATGTATGGTTTACCTTTTTGCTGCTAGAAGCTTCCTGCGTGCTGCTGGGCAAGTCCCCCTCCTAGAATTCCTCAATCAGTTGTTGTGTGTGACAGCGAAAGTGTCGTCATCTCGTAACTCTCCTCCGTTTGACCGTAAGTTACCTCTTTCTAAAAGTTACCCTGCCTGTCAGGCATGTATTCCTCTAAATGTACGTCTGATTTCATGCCTTCCAGGCATATAATCCTCTAACCGTACGTAGTTTTGCATGCTTATTAGGCATATATTCTTTATAAGGGGGGGTCAGGCAGATGTTCCACTGGGAAGTGTATAGTACCAAACATATACCAAGTCTGCAAAAAAGTACATATCAATGTGAAATTATTACAATGAAGTAAATTGGAAAAGAAGAAATGGTATATTTTATTTTCTAAAGTAGTTATTTTGGCATTTTTATGAAAATATGAGTACCTGCCTAGGAGGCGGGGTGTTCCTCATAATGTATGTATTGTATATGCCTGTCGAGCAGGGGGTTCCTTTAAGTGCAAAATTAAAACATGTTCCTACCGAAGGGTTAAATCGCCGACAAGAGGCTACTAATCAGTAATGTAATACTAAATGAAATCGCTATCTTCAAAGGAGCCCTGTAATTTTGCTGCTTCTGTTTAGTCATAGAATATGCACACTTAGTTAAAGCGAATACAGTTCCTTAGAATTCTCAGCGTTAGCCAAACCTCTCTACTACTGTACGGAACAGTGCTAATTCCGTAATAGTCTTCAGACCGTTATATTTTTAAACACACGCTTTTCCTCCAAAGGGCAACGGAACACAACGTAATTTTAAACGTTTCAATATTTAACAGGCAGAAACGGTTTCTTTCGTATTCTCTGAAGAATATACTTAATAAGTACAAAGAAAAATATCGCTAATGTCGTGTTTTTGTGTTTGCGTTGTGTTCGCTGAAAGATTGAAGCCAATTTCCAGTTTTAACTCGACCGTTTAGCTCACGTAATTTTTGAACCGATTTTTGGTTACCTGTTCATAGTTTTATCTCACAAAACCCTATTGTTTTGAGAGATCGAGTCCCCCAAAAAAGTGACGAAAGGCAAAATTTGAACTGTCAAAATTTTTGAGTATCACAAAATCCATGTATTGTTCATATGTTCATAACGTTTGCTAGAAGTGTTATTTAAGATCACTGTTGTTTTATTTTGTTATAATTTATATACATGGTAATGTATTATATATTTCAACACTTGTTATTTTTAGTGTTAATCATAAGACGTTTGTTGCTGAAATTGCCTTCATAGAAATCTGATAACTGCTGTTTCTTTTGTTGCCTATTTTCCTCAGCGAATAAAATATATAAACAAATATAGTCATATATTTCGTTTAAACGTTTAAGTACAGAAACAACGTGTCCACTTTCGTCAAAATAGAAGAGACTTTACATTAATCTTCTGTTATCCGCTTTGATGCTTACTCACCACTAGGAGCGCTAGTATTGCTTCAGAAGCATTTTTACAACATATAAAAAAATGAGACCTTCACTTCTGAATGTTTTGTTAGGCTTCAGTTTAGTTGTCATTTCGCTACTCTTCTTCCTCTCCTCTTTCTTCTTCTTCTTCTTCTTCTTCTTCTTCTTCTTCTTCTTCTTCTTCTTCTTCTTCTTCTTCTTCTTCTTCTTTTGGCTATTAGCGTTTTTAGTGTACTTGTACTAGACAGTACAACAGCCGAAGAAAATGATAAATCACATTCCGAATATGAAATAGTAGAGGGTGTGTTACCTTTGCGTCTAGAATTATAACAAAATATTTTTTAAATACTTAATTGTAATTTTAACATTTTGAGTAATATATTATCATATTCTAATAATTACTGTAATACTTATTATAGTATTATTAATACGAATTATAATAACTTGTTTTTTCAATTATTTGTAGCTAAATTTCCATTGTTCCGGCACTAGTTTATTTCAAGACCATATACAAAAATATTTTCTCAAAACACCTGATTGCACAAACATTTTAACGATGAAATTTCAGTGTCCTTAAGAGGTTTACTTTGTAGTATTACAAAAACAAAACCTATGTTGTCCATCATTTTACCTTTTCAAGAGATTGGTTTTTAGGATTTTCTAAAAATTTTCAATTTTTTGGTCTATCCGGTTAAGAAATTAAAGAATATTAATATAAACAATTCATTTTACATGTTCAATTTTACTTTTTTACATATCTTACTCATCAAATCGATAATTTACGTTGTTGCCAAAATGAAAGCCGCCAGTTCTAGCAAGACGTCTTTCATATGTCGTGATCTCACATCACTTCTCACAATTTGTTAACTAAAAATGTATTAAAAATACATTAGAGAACTAAACGCAAAACTGATGAAACAAGTATCACAGACTGTGAAAAATACGGAAAATGAATTTTATAAAAGAAGAAAATGTAAAGTAAATAGCTATTTAGTTGGATATAACATTTCAAGAGAGAGAGAGAGAGACGGCGAGAGAGAGAAAGAGGACAGTGTGTACATGTGCAGACCGTGAAATGTTTAAAAAAGATAAGGTCTTCGTCACAGCAGAGCCGTGTGACATCAGTGGTTACCTACGCCCTAAAAAATATACCTAGAACAGTTACAGCCGCTTGAATTAAATTATTATCGCATTTGCCTTAGCAATAACAGTCAGTCGACCCTTATCTAAAAAGTAGTTTCAATTATTTAAAACAATCATTTAAAAACTTCCTAGGTACAGTTCGCTGTTACGCATATTTCGGTTAAACGGCACATTTTGTGTTGTTCTAACGTTCTCATTATGATTGTTGTGCTGAAGGTTATATTAAACTTTACGCTCCCTACATATATTAACAGGAGGGACTTTTTAGAGTAAACTTCTCTTCTATAGATTTCAATATTGACGGTTTGTAATTATTTATACGTGCTTTTACGTGTAATAAAAATTTTGTCGTTTGGAAGGCCTTGGTGAATAGCCAACTGTAGTTGATTTAATCATTACAGTTCATTATGAATATACGGCCTATAATGAGACAGAATAAATTATTATTTTTTTATACTTAATTATAATGTAGTAAGTGTTCCTGAATGCTATTAAATAATATTAAAGAATGACTAAGGAAATACTAATCTGGAACGATTTGTACAACAAGTTGTATGTAAATGTGTGTACGTGTATGTTGTTACAGTTATTCGGCTCCCTTCGCCGAATGCAACAACAAGGGTTAATAACGATTTGAGCAAAATACATTAAATAGTCGCGCTACGGAATTGTACCCGTACTTTGGTCGACGTCGCTCCCCTCCCCGTCCCTTTCCTAGTAAAATTTTCCCTAGACAGGTTGTTTCAGTCGACTAGCAGAAACCGCTGTGAGCAGAGTTCCCCGTCGTCTCCGGGTCGACAACATAATTTGGAGCCTCTTTTACCAAGGTATTTATAATTATTTCAGTCACTATGGATCAGTAGCAGTAACGGTCATATGTTTGGCACTTTTATAAAAATAATCATATGTATTTTATGTATAAGATTATAATTTATATAAAACCGTGCATGCTCGTAACTGTAAGCCTCTTAAGAAAAAAAACAATTTCAGCCAGCCAATTCAGAGAAAGGGAAATATATGTAATTTTAAATGTCAATTTTAATATTGTTATACTATTTAAGCCACAATTCTGTAATTGTAAAAAACTGTAATTTGTAAATGGTGATTAAGCATTATGTAATTAAATGTGCGAGTACAGTAGCTGTTAACCGGTAATAAAAGTTCTGGAATTTACAGTGTAACTCGGTTCCACGAACGGGGACAGCAAGTCCAGAGATTCAGTCCAGCGTATCGAATTTTCTCGTCACGTAAGCAGATGCATCTTACAAGCAGAGCAGAAATACGAACCGTCAACGTTACTTATGTCCGCATTAGCAACGACGAACTCGACGCCACCAAACACCTTGTGCAGTTTCAAGTAACAACTTTTCATTAATAATACCCGGCAGTAGTTCCAAGTTCCGGATAGTTAGTAAAAAGAGGAAGCATGTAATAAATCGCTCACCTAGAGCGAGATGAACTAACATATTTCACAGAAACTTTAAAGTATAAGCAAACGTGAGAAATTCACTAGCGAATTATAGCATGCCTGTTGTACACAAGTAAAACTGTAAACTCGTATTGATTCTACGGCTGATTTATTCTAGTTGGTTTGAATCAGAATTTAATTTACTCTGTAAGTCGAGACTTAGTAACCAATCTGTTCACTATCTAATTTATTCAGTATTCCCGTTATTCAGTTTCCAGCTTATTTAACACTTAACTTATTCAGAATTTGATTATTTAGTTACTAATTTTACACGCTGGCTGATTTATAATTGCACGAAAGAGGCTAACTTTGTTTCAAAATTAATAAACTCCTTTTATCTCTGCTCACTAGCTGGTAGTGTAAATTATTTTGTGGTACCGCTCTCTATTATATGTATGTTATTTATTACGTGTGTTTTGTATGTATCCTATATTGGAAATGAGTCATAGGTGGTAGGGAATGTTATATTAATGTGGTATATTAAGAGATTTCTAGTGTATATTGTATGTCCACGTTTTTGGGGGCCCAGCATAGTATAAACGTGCTAAATAAGTGGTAGCATAAAAAAGCGTGGTACAATGTGAAGGGGAGCGAGGGACAAGATTTCCATACTGTGTGTGCACAGTGAAAGACCTTATTTGTAATGCTTCGATATATATAATCAATCAGGACAAAGTTGTGAATGTAAAAAGAGCACACTCTTATTAGGTTTAACGACTTACATTTAAAATAAGGTTCAGATATTTACAATTGTAACGCATAGTGTCCGTCAGCGAATAAGGTAGAATTGTGCGCCTATCGTTAGAAGCGCGTGTGTAAACACTATTCATGGATACACTCTTCAGGTACATTAGTAAACACAGTGGCTAAAATCATTATTTATATCTAAATAAATAAAATAATATTATCATAACTGTGGATTTAAAGGGAAACAACAAACAAATGAATTATTAAATTAACGTGGTTTTGAAGGTGTTAGAAACCAGGAGATGGACAATATGCTAGAAAAGACAAGAGTTAGCCAAGAGAGGCCAGGCAGGAAAGATTAAAAGGAAGGAATACCAGTGAAGACAGGATGAAGCAAGGTGAGAATCCTTGTAAGTGTACATCGGGAGTGCTAAACCCGTACCCATCAGGTATGGTCTCCCTGATAATGAAAAACATTATACATTGACCACACACACACACACACACACACACACACACACACACACACACACACACACACACACACACACACACACTCACATTTCACAAAGCAGGCAATAAATTGTATATATTTTGTAAGCATTTCGTTACCAATAAACGTTTTCACCGCTCATCTAAAAAACTTTTCTATTTATGCATAGGCTTTAACGCAAAACATGTCAACGCGCGCGCGCGCACACACACACACACACACACACACAAATCCAGATGTTCTGTGTTTGCCTTCATGTGTTGGTAGATCGCTTTTATTTCGGAGACAAATCAAAGAGTACCAGGTAATTAAAACACTAAAATTTATTTAGCTAAAGGAGATGATTAGCAGTAAGAAGTGCCAGTTAATTTATTTCATGGCCATAGAGAGCTACATTCAACGAAAGCGGCTTTTGATTAATGTTTATCTCAATTGAGTTTGATTATTTCCGAATTCATTCACGGAACGCATGACGTTATATTGAATACTGGCAAGAGATGACTGCCATAATTCAAGGCTGTTTTGCATTTTTAAGCGGCTTCGTTTTTTCAAGCCCGCTTACCACCCATGTGCAAATTTCCCTTGGGGGCGCCTCTCTGAATACACTATTATTATTCCCAATTCCCAATTCGGCTTTCGAGCCCAGTTTTGATTGTCGTTGAGTGAGATGATATACACCGGAAATTGTATCGCAATGAATCGCTTGTTCCGCGGGGAGTATAAAACTCTGCTCGTCCTGCTGAAGTAGAATTTAATTCCGATTCAATTTAATTAAGGCCACAAAAATCCGTTATCGTGTTGCGGTAACGGTCTCTGTTTACTGTCATAGCTGTCACTACCAGCCTCCTTTCAAAAAAAGGTACAGCCCAAACTCTCCGCCAGTCTAAAACGACACTAAACAGTAGCTTGATGGAAATGCAACGGCTTCGCATATATTACAATACGGTTCCCTCTGTCTTATATATGACAACTAATTTGTTGACTTAACCATTCAATTTTAAAGGTAGCTCTACGCAAAAGACGATTTAAAAATAAATTTCTATCCACTTCTTAGATTTTGGGACAGATTTACAGACACTCAGTTCGTCTGTTGGCTGAGTTCTTTCGTCAAATACATAGTATAGGGATTGAGAAGCATGGCGTTTTGGAATTGCCAATTCCTATGAACGACAGCGATCCGATTTCTGCGGTCTTACATCAAGACTTTCTGTTATGACTGCAACGCTTATTCAAAAGTGAACAATTATTATTGCACGTGTGGGACAACGAGCTACTAATAAGCTACTAAAAATGAATTCCTTAATTCCACCGATTTGCAAGTCTCTAAAATTATAAAGGTCTAATTGAGATGAACATTATGGAAAACATGGCAAGATAGAGCAACGATCATATGTATTTGCGAAACATGCATAGTAAAAGATATTAGGGGGTTAAATAAAGGTAAGATTGCTACTGTGAATTGTCACTTTGACATCATTTATAATAACAGGTTACTGAAGAAAGTTAGAGATAATCTTTAAAAAACGTGAAAGAAGTACTGGGTGACTAAGAATGTGATAAATAGACTGTGTCGATTGGTAAATTTAGCTTTTCAACGGCTGAGTTTCCTAAACGTCAAGAAAAAGAAGAAGAAGAAGAAGAAGAAGAAGAAGAAGAAGAAGAAGAAGAAGAAGAAGAAGAAGAAGAAGAAGAAGAAGAAGAAGAAGAACTTTGATTATTTTGATTACTCTTGTTTTACCTTCCAAGTTGCCAATCACCTTCATGTTTGTAAAGGTTGTAAAGCAGTCTTCTACAACTTAATTTATTTCGTGTTTTTGTATGATAGTGTAAGAGGTGGTCCATTTGTCATGGTCAAATTCTTTTCCTATATCTACACATGAAATAAACGGCTACTTTCTGACCTACCTTTGGTTCCAATTCTCTAGGTATTTTAAATAATAATATATTTTTTACTTAGACAAGTGTGTGTGTGTGTGTGTGTGTGTGTGGATATTAGGGGAAAGTAATTATAAACACATAGCATGCTGCGTCAGTAGTGTGGTGAGACTTCAGCTAAGCTAAGCGGATATTGCTACGCAACAATTCAACATACCATTAAAAAAATATTATGCACGTTGTTGGAAGACCGGCGATTAAGATTCAGTGATATTGCTTAAATCTTAGGCATCTCACATGAGCATGTGTACCATAGTTTATAAGATAATAGTTTGGTGTGATAAAAATTTTGTGAGGTGTTGGAATTGTCGCAGTTTTTTGGCGTCCACTGAGGGCATAGCCATCTATGCTCGTAGAAACATGTTTAAACTCGAGCGGCCACTTACAAACCATTTACTTTAAATGTTTATCGTTTCTAACAGATTTATTACTTTGTTGTCAGTATCCTTTGACGCTAGACCCTTTTTTACAAAATTTCAAAATGCGCACCAGGAGTGAATTTCTAACTGCTGGTAAACAACGAATATACTCACAGATAGATTTGTAGATTGACAGGTGGTTACAAGATATTTGAGTTTTACAGCACACAGAAAAGTTTAATTCTACCTCTAAGCTATAGATGTTGCTCCGCGAACTTATCAACTGACTCGTATAGTGAAAATACCAAATACAACCAATATTCTACGCTTTAAGCCTTTCAATAAAAGCGTTTGTACTTAATACGGATGTTTCCTTAATTTCTAATTTTTCTTCTTAATTTCTTATAAAATTTAAAATGTAATTATGTTTTATTTAAAGAAATTCAAATGACCAGTGGAATAGCGTTTTCCTGTCTTCAATCGATTTATTTACGTTAGAATTCTTTATTTTCGGTGTAATTTATTCTTATCTGTCCTGAGGCTGCCACAATACTACCTTTGAAAAACTTACTATTTTCCAGTAAAAGCAGAAACCCCTATAAAGTATTCACTTTATATTATCTTTCATCTATCTAAAATTCAAGGAGGATTTCATTTTAAGTTTGTTTTTATTACATTACTTCTGGCTCATTTTCTGCTCCAACTGAATTAAAAATAATTTTTTTAAGAAAATACGATCTATGAAAATTGTAATGGACGCTAAATTCAGTTTCATTTTACTGTATTGATTGAAACTCTCTGGTAACAGAGTCTGTACTTAGCGTTAAACTGTGATCGTTAAACTGGCAAAGCGAGTCCTCAATTATAATTCGACTGTTTTGCATTTGCCTGTCTATCTGTCTAGTTGTCTACCGACTGTATACTTGGTGTAGGTCTATAACTTTTGAATGTGTAGGTCTCTTCCTTGTGGGTTGTGTAACAATGTACCATCTGTTTTAGTGCAGTATTTTTCTACTACTAAACTGACTTCACTACGGTATATTAACATAATAGTTTAACTAATTTGTTACACATGTTTATACAATTCCTTCTTAAACACTAACACAAATCTTTCTTGTATTATTTGCAATGTTTTTTTGGTCAATGGTGGAATTTAATTCCTGTCATGTTTGATACTTAACAACTGTCTTTTATTTGTTGTCAGTTCTTTATGAACAATAACCTGATTGTTCTATTTTGTTCTAATCTGGTGGTCTTATGATTATGTGTGTTGGTTACAACTTTATTAAATCAGTCACACTCATTGTCTGTGTTTATTTGACTATTTTTTAATTTTTGTTGTTTCATCATGAAATTAACATATTTTTCACACTGTAAACTTCATCACTGTAATTGTTTGTGTGGTTTATTCAGTTGAAATAGTTAGTTATTCACAGGTTTCACATTTGTATTAAGTACACACTTTAATTGTTTGTGGTTCCTTAAATGTTTCACACTGGTTTCCTTGTCACACTTATAATCATTTCTTTGGTCACTTACACTGTTTTTAGTACATGTGGTTTATGTTGAGTCCTTATATCTTCTGTCCATCTTCTTTCTTCTTCTTGGTGCTCATTCTGGTCCTTCTTCTTTCTTCTTTATTCTATATTTTCATCGTAGTTGCTATTTTTATTTATCTCCATTGTTGTTGGAGCTTGTTGATCCTTGTTTCGTTGATTCCCCTCACTGTTGGATCCTATTGGGTCTACTTACTGATATTTTGTTTTGGGCTTGTGGCATTTTCTTTCTTCATTTTGTAATTAATGTTGATATATTCGTATTCTCTTCTTCATTGTTGGATTTTTTATTAATATTTTTGTAGATACACACTTATATACACTTAGGTTTATTTATCTAGATATACTCCCATGTTTTTTCTTATACTTGACGTTACATTCGTTTATATTATGTAACTACCATATTTTTGGTACTGTTACATATGCCTTCCTATAAGAATTGATTAATTCTGAATTATTATAATATATTTTTCATTGAAGAATTTATCAATTGTTGTACATTCCATGTTGATTCACATGTTTTTTCCATATATCCCTTCACTTTCTTCTGTTTGAATCGTATTTATCTTCTCTATGTAATTATCTCCCTTGTTTATTTAGTTCCCTAATTCCCTAACATAAGTTTACCTGGGGCAGTTTAGAGCGGCTCACTTTGGCTATTCAACTCTACTGGCCATACTAATTTCAATAAATACGGAGGCAAATCATCTCCTTCAATAATAATAAATGATTGCTGGCATTACTCTTCAGTCAATTCATTTTAAATCATCAAAAATAATAATAGTGGTCGTTCTTCCGACAAATAATAAATATCCTTGGGATTAATTCACGCATCTGCGGTTTATACATTGTTATTCTCTCTTTTCTTGATTCAACTTGTCTATATTCTTCACATATTATAGGGATAGTTTGTTTTACATTTCCTCACTGGTATACTCTCATGATTGTCTTCGTTAGTATATTATTTTTTCATTCTTCACTATCATTGATCAATCTCTTCATTATGTCATTTTGTTTTCACTTTGAATGTCGTCTCCTCATATTCTTCATCTGAGGTTTCATTCTTCTAGATATAATTCATAAGTACATTTGTTTTTTCTTCTTCTTCATGGTTTGTATTTGGCATTTATACTCCGTGTGGTATCGGCTTCTTCTCTAGTAATATACATCATAAACGATGTGGTTGTGTGTGGTGGTTTGTCTACATTAATACCTTATTTTGGTTTCATTTTTCCAACTTCGCATTTGTTCCTTCTTTTTTCTTTAATAGTACGGGTAAGATGTTATAACTACTGGTTGACGTGGCTCTTGGAATTCATATGTGCCTAGGATGTAATGCGTCAGTCTCGTATTTTTATACTCTTTATTTAATATATTCATTTTAATAGTACGGGCAAGATGTTAAAATTACTGGTTGACTTGGCTCTTGGAATTGTAGTAGTGCCTAGGATGTAATTTGTCTTTCTCGTATTTTTATACTCTTTATTTAATATATTCATTTTAATAGTACGGGTAAGATGTTATAACTACTGGTTGACATGGCTCTTGGAATTGGTTATGCCTTGGATGTAATTTGTCGATCTCGTATATTTTATACTCTTCTTCTATTATAGTTAGTACGTTATTATTATTAATAAATACAATGTTCTGAATCCTTTACATTAACTCTCTTGAAGTATATTTTCTCACATTATAAAATTACAATATATTCAATGTTCAATACATAATTATACAGTTACTTCTCATTTAATATAACACATATTAATTTTCATAATAGTAATACATCCTTTTTTCTTTACTCAACATCTATTTTTATAATCATATTTTCATTTTTCACTTTTAAATAACAATGATCTTCATAGCCACTTTTCATTTTTCATTTTGATATAGTCAATAGTTATATTTATAATTATACCTTCATTTTTCATAACAAATATTTTCATCCTTTACATTATCAATAATAAAATAATCCTTATCGCTATCTTTTCACTTTTTGGTCCCATAATTTAATTTTCAATATATTTTTTCATTGAGGTTTGATTATAGGTACCTTTTATCTTCTTTGTAATAGGGTTCTGCAATTCATATGTGTTGTTCAGATTGTTTTTTGTCACAGTATATGGTCCGTCCTTCTTCTTCAATGGTGGATGGTTATCTGGTTTAACCATAGTCGATTATCCTTGTCGCTCTGTTCCCTCGGATTATCTTTGTGTCCAGATTAGTTTCTGTACTGGTGAAGTATCTTCTTACCATACGGTTCTTCCATTTGGCGGCTACTAGGGCTGAGTCTGCCTTCCATTCTTCTGCCCTCCTTCCATCTCTTTCTTCAATACATTTGTTTCCATTGTCCTCCTGGTGGCTGTCATTTCTGGTGCTTGATAACTCCCTCAATTTGGTTTGGGTATCGTCATCTATCTTCGGATTCGGTACCTTCGTTAATTGACTCCTCTTCTTCCGCAGTTCTCTAATCTCTTTGGCGTATCCCTCGACAATCCGGTCCCATTTCTCTTGGTCGCTTTCCTTTTTCTTAAAATATTTCACTCTTCTTTTGGAAATACGTGGTTGACATATTCGGTTGGTCCTCTTCTTCTTTGTTGTTACATAATCTTCCTCCTTTTCCATCTCCATGATGCTCCTCCGATACTCCTTCCTGAAAATCCTTTCTTCATGGTTAATAATTGGTAAGTTGACCACATGAATCAGACCATTTCTAGTCATTTCAATCAAGTCTCTTGTAACTCTTGCCTTCCTCGGACGTAGGATTCTTCTTTCTTCCGTCTTCACCTCTTCCTTTTCTTTAATTATCTGGATCTTCTTATCTCCACTATCTTCAGGCTCTGGACTCGTCGTCTCCACGTTTTTATTTTCAGGTACCTCTTCAAATTCCATTTGATCGTCTACTATTACTTCTCTTCTTATCTTCTTAACACTCTCTTCTGCCTCTTCACAACATCTTTTTATTGTTTTTTCTGATTGCTTGTAATCATCCTTGACGACCGTATTTATTGACTCCACGATCTCCTTGTCGTCTCCCTTTATTCTCTTATTCATGCAGTCTAATTTCCTGTTGATCTTGTCGATCTTTACTCCCAACTCTGCCGACAAATCTTCTTTCATGATGGCCATTCTCTTCTCCAACAATTCTTCGGTTTTCCTTTGACCCTCTTCCATTCTCTTGTTCGTCTCATCCAGCTTCTTGATCACCTCTTCCCTTGCGGACTGGTTCTCCTCCTTTGATGATTTCTGACCTTCTTCTATTTTACTGTTTAATTCTGCTTTCAATGACTCTATTGATTTGTCCATCTTCTGGTCTGTGGACTTCTGGCTTTCTTTCAGTGACTCTATTGATTCGTCCATTTTCTTACTTAATTCCTCCTTATTAGATCTACTGTCTTCCTTCAATGCCTCCATCATTCTTTTCATCCATTCCTGCAATGTTGACTCTCCTATTGACATTGTTCTTTCAGGCTGGTTTGTTTCAGGTGGAGCTTCTTGAATCATCACTTCCGGTTCCTCCATAGGCTGCTGAACCTCCTCCGCCGGTTCAATTCTTTTTTCCTTCGTTTCCAGTACAACTTCTTCTACATCTTCCGTTGACATGGCCTCTTTTTCTTCTCTTCTGGTCTCCTTTTCCGCTTCAGCTACCCTCTTCCTCGATGTCGATCTCGATTTTGATCTTGACTTTAATCTTTCGGTGTACGTCGTGCTGTCCTGGTAATGTACCTGCTGTCTTTTTCACGAATTTGGGATTATTGGGTCACTAGTTATGGTGTAATTTCCCTTAAATCGTGCTCAGACGTTGGGCGCCAACATGTAAAGGAACTTTACAAGTTTATTGATACTAGTATATATATTGTTTTTGTGTATACTATATTTTTGTATAGTATAGTATCGATGTGGTGTGTTCGTGTGGGTGTAGATACGCACCGGTATCTACGATAATGTTGTTTATCTAAATATGTAATCGGAATCGTAGAGGTTATTGGTGTTAATGTATTGTTTTCTATGGGTACGTAGTAATAGTTTACTCCTTTTATTTTAGTATGATTCGCGCACTTTGTTGTGTAGCTCACTTACTTACCACACTTGAATACTTCAATTCTGTTCTGTGACGTTCCTCCTGAAATACATGCACTTCAAATACAACAAAAAAAATATTCGGATTGAATATTTAATATATCATCACACACAATAGTAAATGAAGCAATATCTGATGAGTATTCTGAATTATGCTAAAACTTTTTAAATTCTTCCGCCACCTGTGTCAGAACTGATTAAAAAATAAATGAATTTACTTTTACTAGAAATGATACTCCTTTTGTGGTAATAAAATTGGAGGTTTATTAACAATTTGATAAGTGATAAAATCTTTGACAATTAAAAACAATAATTAACAACCTTTCAATTACTGATTACAATAAAATTCAATAAGACTCTGTCTAATTCCTCAAGGCTGGTAGACCTGTTGTTAGTACAATAATTTAACTGCATAGGTTATGTTACTTTGATTCAGAGAATTACCATATTTCGTTAGGTTCTTTGAGGTAACATGATACCAGTCACAAGATGTAATACAAATAACTATATGGAATTAACAATAGTGAATAATAATTGAACAAATATAAAAAAATCAAAAATTGATACCATATGTCTGGTATTTATGAAATTATCGTACGCGGGTATGCGCACGCATCTCTAATACTAGTTTGCAATTATCAAGCTGTATGACTTGTACAGTATTTAAAAATGTATTACGTTCGTTTAATAATTAGTTTTAAAAATCATTTTATTCACAAGAGAAAAATTTCTCAAAAAACTCTTGTTAGCAATTCTATTTGATTTGAATGTTACTTGAGAACAGATCGGTAATGTTGAAATTATCAAGTTACCGTAACGATTTCTGAGGTTAGAATTAACCGGTGTTGTTACAAAGGATAAGTATTCCTTATTAGCTAATATTTCTTAGGCTATACATGTAAATATATTATTCATAATACTTTTTAATATATTATTATCAGAATTACATTTATTCCGATTGTAAGAAAATTAATAAAGTATATTTTAAAATATAGAAAAATTCAAGAAAAATACGTTTAGTCAAACGAGTGACCAAATACACTCGTATTCATTAACAATTATTTCCAAACATAATATTTTAAAATTATTATAATTAATTAAAATATTTTTCTAATATTTTAATAATGGCGATTTAAATCTTTTCTCAATTCTGATAATTTAATTACTGTTTTTCAATACTCAGCGATATCTGGCTTGCGTAGTATCGAAAGTTAGATATTCACAAAATGATTATTTTTCATTTAAATATTGTTTAAATAAAACTGTACTCCCTGTTTCCTATTTAAAACTTCACTCGCAAGTATGGTCGACATTACACTGACCTACTTGTTCAATTAAAACAATTCCGCACTTTTTCACTCGTATGTATGAATGTTGTATTAAGGTTAACTGTATGTGGTGTACTGACGTAAAATGGCGCGCACAGTTTTAAAATATAAACTCCTTCTTTCTTGTCTCGAGCGGCGTGACCTTTACGTTTGGTGGTTGATCGTAGACTGTCTTGTACCTCTGAAGCGTCTCTCGGTCGTCTGCTGAAAGTCATTCATTCCATTGGCTGGATTCGTTATACTCTCTGACCCGAAAGCCTTCGTTTTATTAAAATATTTAATTTTTTGCCAAAATTTAGTTTGGGTTGGAGGCTTTTTTACGTCATCACTGGTACAAAGATTTAACTGAAAAGTTTAAAAGTATCATAACTTTCTTATCTTACGTCCTATCATTAATTGGTTGATATCAATGAATTCAGGGCGTTTTGCTTGTTAAAATAAGTTTAAGAACGCTTATTTTTCGTTCATTACTACCATTACAATAACGATTTTATTTGTTATTTCTGGTGCATCTTATTTTTATAAGTTCGTTACACCAGATTTTATTTAAATATAATAAAACACTTCTTATCTAAACACTTTGAGTCTGTATCTCAGTCGGTTTAATTTACAATTTGGGAAAAACTGTTCCCTGCACAAATCTCGTTATGGCGTCATTAAGCGTCCATGTTAGATTTCTCATAAACATGCTTATAACTAATTTTTCTTATTTAAAATGATCATATTACTATCTAATATTATTAGTAATGTTTATTTACACAATTTTACACTATAATATTTATGTATGACTGTGGTTAATTTAATATTTACATAAGTTCAAACCTCTCCTATGTTTCTTATACAATTTTTCATCTTATTTTTTGGTCTCTTCATATAAATCATATCATTTAATGATTGTAATTAGTGTACACACATAGTACCTAATCTATTATATATAATGGTTATCCTTTAATTAGCTCAGAACTCTTTAATCTTTCAGTAATGGCTCTGTTCATTTTGTGTCATATCATATTAGTCATTTATTTTTTCTAATATAACAACTAAATTGTTATTGTCCTATTTGGTTTGGATTCCCAAAGTAGCACTATATATTATTCTAACTTTTGGTAATGTTCCCAATTATTTTTACATAAGTTTATATGCTATATTTTTCATAAATAACTGGTTGGTCATTGTTTGTTTACATTTGGTTTTCTTCATAATGGTCATTTGGTTTTTAAATGTTTGTATATAATATGACTGCTTTTATGGTCATTATCTGTTCTCAAAGTAGCTTTGGGATTTTCTCTTACTACTGGTAACAATTGTAACAATCTGTGCTCAATATTTGATACAGTATTTTTCTTAACTAATTAGCTATACAATGGTTTAGCTTACTTCTGGTCATATGTACATGGTTAGTTGGTTTACAATAATTTAGTTATAATACTGTTCTTATCATGTTTAGAATCTGTTCTCAATGTATTATCAGATATTTATTTCACTACTGGTAATACTCTTATAAACATTGATATTGGTTTTGATACTGTACTTTTCTTAACTAAATTGGTATACTTTTCTCATTTCTGCTATTCTCTGTGTCCTTATGTTTGACTTGTTCTATTTACATTGTTTTGCATTATATTACATTGTTTCTTAATATTTATTATTATTACTTATAATAAATTCTCATTTGATAACATATTTGATGATCAGATATTTATACTAATATGTATCATTTTCTGTTGTAATAGGTCTCTTCCTTGTGGGTTGTGTAACAATGTACCATCTGTTTTAGTGCAGTATTTTTCTACTACTAAACTGACTTCACTACGGTATATTAACATAATACTTTAACTAATTTGTTACACATGTTTATACAATTCCTTCTTAAACACTAACACAAATCTTTCTTGTATTATTTGCAATGTTTTTCTGGTCAATGGTGGAATTTAATTCCTGTCATGTTTGATACTTAACAACTGTCTTTTATTTGTTGTCAGTTCTTTATGAACAATAACCTGATTGTTCTATTTTGTTCTAATCTGGTGGTCTTATGATTATGTGTGTTGGTTACAACTTTATTAAATCAGTCACACTCATTGTCTGTGTTTATTTGACTATTTTTTAATTTTTGTTGTTTCATCATGAAATTAACATATTTTTCACACTGTAAACTTCATCACTGTAATTGTTTGTGTGGTTTATTCAGTTGAAATAGTTAGTTATTCACAGGTTTCACATTTGTATTAAGTACACACTTTAATTGTTTGTGGTTCCTTAAATGTTTCACACTGGTTTCCTTGTCACACTTATAATCATTTCTTTGGTCACTTACACTGTTTTTAGTACATGTGGTTTATGTTGAGTCCTTATATCTTCTGTCCATCTTCTTTCTTCTTCTTGGTGCTCATTCTGGTCCTTCTTCTTTCTTCTTTATTCTATATTTTCATCGTAGTTGCTATTTTTATTTATCTCCATTGTTGTTAGAGCATGTTGATCCTTGTTTCGTTGATTCCCCTCACTGTTGGATCCTATTGGGTCTATTTACTGATATTTTGTTTTGGGCTTGTGGCATTTTCTTTCTTCATTTTGTAATTAATGTTGATATATTCGTATTCTCTTCTTCATTGTTGGATTTTTTATTAATATTTTTGTAGATACACACTTATATACACTTAGGTTTATTTATCTAGATATATTCCCATGTTTTTTCTTATACTTGACGTTACATTCGTTTATATTATGTAACTACCATATTTTTGGTACTGTTACAATATTTGTCTTGTTAATCAGTTTATTTTTTATTTTATTCTAATATTCTTCCTATAAATAATCATCATCGTCTTATTCAGTAAGAATTAAACCAGAAATGGTTTGTTCTGTTCCCAAGCAGATAAAGTAGAGCTGGTTATTCCAACGCTTTTTCGATCGTCCCAGTCCTCTCCGCCCCTCACCAAAAATTCCCAGTGTAAGGCCTGCCTCTTTTTCAAACAAAATACTTTCCGAGACGTTACGAAGGCTTCCATTCATGATTTTACTATACTCTTTGAATCGTTTATTTAATAAACTAATGACTGTGTAGCTTCCAACGTTATTCCTTGTTCCTATATTAAAGAAATTAATTATTTCTCTCTCACACTCCAATCAATGGATTTTCTTACTTATCCGAATAGGTTGAATAGAAGCATTCTAAACTACCATTCCTACAAAACGTCTAAAACTGGAAGGATAAAATAAGAGAAGAAGACGGAGAATAAGCAACTAACAGGTTTTCAGAATATTTATTAGTTGTTTCTGAATAGTTTGACTTAGTTTTATTGGTTATATTTATATTAAATTTTCATGCCGATCTAACAGAAACATTGGACTCTGAATACAGGGAGTAGAAAAATTGGCATGTTATAACGGGAGAACTTCAAAAACGCTTGCATAAACACAGACACAACAAAATCTTGTGAAGTTAAGAAGTTATTACCGATATAGATCTGAACAAACGTTACAGATATCAGCTATTGAACTCTTACGCTTTCCATGTTGCTACTTTGCAAAAAAATACTCAGCGTCATTAATTTTTAAACAAACTTTCTCTGTTGAAATTTCTATTCGACCTAAAACAGTATACTATAAAAGTCTAACATTCTGAATTCTGTAACTGCATCTACAGTTTGAGTGTAAGTGCGGCTAGCTATTCTTCCAGCCTTGTTGGCTAAAGTGTTTTAACCCTTCGGTAGGAACATATGGCTGCCAGGCATGTATGGTTTACCTTTTTGCTGCTAGAAGCTTCCTGCGTGCTGCTGGGCAAGTCCCCCTCCTAGAATTCCTCAATCAGTTGTTGTGTGTGACAGCGAAAGTGTCGTCATCTCGTAGCTCTCCTCCGTTTGACCGTAAGTTACCTCTTTCTAAAAGTTACCCTGCCTGTCAGGCATGTATTCCTCTAAATGTACGTCTGATTTCATGCCTTCCAGGCATATAATCCTCTAACCGTACGTAGTTTTGCATGCTTATTAGGCATATGTTCTTTATAAGGGTGGGGGGGTCAGGCAGATGTTCCACTGGGAAGTGTATAGTACCAAACATATACCAAGTCTGCAAAAAAGTACATATCAATGTGAAATTATTACAATGAAGTAATTGGAAAAGAAGAAATGGTATATTTTATTTTCTAAAGTAGTTATTTTGGCATTTTTATGAAAATATGAGTACCTGCCTAGGAGGCGGGGTGTTCCTCATAATGTATGTATTGTATATGCTTGTCGAGCAGGGGGTTCCTTTAAGTGCAAAATTAAAACATGTTCCTACCGAAGGGTTAAATCGCCGACAAGAGGCTACTAATCAGTAATGTAATACTAAATGAAATCGCTATCTTCAAAGGAGCCCTGTAATTTTGCTGCTTCTGTTTAGTCATAGAATATGCACACTTAGTTAAAGCGAATACAGTTCCTTAGAATTCTCAGCGTTAGCCAAACCTCTCTACTACTGTACGGAACAGTGCTAATTCCGTAATAGTCTTCAGACCGTTATATTTTTAAACACACGCTTTTCCTCCAAAGGGCAACGGAACACAACGTAATTTTAAACGTTTCAATATTTAACAGGCAGAAACGGTTTCTTTCGTATTCTCTGAAGAATATACTTAATAAGTACAATGAAAAATATCGCTAATGTCGTGTTTTTGTGTTTGCGTTGTGTTCGCTGAAAGATTGAAGCCAATTTCCAGTTTTAACTCGACCGTTTAGCTCGCGTAATTTTTGAACCGATTTTTGGTTACCTGTTCATAGTTTTATCTCACAAAACCCTATTGTTTTGAGAGATCGAGTCCCCCAAAAAAGTGACGAAAGGCAAAATTTGAACTGTCAAAATTTTTGAGTATCACAAAATCCATGTATTGTTCATATGTTCATAACGTTTGCTAGAAGTGTTATTTAAGATCACTGTTGTTTTATTTTGTTATAATTTATATACATGGTAATGTATTATATATTTCAACACTTGTTATTTTTAGTGTTAATGATAAGACGTTTGTTGCTAAAATTGCCTTTATAGAAAACTGATAACTGCTGTTTCTTTTGTTGCCTATTTTCCGCAGCGAATAAAATATATAAACAAATATAGTCATATATTTCGTTTAAACGTTTAAGTACAGAAACAACGTTTCCACTTTCGTCAAAATATAAGAGCCTTTACATTAATCTTCTGTTATCCGCTTTGATGCTTACTCACCACTAGGAGCGCTAGTATTGCTTCAGAAGCATTTTTACAACATATAAAAAAATGAGACCTTCACTTCTGAATGTTTTGTTAGGCTTCTGTTTAGTTGTCATTTCGCTACTCTTCTTCCTCTCCTCTTTCTTCTTCTTCTTCTTCTTCTTCTTCTTCTTCTTCTTCTTCTTCTTCTTCTTCTTCTTCTTCTTCTTCTTCTTCTTCTTCTTCTTCTTCTTCTTCTTCTTCTTCTTCTTTTGGCTATTAGCGTTTTTAGTGTACTTGTAATAGACAGTACAACAGCCGAAGAAAATGATAAATCACATTCCGAATATGAAATAGTAGAGGGTGTGTTACCTTTGCGTCTAGAATTATAACAAAATATTTTTTAAATACTTAATTGTAATTTTAACATTTTGAGTAATATATTATTATATTCTAATAATTACTGTAATACTTATTATAGTATTATTAATACGAATTATAATAACTTGTTTTTTCAATTATTTGTAGCTAAATTTCCATTGTTCCGGCACTAGTTTATTTCAAGACCATATACAAAAATATTTTCTCAAAACACCTGATTGCACAAACATTTTAACGATGAAATTTCAGTGTCCTTAAGAGGTTTACTTTGTAGTATTACAAAAACAAAACCTAGGTTGTCCATCATTTTACCTTTTCAAGAGATTGGTTTTTAGGATTTTCTAAAAATTTTCAATTTTTTGGTCTATCCGGTTTAGAAATTAAAGAATATTAATATAAACAATTCATTTTACATGTTCAATTTTACTTTTTTACATATCTTACTCATCAAATCGATAATTTACGTTGTTGCCAAAATGAAAGCCGCCAGTTCTATCAAGACGTCTTTCATATGTCGTGATCTCACATCACTTCTCACAATTTGTTAACTAAAAATGTATTAAAAATACATTAGAGAACTAAACGCAAAACTGATGAAACAAGTATCACAGACTGTGAAAAATACGGAAAATGAATTTTATAAAAGAAGAAAATGTAAAGTAAATAGCTATTTAGTTGGATATAACATTTCAAGAGAGAGAGAGAGAGACGGCGAGAGAGAGAAAGAGGACAGTGTGTACATGTGCAGACCGTAAAATGTTTAAAAAAGATAAGGTCTTCGTCACAGCAGAGCCGTGTGACATCAGTGGTTATCTACGCCCTAAAAAATATACCTAGAACAGTTACAGCCGCTTGAATTAAATTATTATCGCATTTGCCTTAGCAATAACAGTCAGCCGACCCTTATCTAAAAAGTAGTTTCAATTATTTAAACAATCATTTAAAAACTTCCTAGGTACAGTTCGCTGTTACTCATATTTCGGTTAAACGGCCCATTTTATGTTGTTCTAACGTTCTCATTATGATTGTTGTGCTGAAGGTTATATTAAACTTTACGCTCCCTACATATATTAACAGGAGGGACTTTTTAGAGTAAGCTTCTCTTCTATAGATTTCAATATTGACGGTTTGTAATTATTTATATGTGCTTTTACGTGTAATAAAAATTTTGTCGTTTGGAAGGCCTTGGTGAATAGCCAACTGTAGTTGATTTAATCATTACAGTTCATTATTAATATACGGCCTATAATGAGACAGAATGAATTATTATTTTTTTATACTTAATTATAATGTAGTAAGTGTTCCTGAATGCTATTAAATAATAGTAAAGAATGACTAAGGAAATACTAATCTGGAACGATTTGTACAAAAAGTTGTATGTAAATGTGTGTACGTGTATGTTGTTACAGTTATTCGGCTCCCTTCGCCGAATGCAAAAACAAGGGTTATTAACGATTTGAGCAAAATACATTAAATAGTCGCGCTACGGAATTGTACCCGTACTTTGGTCGACGTCGCTCCCCTCCCCGTCCCTTTCCTAGTAAAATTTTCCCTAGACAGGTTGTTTCAGTCGACTAGCAGAAACCGCTGTGAGCAGAGTTCCCCGTCGTCTCCGGGTCGACAACTTAATTTGGAGCCTCTTTTACCAAGGTATTTATAATTATTTCAGTCACTATGGATCAGTAGCAGTAACGGTCATATTTGTTTGGCACTTTTATAAAAATAATCATATGTATTTTATGTATAAGATTATAATTTATATAAAACCGTGCATGCTCGTTACTGTAAGCCTCTTAAGAAAAAAACAATTTCAGCCAGCCAATTCAGAGAAAGGGAAATATATGTAATTTTAAATGTCAATTTTAATATTGATATACTATTTAAGCCACAATTCTGTAATTGTAAAAAACTGTAATTTGTAAATGGTGATTAAGCATTATATAATTAAATGTGCGAGTACAGTAGCTGTTAACCGGTAATAAAAGTTCTGGAATTTACAGTGTAACTTGGTTCCACGAACGGACACAGCAAGTCCGGTGATTCAGTCCAGCGTATCGAATTTTCTCGTCACGTAAGCAGAGCAGAAATACGAACCGTCAACATTACTGATGTCCGCATTAGCAACGACGAACTCGACGCCACCAAACACCTTGTGCAGTTTCAAGTAACAACTTTTCATTAATAATACCCGGCAGTAGTTCCAAGTTCCGGATAGTTAGTAAAAAGAGGAAGCATGTAATAAATCGCTCACCTAGAGCGAGATGAACTAACATATTTCACAGAAACTTTAAAGTATAAGCAAACGTGAGAAATTCACTAACGAATTATAGCATGCCTGTTGTACACAAGTAAAACTGTAAACTCGTATTGATTCTACGGCTGATTTATTCTAGTTGGTTTGAATCAGAATTTAATTTACTCTGTAAGTCGAGACTTAGTAACCAATCTGTTCACTATCTAATATATTCAGTATTCCCGTTATTCAGTTTCCAGCTTATTTAACACTTAACTTATTCAGAATTTGATTATTTAGTTACTAATTTTACACGCTGGCTGATTTATAATTGCACGAAAGAGGCTAACTTTGTTTCGAAATTAATAAACTCCTTTTATCTCTGCTCACTAGCTGGTAGTGTAAATTATTTTGTGGTACCGCTCTCCATTATATGTATGTTATTTATTATGTGTGTTTTGTATGTATCCTATATTGGAAATGAGTCATAGGTGGTAGGGAATGTTATATTAATGTGGTATATTAAGAGATTTCTAGTGTATATTGTATGTCCACGTTTTTGGGGGCCCAGCATAGTATAAACGTGCTAAATAAGTGGTAGCATAAAAAAGCGTGGTACAATGTGAAGGGGAGCGAGGGACAAGATTTCCATACTGTGTGTGCACAGTGAAAGACCTTATTTGTAATGCTTCGATATATATAATCAATCAGGACAAAGTTGTGAATGTAAAAAGAGCACACTCTTATTAGGTTTAACGACTTACATTTAAAATAAGGTTCAGATATTTACAATTGTAACGCATAGTGTCCGTCAGCGAATAAGGTAGAATTGTGCGCCTATCGTTAGAAGCGCGTGTGTAAACACTATTCATGGATACACTCTTCAGGTACATTAGTAAACACAGTGGCTAAAATCATTATTTATATCTAAATAAATAAAATAATATTATCATAACTGTGGATTTAAAGGGAAACAACAAACAAATGAATTATTAAATTAACGTGGTTTTGAAGGTGTTAGAAACCAGGAGATGGACAATATGCTAGAAAAGACAAGAGTTAGCCAAGAGAGGCCAGGCAGGAAAGATTAAAAGGAAGGAATACCAGTGAAGACAGGATGAAGCAAGGTGAGAATCCTTGTAAGTGTACATCGGGAGTGCTAAACCCGTACCCATCAGGTATGGTCTCCCTGATAATGAAAAACATTATACATTGACCACACACACACACACACACACACACACACACACACACACACACACACACACACACACACACACACACACACACACACTCACTCACTCACTCACTCACTCACTCACTCACTCACTCACACACTCACATTTCACAAAGCAGGCAATAAATTGTATATATTTTGTAAGCATTTCGTTACCAATAAACGTTTTCACCGCTCATCTAAAAAACTTTTCTATTTATGCATAGGCTTTAACGCAAAACATGTCAACGCGCGCGCACACACACACACACACACACACACACAAATCCAGATGTTCTGTCTTTGCCTTCATGTGTTGGTAGATCGCTTTTATTTCGGAGACAAATCAAAGAGTACCAGGTAATTAAAACACTAAAATTTATTTAGCTAAAGGAGATGATTAGCAGTAAGAAGTGCCAGTTAATTTATTTCATGGCCATAGAGAGCTACATTCAACGGAAGCAGCTTTTGATTAATGTTTATCTCAATTTAGTTTGATTATTTCCGAATTCATTCACGGAACGCATGACGTTATATTGAATACTGGCAAGAGATGACTGCCATAATTCAAGGCTGTTTTGCATTTTTAAGCGGCTTCTTTTTTTCAAGCCCGCTTACCACCCATGTGCAAATTTCCCTTGGGGGCGCCTCTTTGAATACACTATTATTATTCCCAATTCCCAATTCGGCTTTCGAGCCCAGTTTTGATTGTCGTTGAGTGAGATGATATACACCGGAAATTGTATCGCAATGAATCGCTTGTTCCGCGGGGAGTATTAAACTCTGCTCGTCCTGCTGAAGTAGAATTTAATTCCGATTCAATTTAATTAAGGCCACAAAAATCCGTTATCGTGTTGCGGTAACGTTCTCTGTTTACTGTCATAGCTGTCACTACCAGCCTCCTTTCAAAAAAAGGTACAGCCCAAACTCTCCGCCAGTCTAAATCGACACTAAACAGTAGCTTGATGGAAATGCAACGGCTTCGCATATATTACAATACGGTTCCCTCTGTCTTATATATGACAACTAATTTGTTGACTTAACCATTCAATTTTAAAGGTAGCTCTACGCAAAAGACGATTTTAAAAAAAATTTCCTTCCACTTCTTAGATTTTGGGACAGATTTACAGACACTCAGTTCGTCTGTTGGCTGAGTTCTTTCGTCAAATACATAGTAAAGGGATTGAGAAGCATGGCGTTTTGGAATTGCCAATTCCTATGATCGACAGCGATGCGATTTCTGCGGTCTCACATCAAGACTTTCTGTTATGACTGCAACGCTTATTCAAAAGTGAACAATTATTATTGCACGTGTGGGACAACGAGCTACTAATAAGCTACTAAAAATGAATTCCTTAATTCCACCGATTTGCAAGTCTCTAAAATTATAAAAGACTAATTGAGATGAACATTAGGGAAAACATGGCAAGACAGAGCAACGATCATAAGTATTTGCGAAACATGCATAGTAAAAGATATTAGGGGGTTAAATAAAGGTAAGATTGCTACTGTGAATTGTCACTTTGACATCATTTATAATAACAGGTTACTGAAGAAAGTTAGAGATAATCTTTAAAAAACGTGAAAGAAGTACTGGGCGACTAAGAATGTGATAAATAGACTGTGTCGATTGGTAAATTTAGCTTTTCAACGGCTGAGTTTCCTAAACGTCAAGAAAAAAGAAGAAGAAGAAGAAGAAGAAGAACTTTGATTACTCTTGTTTTTCCTTCCAAGTTGCCAATCACCTTCATTTGTAAAGGTTGTAAAGCAGTCTTCTACAACTTAATTTATTTCGTGTTTTTGTATGATAGTGTAAGAGGTGGTCTATTTGTCATGGTCAAATTCTTTTCCTATATCTACACATGAAATAAACGGCTACTTTCTGACCTACCTTTGGTTCCAATTCTCTAGGTATTTTAAATAATAATATATTTTTTACTTAGACAAGTGTGTGTGTGTGTGTGTGTGTGTGTGTGTGTGTGTGTGTGTGTGTGTGTGTGTGTGGATATTAGGGGAAAGTAATTATAAACACGTAGCATGCTGCGTCAGTAGTGTGGTGAGACTTCAGCTAAGCTAAGCGGAGCTAAGTGTTGTGTTGCAGTAACAGCGGAAACAGATTTATCGCTGAGTTACCTTGGCAGTATGAATGAAAATGTATAATATAGTCATATTTTTCTCTTAAGAGCCAATACGTCCACTTATAAAATAGCAAATTATTGCATAAATTATAAATTTGGTATATTGCGACGCAACAATTCAACATACCATTAAAAAAATATGATGCACATTGTTGGAAGACCGGCGATTAAGATTCAGTGATATTGCTTAAATCTTAGGCATCTCACATGACCATGTGTACCATAGTTTATAAGATAATAGTTTGGTGTGATAAAAATTTTGTGCAAGGTGTTGGAATTGTCGCAGTTTTTTGGCGTCGACTGAGGGCATAGCCATCTATGCTCGTAGGAACATGTTTAAACTCGAGCGGCCACTTACAAACCATTTACTTTAAAGGTTTATCGTTTCTAACAGATTTATTACTTTGTTGTCAGTATCCTTTGACGCTAGACCCTTTTTTACAAAATTTCAAAATGCGCACCAGGAGTGAATTTCTAACTGCTGGTAAACAACGAATATACTCACAGATAGATTTGTAGATTGACAGGTGGTTACAAGATATTTGAGTTTTACAGCACACAGAAAAGTTTAATTCTACCTCTAAGCTATAGATGTTGCTCCGCGAACTTATCAACTGACTCGTATAGTGAAAATACCAAATACAACCAATATTCTACGCTTTAAGCCTTTCAATAAAAGCGTTTGTACTTAATACGGATGTTTCCTTAATTTCTAATTTTTCTTCTTAATTTCTTATAAAATTTAAAATGTAATTATGTTTTATTTAAAGAAATTCAAATGACCAGTGGAATAGCGTTTTCCTGTCTTCAATCGATTTATTTACGTTAGAATTCTTTATTTTCGGTGTAATTTATTCTTATCTGTCCTGAGGCTGCCACAATACTACCTTTGAAAAACTTACTATTTTCCAGTAAAAGCAGAAACCCCTATAAAGTATTCACTTTATATTATCTTTCATCTATCTAAAATTCAAGGAGGATTTCATTTTAAGTTTGTTTTTATTACATTACTTCTGGCTCATTTTCTGCTCCAACTGAATTAAAAATAATTTTTTTAAGAAAATACGATCTATGAAAATTGTATTGGACGCTAAATTCAGTTTCATTTTACTGTATTGATTGAAACTCTCTGGTAACAGAGTCTGTACTTAGCGTTAAACTGTGATAGTTAAACTGGCAAAGCGAGTCCTCAATTATAATTCGACTGTTTTGCATTTGCCTGTCTATCTGTCTAGTTGTCTACCGACTGTATACTTGGTGTAGGTCTATAACTTTTGAATGCGCAAACCGAGTTTTGTAAATCTTAGCAGGCGTGTCCATAATTATATCCTAGAGATTCCTACTGTTAATAAGACTGATGCGCCCAAAAATAGTATGGCGTAAGGCAAAAATGTGAAAGGTCAAAATTAAAAGAGAAATGAAAATTCAGTGTGTATCGATTAAATGGAATTTTAACTAAAATCTAAATATAATGTTTTGTTTTGAAAATTGCAGAATTTTTTAATGCTAGGATCTAAAGCTTTACAAATAGTTAATTTTTTCCTGAAATTAGTTTAAAGGAAAATTTAATCTTAAATACGTGTGTGTAGTAATGTAGTAATTAGCTTGCAAATGATTGAAATTTATGAGCAGCACGGGCAAAAAGCAGAAGTCAAATAAATAAAGAATTGTAAAACCTATGTAGACCATCGTGTTATCAAGAATTTTAACGAGAAACAAACTGTGTATTTTAAATATGATTTGACAAAATTATAATTCTGTCTCTACCCTCGTAGCAAATTTTAGAGCGCCTTCAGAATGTTGTAAGCTATGTTTGCAAACAAGGGCTCTATATTGTTATCGTGTTATGTATACTTATGCAAAGTATTGACAACTTACATAAATTTAAAAGTATGAAAAAGTACATACATTTAAATGCTTGGACAAAATTATTTACTAATGAGGCAATATGGTTATAAATTAAAATGAAAGCATAATGCAATATTTAGTAACTTCTTCTCTTTATTGTAACATTGCTGCTTTACAATTATTTTTGTAAAAAATTATTAAAATAAAAGCTGTTGGAATCTTCATTATCTGTTGGAATTAGCAAATGGATACCAAAGTTGTTAAAAAGGTAATAGTCTGTGATTTTATATGTTTCCACTGTAATAATTAATGTGAAACGGAGGAATGTTGTAAATAAAAAGAATAACAATCGTATACTGTAACTGATTTGGGGACACCTTATGTGATACCCTATCGGATAGACTTTTTTTTTCAATTTATTGGAGATATGTAATCTGTTCGACTACGCGAACATTGAACAAATTGGCTGACAACACACGTACAGGATTATGAAGAGCTGACCATTGACAGCTTTTCTTGTTTTTCTTAGTAGATTAAAGAGATTCACAAATTACAAAACTAAATCACAATAACATGTAAACAAATGAACAAAAATCACTTCCACTTGCTGCTGTCATGATACAATAAGTTCAAATGTTAGACACTGGGCCCATAAAGCACACATACAGGTTGACATTAACACTTAATGTTGACACGAATACAAAACAGAACAGAACGGAACAGATATCACAGACATTACAATACAGATAATACAGAGAAACATTATTAATTCAATCTGAATGGTAAGTCTAACAGTTTGTGCCTTTTTAGTCTATAAATATCTTCACTGTTATCCGAAACATTAATTGCCATGTGGTTTGGATTTTTTTCTAATTTGGAGATGTGAATCCTGCAGAGGCGCATGATTTCTTCTCTCACGGTTGGAACTTTGAGGTCGCCGTGTATAGAGTTGTTGGAGACAAACCATGGAGCGTCGACTATAGATCTTAAAGTTTTGGACTGAAAGCGCTGGAGAATCTCAATATTGCTCGTACTAGCAGTACCCCAAAATTGAATACCATAAGTCCATACCGGTTTAGGAACTGCTTTATAGATAAACAGTTTTTTGACGAGACAACCGAGATTTTCTGCTTAGCAGCCAGTAGACATTTCTGACCTTGTGATTAAGTTCAGTCTTCTTAGATGTTATATGTTTTTTCCATGTTAGTCTCCTGTCCGGATGCATCCCAAGGTACTTAGCACTTTCAGCTTGCGGTATAGGTTGACCGTTAATTGTTACTGCAGGGCAGTTTGCCTTACGTGTGGTGAAGGTAACTATCCGATAGTGTATACCGTTTTGTTTGGTTTCAAAATATTTCGTTGGAAATCCCCCCCCCCCGCTACAAATAATCTAATAATAATATAGCACGTACTATCATATCGGGTCGGATATGACAACGGTAGATCTTCCCCCTCATTCCTGTGATACTCGTTGCTTACGCGCGCGCGTGTGTGTGTGTGTGTGTGTGTTACAGTCTAAAATTTTTATGACCATAATAATAACAACTAAAATGTGTCAATAATATAATAAACTAGCTGTTACCCGTGGCTTTGCATGCAAACATTTGACTTTAGTAAGTATTTTAATATAATGTTTATTTTCTAAGTCTATATGGCGTTCATTCAGCTTGCATAACAATTTTGTACTCATTAGTAAAATTCTTATCAAATATTTTTTCAACATTTGTGTTACTTTAACTTGCACTAAATTAATATGTTGGTGCAACAACCTTTGAAAATTTAAAAGTACACGTTCTTAAAGCCTTTGGTGATATTTATAAAGTTCCTGTTTAATAAAAAACGTGTTACTGTATTAGAAGCAATGTATAACATATTAAACGTTAAGTTTTCCTCAACCATTGCTTTTATTTATTTCAGCAATAAACTAAAAACCAAAAACCGTTGTCACCTAACCTCACTAATGAAAATAACACGTATTTTCGCTTTGGATTAAGTAATAGGACAATTTACAATTAGTTCTCGTCTTGTTTTCTACATTACAATACAATATATTGATAGATGACTAGGGTATAGTGAGTTTCATCATGTCTATGAGGATCAGCTGGTTGGGGCATGTGGTGCAAATGGTGTACTACAGAGTGCCCGAAGCAATTCTTGACGAACAATATATGGGCAAAGAAGAAAAGAAAGACACAGAAGAAGGTGGCTACAGGACGTAGAAGATGACCTCAGGAGGGATGGTTACCGGGGATTGGGGGCGGAGGCTGAAGGATCGAGGTATTTGTAAGCGACAAGTCGGGGAGACCAAGGCTCATCGTGGGCTGTAGCGTCAGAGGAACAGAACCGAACTGTACCATCTGTTTCCTATAGTGTGGGGCATTACGTTCTTTGTATATTATTCTACTGTATATATAGATTAACTTGTTTCAGTAGCTTATTGTTTTTGTTTGGAACAAACGCGGGCGCAATTAAAATCGTTGCCATTTGCCTAACAACTTATAGTTATTCGGGAAGTGCAGGTAAAAGGAAGAAGAAAAGAAATATGAAGTTACTAAAAAATTCCATGTCAACCATGTCAACGATTATGAGAAATAAACATTAGGATTTTGAATAGTTTGCGTGAAACGGGCGGCAAAGGGTGCAAAAGATCATGTTGAAAACCTGACGTGGCTACTGAAGTGGTTTAGGCAAGTAAGGGAGAAAATTTCCAGTGAATTAGCTATTCGTCAGAACCAAAGCTGGGAAATAAACTCATTTATTTTAAAGGGGTAAAATTCTTTTAATATTGTGTAGGCTACTCCATTTATTTGTAAGAAGCATTTTTAATATAATAACGTGTTGAATTCTATAATAATACAATTTTAATTTTGCATTTAACGTTTCTATTCTTATTTAAATTTTTTGATTTACCTTTTTAGTTGGAATTTGTGGATAATTCTATTTTTAACTTGGCCTTTTAGCTTGTAACTAGCCAAGTTATACTGTACTATCAAAATTCAAGATTGTAGCTGCTGCCCAACATTAGCGTTGGGTAAACCAAACGGACAGACGAAGTAGTTTGTATTAGAAAAACTATGTAATTTAATTTTATCTGTTTCGAAAAACCACTAAACTAAAGAATAAGGTTGTCTGAGTTTACACTGATTAGGATCCTTTTACCTAGATACAGTAGCAAGTTGTTCAGAGTTGCCTTTCAGGTTTAAATGGATTATTTCGCCTTGGCACTCTGTACGCCAGTCTCTCCTCAACACGTTTGGCTTAGAACGGAATCCCTCTTCGTCATTACGTCGTTTTACTTAACAAAAACAATTAAATTAAAATAATTTTTGTAAAGTACGTTTAAATGAATAAGTATTTGGCAACAAATGATTTTTTTAATTTAAATGTATGCTTATTTCAAAAAAGAACATACAGTCATACATAAAGTATGAAGAGAAATCATTTTTATGAGTAGACGTATTTGGTGACATACACATTGTAAAGGAAAATGTATCGAATGATATTACCCCATTTGAGGTTGGTTTCTGAAATCACTGGCAAAACATTCGTTCGAAAGTCTCAGATTCAGTACGTGGATGGGATTCGAAACCAAGTGATTGCACTGATCATCAGGTCGTTCCAAAATAGTTTTTAATTCTTTTCTGTCATTTACTTTAACTAAGGGAACTTTTAATTCAGAATTCAAGGTGGATAAAAACATTGGAGTTCCGGCTAGTTGGTGTTGGGTAGACGGTTTGAATAATATTAACCTTTGAATTACTTGAAAAAGCCCGTAACTCGGTACAGGTTTTTTTATACGTTCTCAAGTGACAAAGATGATTCCTTTCTTAGACTGCCAGTACATACTACTTTTAACTTTTATACAAATTTTTTTTATACTTGTTTTTTAATTTAGTCTGCTGTCGAAACGGAGCCTAAGTATCAACCTCCTTTTGCGGATTTTTTAACTGTACTGGAGGACGTTCAGAGCTTTACAAAATGAACCTGACAAGTGGGTTTTTGGGTTATTTTACTTTTAAACTGTATTATTTAACAATTCGTGTAGTATGTCCAAGAGAGGTGGTGAGTGTGTAGAGGCGGTCACTGTGTATCACTTTGTTGTCTGCAAATATTTCTGTATGTGTGTCTGAGTTGTTGTTTCGGCAGAATGTATATTGCGTACAGTAATGGGCCCCAAGGCCATGTCCTTCCAGTAATCCTAAGTTAATTCAGTAAATTGAAGAGCATTATATGTTTCCTTATTTAAATTGGAAGTGGCTTCTCATAGGACAGATTTGTCTAAACTATTTTACCTTTACAAAGAAGATCGTGATATAAAATCTTACCGAATGCCTGTTATATGTTTAAATACGTCTGCAGAGTATTCTATTGGATAAAATGGAAGTAAATGGAGACAACACCAGAACCACCGGCAGAAAGGAAATTCTGTCTGCGCCTAAGCTGTCACTATAGGTCATTTGCAAGCAACACATTTTAAATTCTTTTATTTCCTTTTGTACATCAAGATAAAAATCTAGAAAACCATCGTGAAAAGTATTGCACCATACGGTGTTAAATTATGGGTAATTAATAAAAAATACGAATCTGAAATACGAGTTATGGAAATGACTGGGGTATGTGGAAAAAATATGGAAAAACTGGCGTACATTCTGTCAGTTGATTAGGACTGATAGAATAAGGAATTCAAAAATAAAAAGCCGCATGGGAATGTTGATATACTTGTCTAATACTGTTATTGATATACTAGAAACCATCGAGAGCAAGAAATTGAAGTGGTGTAGGCATATGCTGAGGCTGGACGAGGACAGGTGTTGGCCTAAACGAATAATGGGCTCTCTTACACATAAAGAACAGAGGCAGACGAAGTAACAGTTGGAACACTTAAGTGAACGTCGCTTTAGAAAATAGAGGATTGGAGTGTGGCGATTGGACGTACCGCAGGTGTTGGATGCGAGAGGTGGTGACAGCCGTACAGAAAACTCGCATATGATGATGATTTCATTATTTGTAGAAAGCATGAGATCATACGCATACATTTTTATTCTTTTTCCTTTTTATACTCATAAGCGTTAGACCGTTTGGTCCATTGCGACAAATCGACTCATCCGTCTTCTTTTAGACCTGCCTTCAAAAATCTTTTTCTGTTACTTTCCTGTAAAACACGATTTGTTTTGGCAAGCTTTCGTTCTTCATTCTCAACACGTGGTCTTTACGTTCTGTATGTTTGACTCTATTTTTATTTAAATTGTAAATTCCAAAGTTTTCCCTAACTTTGGTATCCAACTGACCTTGTCACTACTGCAGATTCTAGTAGTACATATTACACAGTGCTTGTATACAATGTATCTGCTCCACTGTACAGAAAATTAGTCGTGGCGGCTAATGATATTTCAAGTGCAAAGTTAAACAGATCGAATATAATGGAAGTAGTGTGTAAGAGAGTTGAACAAGTAGTGTGCATTTACTTCACTAGCGTGTGCTCCTTTCCTGCCAGGAACTAACTTGCACTTTGTCAGAACGCAATGTTAGTCGACACTAATCACTCTACCAAGTAAGGCCGGCCACACACCGCATCGAACATGTGTCTTAAGCGGCAACGTCTTAAGACAAAAGGTTTTGACTTGTCGGATGTGGTGTGAAGGCGCTCACGGCACGACGCGACGTGGAAGAAGAAACTCCCTCATTTTGCCGCTCCTGTTCGGTGTTCCGTTTAAACATACACACGGTCAGTGATGTCCAATTTGAGTGTTTACCTAGTTTCAGTGTTCATTCGAAGTGAAGGTGAGGAGCTATGGATGGTGAGGGAGAAGAGACTGTTATCCTATTGTTTCCTACAATTAGGCTACTAGACTACGGTAAAGACAGAAAAGTTTGGGCTCACCATATAAACCAAACTAGGGATATTATTGGGTTTTTTACCAAATTGAGAGCTGGCCCAGATAAATTTTACAATTATTGTAGAATGAGTATAGCAACCTTTGATTATGTGCTGGTGTTGGTACGGAATATAAGTTAACACGTGTAATATAACAAAATTATCTGTATGAATGTTGTTTAAGTTCCACGTTGGAAACGCCAATTTTGTAACGTAACTTGTGTCTACGTTAAGCCCCACTGTTGTGATCGCCAATTTTGTAATAACACAAAATACAATGATGTTATAATTTGAAGAATGCAATAAAAAAAAAATTTATTTCAAGATTTAAAATTTTTGTTGTTCTAAAAAAATATTTTTGTTTCGTGTTTTTTATTACTGGTATTTAAGAAATATTTGTGGTTCTTGTTTGGTGTTAACATTTTAATTGTATTATGGTTGATAGTGTAGTGGTGTCACTTTCTGTAAATCACTTTTAAGTTAATCTGGTTAACTCCGGTACTGGTCGATAGACGGCTCTTCTTCTTCTTCTTCAATGCGCTCGTTATTTTCATAAATACCGCCTTTCGGTTAGTCCGTGTCCTTGAGTTAACTTATTCTTTGATATTATTTAAAGAAAAATTCAACCAAATTGCATAAATAGAAGGTTTATTAACAATTTATTAAAAAATATCGATATTAATCGATATTTGACAACAGTATCGACTCGTACTCAGAGCCGGTCGACAAAAACTTTACATTAACTGTATATATAAAATATGTTCTTTTAACGGTTATGTTAGAATAGCCAGAGAAGGGTAGGGCAAAGAAAGTATAACACTTACAATTAGAAATGTCTTAAAACTAACAATTACAAGGTTATTAATTAATATATAAAGTTTATATAGTATATATTTCGAACCAATGCTGTCTAGAAATTCGTTTGCTCCACCTCAATGAGAGTGATGAAAAAATCAAATTGGCCGACAGCAGCATGCGCAGTTAAACGTCTATCACCTCGACGAATATTTCTTCCAATAAAGATGTCCTTTCACCGTTTATTCGTCTCAGCAATTGTGGATATCGGTTCTGGAGTTAATTGAGTGTTCCTGGTGTAGTGTTTATTAGTTCACTTGGTGTAAATGTGTGTTATTATGTCTATCTCACTTTGGTCAAATGTGTCGTACTTAACCTTTTTTGTTTCGTCCGTAAAATTTATTTGTATTGGTGTTATTTCAATTATTTAGGCGTGTGTGGTTCTGTTTATCTGTAATGCACTGTTTATTGTTTGTTTTCACTGTTTCACAAGTTAAAAATTCAAATTAAAAAAATTTCACAATTTGTACTGAACTCGGTTGAATTATCGTACGCCATTAATTTAGGTTACACGGAGCAAAACCTCGTTTAAGTGTTCGCTTCAACGGATAATAATCAACTGTTCTCATTTCCTTCGTCTCCTGAAAATCTTAGCCAATTTAATATATATTATACATTGTTTCAAATTATCTTAGCTTCCGATACATTTCATTTGAATACATTATCCACGGAAAATATTTTAGTTATTAATTAACTGTATGAAATACTAAATACATATTCGGTTTCTTTAATCTATTTTGCTTATTTTGATACTAATTAATATAGTTTTACAAAGTTTTCATTTAAAAAAGTTATATTTCTTTCATGTTGGACTAGTAGGTTTAAATATGTGTTTCCTGTCCTTGACCAGATAATAGCCATTTTCTCTGATATTATTATTATTATACTGAATCTAAGATTGATATAATTGTTTATCTTTACTTAATTTCTTGCAATTTAGTTCATTAGTTATAGTTTTTAAATATAATTCATTTATCTATGACTCCTCCTCTGAAATGTTAGTTAATACATTCCATTTTTATTTATAATTTTACTTATCTTCTGACAATATTTTTATAAAGTATAAGTTATATTGTATTACTATATGGTGGGTTTATCTTACACAAATTTCATCAGTTTAGTTGGTTTATAGGACTAAATTTGTCAATTATAATGTAGTCTAAATTTACTTATCTGGCCTAGATTTTATCTGTTGTTACTTGCAAAGTTTTTAATAATACAGTTAGTTTATACCCTTTTCTGACCTTCTATTCTAATATAATATTCATTAATAATTTGTTCCTTTACTACTATAACATTGAGTATTGATTTTAAACAATTAAAACATAACAATTATTTAATATTAAATCTGGTATCTAGAATCATACCTTTTTTGTACTGATTACTTACAGTAACTTATAAAAAACATTTAACTATCTAGGAATGGTATCTACATTCAGATATTGCATTCCTAATTCAAACTACTAAACAAAATAATATTTGATAAACACAAGTATTAATCTCTGCTTCTAAATCTTATTTATAGAGTTAATATATGGAAACTGGAAACTAACATTTTGTTCCATTAAATATTTAACACTCCCTTAAAACAATTTAGTTACAGTCTTATCTGTTTTTTCTTAATTTTAGGGCTGTATTCCCCGTCACCTTATGTACTAAACCCAAGCTATCTATTTATATTATTTATTCTATTGAATGTTCTCATATAAACAGTGGCATTTTTTTAGAAAGAGTATTCATTGCTCCTTCACCATATTAATTGATTAAATATCATTCATGATACTATTTAAAAACACTTAAAGTTATTTAATTGTACAGTAATTCATGTACCTTCTCAAAGTTTATTTATTATAATCTAATAACTTGCACTTGTCCCTGGTTATTTCTTGATATTATCACTAGTCCTTTCATAGTTCTATAATATTAAATTGTTTAACCATGGGGGAACTGTTAAGATTTGTCTATATAAACTATACAATAACTTTTTTGGGTGCACTTCTACTTATCCTTTTAAACACTTTTTGTTTTTATTTGTTTTACATGAGTTTATGGTTTGTTGGGGTGTTATACTTTCTATTGTGACATTTACTTTCTTTTGGGGTTTTTGTTTTCTCCCTATTGGGTTTCTATTGGGTATTGGTCGTGTTCTACTTCCTCTATTCTATGTGATCTTCACTTGTCTCTGTTCATTAAGTATATTTGTTTATTTTAGATATCTTCTTTCTTCATTCTTGTTTCTTCAGTACCATTTCGTTATTATACACTTTTGTTTATACTGGTCTGTTTACTTTGTCTGGGTATCTTCCTTGCCTGCTCCTATCCTACCTGGGTATTATTGTTATGTTAATTTTAGTTTTCTGGGGTTTTAATTTGTTGTACAATTATATTAGTTGCAGATTGTTTCTTTATGTTTACTTTTTTTGTTATAATGGTAATTTATGGTGCTTTTTATTTGGTTTTCATTTGGATCTTTCTGGATATTCCATATACTTGATTTTTTCTAATGATCATCTGGTAATTGATTTAAGTGGATTATCTGTCATGCTACACACGTCACCCCGCCGCGCAGATCGAGTTGTTAGATAATGTTTTGACGCGAGACGAAACTTTTGGTACCTTCGCCAGACAAGGAAAAAACGCCTCAAGGCGACTGACGTCGTGTTCGATGCGGTGTGTGACAGGCCCATTTAAACCCATGCTAACGGATCACAACAGACGCCGTCTTGCAACAAAACGTTTTGTCGTAAGGCGTTTTGTTCGATGCGGTGTGTGGCCGGCCTAACCGTTACATTACGTTTAACCGTTTGCAAAAACGCCAACAGAACCTAATCGTCAACACCACCGTGTGACAACAGTTGTTAAGTACGATGGGCGAAGAAACGACAATAAAGTAAGATAACACAGTAAACGTACGTTCACTGCCGTAGCTGAAGTAGTAGAGACTAACGATCTTGGCTTTTGTGTGTAATAAAGTATTTAACATTTAATGGCAATACGATTTGGAAGACTTTGGAACAGCACAATTACATAAGTGTCTCTAGGTCATCAGGTATACAATTATATTTTGTTTTAAACTGGAATGGGATTGGAGTTGAGGTACATTGTTGTCAGACTGTGTCGTGTGCCGTGTCTGTATCAAACGTACAATTTGCTTGCTGTTACACTCCTTCGCTTTTCTTGTAGTTTAACTAATAATATATATCTAATGTAAACAAAATGTATAAAGTCTTAAGGAGGACAGATCAGGAAATACTACAGTATAAATATCAAGCTAATTGGAATTCATGGAATTCATTTAATATATATTTTTTTTTTTGAATTATAACAGGAACCTGTTTTTGAATGTACAGAAACCAAACATACAAAAAGTAGTATGCGAGGAATTTTTTTATTTTTTAGCCTGTTAAAAACTTCCAGCGGAAATGTTGTAGTAAAAGTCTACATTTTATTTTGATTCAGGACTTACTTATTTACAAGGGGCTGTGATTTTCCTGATCATTAACTGCCAGCGGCCGCGCGCAATATGCAGTCGTCATGACATACACTGTAAAAAATCAATACACTGTTAAGAATCAATGCTGCCATGGTGTCAAACTAAATATAAATCTAACGCTACATTATTTGATTACTTCACTGTTATTAGTGTTAATTTAAGTTAATTAATTATTTTTTAAGCCAAAAATTTAATTACCGTACTTCACATTTACAAGTATTGTTAAATTATGTTGCGACATTTATAGCAACTAAAGAGATTATTTCTTACTTTACTTATTTTTTATACTTTATGTTAATGTAGTAAGTGATCCTCAGTGCTATTAAATAATAGTAAACAATGACTAAGAAAATACTAATCTGGAACTTTTTGTATAACAAGTTGTATGCAATGTGTGTGCGTATCGTTAGGAGCGCGTGTGTAAACACTATTCGTGGATACACTCTTCGGGTACATTAGTAAACACAGTGACTAAAATCATTATGAACAGTTAATTTAGATCTAATAAAATAAAATAATATTATCATAACTGTGGATTGAAAGGGAAACAACAAACGAATGAATTATTAAATTAACGTGGTTATGAATGTGTTTGAAACCAGGAGATGGACAATATGCTTGAATACACAAAAATTTAATTACCTTACTTTACATTTACGAGTATTGATAAATTATGTTGCGACCCTTATAGCAACTAAAGAGATTATTTCTCACTGTTGGACTCTCACACAGCCGTCTCTATATTTGTTCCCAGTTTCTCGATCTGTTCTTAATCATTTTTGCTTGCTTTTTATTATGCTAGCTTATTACCTCAACAGACTACTTTAGGAAAATCTTTTAATAATTTCATTTTAAAAAAGTAGACTGACTCAGTTCTATTGAGTGCAAAGTATTCTTAGACACGTATTTACTAATGACAAGTTTTAAAAACTCATTTCTTTTCAAAAATCGCACAATTATGTCTACACTTATTATCGGCGTTGTAGGAAGTACGACAAATTTGTTACACAATAGCTAATTTTTTATAGCGTGTTAAATATTAGGTTTATTATAATATAAAACTCTTATATTTCCACACATACGTTCTTGATTACAACAAAACAGGAAGTACAGAAACATTTTTTTATTCTTCCATATAATTGTCGCACTCTGGCGGCGAGCTGCAGAACCATGGAACACAACACTGACCTTACATTTTCCAAATGTCTGTCTTGAGCTTAGGAGCCTGCCGTGTTTTGTAGTCTCTTGACATAAACGCAAGTATTCAAAACCTCTAAACACACATAGGTCAGGTTACAAGACCTCGGTGACCAGTCTTTGTCGCCGTTGTGTAAAATAAGGGGGACAGAAAAATTTTCCCCACTAAATTTTAATTGTTTCGCATAGTGTGACAGGAATTTGATACCCAGTCAATACGTTTAATTGCATTTTTTAACTAGTTTTACTACTATTGGCTGATAATGTGTAGTTTTGCAGTTGGTAGCCAATAATTCCATGCATTTTGCCAACTGTTCCCGCATAATATTCTCCGTGCTAGTAATGCTTTTTAATATTTACATTCCGTAGTTCCTTTGTGTAACGCTTCACAATAATTAATCATAGCCCGTATACACACGCGACGAAAGCGGAAATTGCAGAGCCTCTAAAAGGACAACTGCGCAAAATGAAATCTTGCAGAATTCAATCCTATACCTCTGTTAGAAAGTAAAGTTATGATGAGTTTTAATGTGAAATCCACAGCATAATAACGAACCATTTGATGGGAAACACTACAAATTATTCCCAAAGTCTCAGCTTGACGCAAATTAAATCAGCTTCTACCAAATCACGTTACTGCGTTTTAACTCAAATTAAAATCCTTAGCGTTCTTCGTTTTCCTCATTGTGCCTTACAGTTAATTATTTGCCAATAAAATAAGCTATAGGCCTATCTGCTATTTCGTGCAAAACCTCAGCTGCCGAATCCACTTAATTACATGATTACTTGAACTCTGTTTTCCTTGCTGTGCCTTGGGATAATTTCAAAAATAAACACGTGTGTCTTGTACGATACTCAACACGTTGTTTTACTGCAAATTACAATTGTTTGTAACACTATACTATGCAAACAATGCAGCCACAAGGAGTATTATTTTCCAGCACTGAGTTTTTTGCTTGTTTCTTCATGTTCTTTTTTTTAAATTTAATATCTTTTATTTGCGGTAAAAACAGTCATCCATTCTAGGTAACATACTGTTACGACATTATAGAACAATCTACGTGATTCTCGAATGTTCTAGTGGAATCCGGCTGTAATGTGTGTGCGTACGTGATTCTCAACGCGTTAGCAAACTGTTCAGAAGTCGCGCGGCCTCGCGCACTGTGTCAAGGTCGCAACCAATTACGTTATGGTGTTTTCTAGTAGCGTTTTTGACGCGCAGTATGGAATATTCTGGTATTTCGGCGGGGTATAAATACAAGTACTTAGCGATTATTTATTGGAGTGCGGTTTGTAATATTGTGGCTAAGTGTTAGGTGTTTTATAATTTTGCGGGGCGATTGAAATACAATTGTGTTTTATATTAGTAGGCATTTTTATTGCGTGTGAACAATTTTTATTTGATTTGTTGTAACAGATTTCATTGTTGGTTACAAACTGTTTAATTGTGATAATTAAAGCTGGAGATTAGTGACGTAATTGGTGTCTTGTATTTTGTTTCCACTGTACCATACGACGATCGTTAGACCGTCGTAACAATACTATTTAAAGATTTAAAGTTTTCATAGATTTTGAAATGTTTAAATGCAGATGGTACGGAACAGGCATGTTCTCACTACGGGAGGCAGCCGACTCCAAAAATTTGCATCAATTGGTAATGAGAAAAAAAAAAATATTTGGACAAACGTTATCACATTGGAGATTGCATCGTGATGGATAGGAGGCAAAGGAAATGCAAGGAATAAATTAGGTCATGCATCACTGTCAGATCAGAATCAAATGCCACTCAAACCATCAACATCAGTCTACTGGAAACAGTCACCAGTACCGAGTCTCAAGAGATTTAATATTTTGGACTTTCGCAACCGAGTGTAGCAACACAATTAAAAACAAAATTTAAATTTGGCGATGAAAAGAAAAGTCGCCTCTGAGTAGGGACTCCTGCAAATCCGACGTCTATCATACTGTAAGGTTATAGATTTGTAGACCAATCAATAATCAACAATAAATATAAAAATATTTTTAGTGCGACTTTTACAAATTCTGGCTACAACTTCAAAGTTTAGGTACACTGAATACATGGGAGTAATTACATGGTTATACAAGTGCTAAGTTAGCGTATTTTCATATATTATTTAAAACTACAATTTACAAAAAAATGTGATAATGTCACCAAAGTTTTTATTTGCTAAACCGTGGTAAAATTCTTACGGCATGTGTAGCTGAGAACAGGTAGAACTTGCGGGTACATTAACGGTTTTACATAAAAATGATGGTAGCTTAATTCACAGTTTTATGTGTAAATTATGTTTTGTAACAAAGTATATAAGTGAAAGTAACCAGTAGATATGGTGAAACTCGCTGTCAGACTCTGTAGCCACTTTATATCAAGAGTAAAATAATAGAATTTAGTAAAACTGCGGTACGCGTTTAACAATTTGTTAGTCAGAAGACTAGTGCCGGGCTAATCTGGCAACAAGCCTTCTTCAGTGAAAGGATAAAGAAAATGAGTGGAGATCTACCCCAGTGGAGGCAGAGTGTTGAGAACAAAGAGGTACACAGAGGAAGAGAGAAAGAGAGAGTAAGAGAGAAGAAGTGAGAGAGTGGGAGGGAGGTAGAATGGGAGTCGTTAACGGGGGGTGAGGAGGAGATTGTGATATGGACTGATGTTAAGTAATACACGATCTGTTAAATCTGTTAGCTGTATGACATGTGACACCGCCTTGTTTGTGGAACTCATTAGCCTTCCCTTAAATCTGCATTAAAAAGTCTCTTTATTGAAATTATGAATTGAGCATAGCTTTAAAATATACAAGATCGGTAGTCCGTTGCCGTGAGAGAGCACATCATACGACATACAACGTACTTTCTTCTTTCTTTAAAACAATTGAAAAAATATAACATCACTATTTAATCTAATAAATTACCCTAAACCCCAGGTCTTAGGAAATCAGTTAAATAAATTAGTCTTACCAACATTTCAGATTTGAATTATCGTTTCACTCTTGCGTTGTGTTTATATTTCCGTATAATGTAATTTTAACCTACACTCCTATTGCTGAAGACGTAAGCACAAACTTTAACTTTTTGGTAGCAATTCGCCCTTGCAGCAAGTTACACGTAGTCTTGCCGAAGTTCTGCCTCCAGCTGTTTAGAGTTGGTTTGGAAAAAAGTGTTTCTCTAATTTAAGGATTGCTTCCTTCATCATCATTAGCCATTACTCTCAAACCCTTGGTGGGTCTTGGCCTGCTCCAAGAGTTGAATCCATTCTTCCCTATTGCGTGCCTTGGCTTTCTACTTTCTTATGTTCATCTTTCTGAAGTCCTCCTCTATCTGATCTTTGAATCTACTTCGAGATTTTCCTTGCTCTACTACCCATTTGTTTCTGGTAGAAGATATGTTTCGGAGGCAGTCCTTCCACTATTTTCTCTATGTGTCCAATCCATCTTAGCCTGTAAACTTTGATTATCCTGACAATGTACGGCTCTTTGCAAGATTAATAGTTCATAAATAGTTCATAGCGCCTACGCCACATTCCATTTTCTTGTACCACTATAAATATTGTTTTTAGAATCTGTCTTTCGAAGCAACCTAGAAGTCTGTCGCTATATTTTGTCATCGTTCGTGTTCCTGAAGTGTAACAATTTGTAAAATAATATTAGGTTGTGAATTTTTTGAGTTTTGGGGGGGGGGATCCGCGGACTGAAAAGTTTGAAAACCACTGGTCTAGTTGGTTTACTGCCTTCTTTATGGGGATGTTGTGAGAATGTAACATTAAGGGAAAACCAAGACAACAGTGGACTGGACCAAGGAAACTGTTGAATATTATAACTTATTTAGCCGGTTTATAACAAAGAGCACCACATTAAGTTTCCAAATGTTTTGTATCTAGTCAGCAATGGAGTGATAAGTGTTTTATAAATTTTGCATATCGTGGTTCTTGAAGTGACACTTGATGCCAGGTGCATTTATAATCCATAATGTGTTTTTTATGCGAGATATATTCTTCTACTTACTTCAGTGCTGGTGTCGTTAGCGCTGTTTACCTGAGAGACGAGATATATATGAACTCTTTTACTACCTCCTATATTTTTTGTACCTATTTCAAGGTTTTGAAGGGTTGCGTTTTGTTGTAGTTTTTTGGTTGCATACATCATCATCACCGTAGTCATCTGTAAGGATTAAACCAAGGATGGCTTGTTTCTGTATCAAACAGGCAAAGTCTAGAGCTGGTCACTCCAGCGCTTCCTCGGACGTCCCACGCCTCCTCGTCCCTTCGGCATAGTTGTTTGGGGATGCGGCAGTCATCCATTCGGGAAAAAGTTTCTCACCAATTCACCCGATACTAGGCAGTGGTGTCGAGAATACTTATAGTATTCAGTTCCTGCCGTACATCTGTGTTTCTTTTATGATCATGGAGATTATACCCTGCTAGGTGTCTAAGAAATGTCATATCCACAAAGAAGTGTGGAGAGTGTCATCGCCTTGTAGAATTTTAGGCGTGTTTCATTACTTGATGACTTAGGTCCCGCACATAAGGTTGAATTTATGCAACTTATTCCGAACATCGTACTAAGATGGTAGCATACATATATTTTGTTTTGTCTAAGTTTATCTGCAGTAAAATTTTATTTGAGGCTTCTCTCCTTTTGTCTTAGCTACTAGATCAATATCATCTACTTATGCTAACATTTGTATATTTTTGATTAAGATCGTACCTCTTGTGTTTATTTGGGAGTCTCTTATTGCTTTTTTTAGTGCTAGATTAAATAACAAGCATGACAGGCTATCCCCTTGTCGGAGTCCATTTCGAGTCGTGAACGAAAGTGACACGGTCTTCTCCACTTCACCTTTAATTCTACTTTCGAGAGAGATCCTTTGGTTAATTTAATTAAGTCTGTTGTTAATGAAGTCCTTTAATGCTTTGTACAGTGTCTCGTACGGTTTACACTGCCACAAGCGCTCTTAATCATAAACTAATAAGAAAGGCATGAAAAAATATCTTTTGGGAGAAGACTTTTAAAATGTAGTGTTGGAGACAATTTTTGAAAATTCGTTGGACAGAGTGGGCAGACAGGGGACTCTCCAGAAAAGAGAAGGGTTTAGCTCAGTGGTTCCCAAAGTAGGATCCGCGGATCCCTGGGTTTCCGCGGACACTTTTAAGAACAAATAGAATATACCGTAATTTTACAATTTTCTATAGTCTATAATCTAAATTTTATAATTTTAAAACAATTAGTAGAAGATCCCAATTTTTTTTTTAGTTCAAACTAATTGTAATTTTAAAAGTAATTTCAAACGTATGGCTTTAATAATGCTTTTAAATCATGTCATGTAGCAGGTCTGTTTGTCAGACGAATTCACTAGAGCGCCGCATGAACGCAGAACTGATTGCGCTGTTTTAGTACATGTATAACCATTGTATCTTGCTTATAAGCACTGAATCTCCCCTATAAGCACTGTATCTAAGAAAAAAGTGTCCGTGTAGCTGGTCGTACGCCTAAGCAGCTGGATTTCGACACGTGTGGCTGGAAAGATATAGCCGAGGTTAGAAAAGTTAAGATATAAACTTGATGTCGAGTGACTTAATACTGAAATTGAGTGACTTAAAATTAAAATTATGAGTCATTAAAACTAATATTGCAGAGCTAATTGTTCAAAGGCAGCTTCCTTGTTCACATTAAACTATGTTTAATATCAGTAATATTCTGATTTTGCAAGTAAAGAGAATTTTGATTTCAATACATTTTAATTAAAATATAAGATTTTGAATTATATTTACTGTTTGTTTTATTTCATAACACAGACGGGGTTTGTGAATTTTTTGAGTTTTTGGGGGGATCCTCGGACTGAAAAGATTGGAAACCACTGGTCTAGCTGGTTTACTGACTTCTTTATGGGGATGTTGTAAGAATGTAACATCAAAGGAAAACCAAGACAACAGTGTATGGACTGGATCAAGGAAACTGTTGAATATTATAACTTATTTAGCCGATTTATAACAAAGAGTACCACATTAGGTTCCCAAATGTTTTGTATCCTACTTATTTTGTTTCGTATCCTCAGTTATTTATCAATCCACCATATTATCATTAATTCCTTTGCAATTTCTTATAGTGCAACCAGGGGTAGTGTTGGTGCCCTTGCTGAGCGTTATGAAATTCCATCTATGTAATTTGAAACCGCAACACTTTACTGTTATATCACGAAACGGCATGGAATTTATCATGCAGTTAAAGCTTCGCGTTTCTTGTTATCAGGGTTTTCTATACAGTAAAGTTCAAACTACCAATTGCTTTGCAAGCGTGAGAATTTCTGCATTTAATTTCTGTTTCATGGGACCTTGGGGTTATCATTGTGAAACGAAAATTTTTTAATCTTTGGGATTATCTTACTGTGCTGTTCCCTGTTTCGGGTTGCAGTGTTTCGCTACAGTAATTCATTATCGTAAATAAATATCGAAATAGTTTCTTACTGTAAGGACCTAAATAGTTTAGCTCTATAACGACAGAAATGACGAACAGGATGGGGGCAAGAACAGAATTGTTCCAACTGTCGTGAGCGAAGACATTGAATTGTGCAGGAGGGGCCGTGTACTTACATTGTATTGGCACATGCGATAATATTTATTTCCATTAGACAGCCTTGCGGAGTTTACTTCCATTCTGAGTGCAATACTAGGTGATTGCAAATAAGGGAGTAAATTATAGCAAAAGTATCTATCTTTTGTAGCCTACGTATTTGTTGCAATAATATTGTTACAACAGTCTACTTGGTCGTCCTAAGGTACAGTACAAAACAAAATACAAGACACCAATTAAATCACTAAACACCAGCTTTAATTATCACAATTAAACAGTTTACAATTAACTCGTACAATATTTCCAGTTAGATTTGTCCACACGCAATAACAACATCTATTAATAGAGTTTCACACAATTATTAACACAATATTACTTCACTTCCACAATCACTCAATCCGCACTAGGAAAAACCGCTCACGTAACTGAACTGACAACCCGGCTGCTATGGCTTTATATAAGCCGCGATGAGGTCCAGTACTGATTTCTCTTCTTACTGCACGCCGGCGGCTTAGTGCGTATATCAGTTGTTTCTGGAACTCACTAGAACTACCTACTTGAATGACGCAACACTTGCAACATTGGACGGGGGGGGGGAGTTGAGAATGTTCTCAGCTGTTCAACGCGGTTTGATATCATACTCGTGACAATATTTTAATTTTTTATTAAATAATAATGCTGGATATCACTTCTGTTCCTTACTTATTAAAATATTTTTTACATTTGAAACCAGAAATAAAAGTACAGTTTATTTAAAGCTTTAACACTTTGTTTTTTTGCCTCTCTTTTTTCCGTTTACATAACGTACAAATTTATGCCTATAGCAATGGGCATTGTAGCCCATAACAAGTCAAGTAAAAGGGAGGATAATGTTCTATAGAAGCCACCTTCATGCAGTCTAACCGTTTGAAACGACGCAAAGCTCTTACATAGAATGTAATCTGTTACACAGCATTTACGCTCTACACTTTCTACAAATTAAAAAGATTATCAACTACAATTTTTGTATATACTTAGAACATAAGGTGTCAACATGTATCAAATGGAAAACATTTGAACACTAAGTAGACCTTGTATATTATAGTATTTAATGGGCTACCAAGTGTCACTAATATTTAAAATGGCACCTAAAATAAGACATAAGCGTAAGTTTACAATATGGCTTACAATGGTTTCTACTGTAAGGTAAAGTAAATTGCTTAAATATCACCAGATGTCACGGCACGGCAGATGTGCTGACCGTGTATTTTCCCCTTATTTCATTATTGTTGTTGTTAGAAATATAGATATCCCAGCAGGCCGGGATTTCAATCAGCGTTAGGAACATTGATGATCTTCATAGTTTATCACGTAAGCAATCAACTAAAAAGTCTGTCCTGGTTTCGTGAGGACCAAGTTTTCATTAGTCGTCCAACAGGTTGTTTACCTCGCAGCTTGTATCTTGTCTTCAAAGTTTCTTGTTTATATCCCTACAATTCCGCAGTCTCTTGTAAGTTTTTAGTAGTTTCAGAAAGTCTCCTGAGTAGAAGACTATCAGTCGTCTACAGAGAGAGTAGTTAGTGGATTTGCCACTTTAAGGCCTAAAAACTTGAATAAACTGAATTTATTTATATCCAGGCAAACATTGTATATGTATTTATATAATCGATTGTCTGAATCTGATTCACGAATTGGTAGTCAGCTGATAATGGGCTTCTTAAATCAGCGTTGCTAACCATTTCTAAGGATTGACAAGCCCTACAGGTGGACAAAAGTTTCTTCACCGCATGTCATCCCCTAACATAAAGAAACAAAATGTCACCCCCTGATCGGGACAACCCGATCAAATGACAACGCTTAAATCTTCCCACCTCAGTCTCCACGTTTTAGCATCGTGCAGCGTTGTATTCTATGTAAAACCGCCAGTATCTTTCTGAACACTTCTTACACACTACATAAGGTATACAAAGCAAGCACCGCCATGTATAATAGTTTTCATACGCTCATAGTACTCTAGTCACAACTTCTGTACTGTAATGCACATCATCACCCACAGTGGTTGATAGATAAACTGCCTGGTTTGCACCATCCCCTGGCGGACCCAAGCGGTTGGTAATCTCTGAACGCTCCCTTCCCCAAAAGATGTCAGCGACCGTTGGGGAAATTAAGTTTCTCTACAAATATACTGTGCAATAAACAAATAAAGGACCAATTGTGTATTTTAATGTTAATGTTACACTTTTTATTGTTATAAGTAATACCACCATTAAATAAGGCTAATTTAAGACTAAGGCATTTGTTACGGAATATTATGATAATTCTTAAGAGTGTGTATAATAAAACTACACGCACACGTGATTTTGCAATCACGTAAAACAAGCCGTCTTTGCTTCGTATATATACACTACGGATTCTCTGCAAGAAGACATGGACATTAGATCTCCCCTTTTACAACACTAAATGTATCCGTAGAGAAAGTGTGATCATCGCTTAGAGTATATGTCTTGCTGCCGTTCTGGAGTGATGGAGATTCACATCTGGTTTTGCTTTTAGAATTGTTCAGCAAAAACAGGAAAGTGCGAAACGAAACTATTGATTTGAATTGGAAATACTGATGTTAAGAAGAAGTGAATTAAATACGACTACTGTTACTTCTTAGATAAAATTTAAGTCCACCTAGATTAGTGTGGCAATTTTGGCACTGCTCCTTACCGTTGGAGTACTGAAATGCCCTTTAATTAAAAATCATTTCGGTTTGAACTAATCGGTTTTATTCTTAAAACCGAATATGTGTCCGAAACATATAGGCTACTGCAAAAAAGAAAGAATGAAAACTGTGACGTTTTCCCATTGATATTCCAATACCATTACAATATTAAGAAACCGTTAAGTCATAATCAACATAATGAACGTTATCTGTCAGCACTCGTGAGTTTAGGTTTTGGATGAATTCAATAAACCTTTCTGGTGAAAGGACTTGTTACGTCATCTCTGGGCATAGTATCACGTGCGTTCCCAACAGTGCTGACAACAGTCAAATATTTGTTTCGGTCTAGTAAGCAATACTTCTGAGAATTCACGCGTTCCATTTCAATACGCTTGTATTGACATGCAGATGTGGCTTGGATACAAATTACACTTGTGTATCTTGCACGTACTAACTGTGTGTACCACCACTGGAGCGCGCGTGTCACGTACGCACAATTTCCTGGCTTTCCTGTGTAAGTTTATTAATATATAAAGAACATATATAATGCATTTTATCCAAATGTCGAATCAAAGTTTTAAAATTTTGTCTAGTTAACTGGTCAAAAAATTAGATCGTTAGGATTCCATCATTTATTAATTTACGATCACTGTTAAGCTAAGGATTTACATTCCGTAAAATATTTTGATTGCACTTATTATTTTTATATTCTATTTTATTTGTCAATTGTCTAGGTCTGAAAAGGAGTAACACAAAATAAATTATTTTCTAGTAGACTTCACTATAATTATTTTGTAGTAGAGTACAATAATTAAACTATATTTTTCTGCTAAGCGTTTCAAAAGGGTTTCACCTGTGGTTATTACAGAAAACGTTATAAAGGATTGCAGGAACAAAGAAGGAATATCTCCCTAGGTCTGTTGAGCACATAATCCCGAAATCATTACAACATTCCATTGAAATTGGTGTCAGGTATAAAATAATTAATTAAAATATAATAACATATTTTGCTTGGAAAAATTATTGAACACCAGAGAAACGGATAGTCACAAATTTTATTCATATTTTGTTTCAACAATGACACTTGTGTTACAATAATTTCGTTACTTAAACAAATTAGCTATTATGCGCTTTACGCAAGTAACAATAAATGTCATCAAGTTATAAACATTCAATAGTCTGGAACAAAATTAACAGTTATACAATTGAAATTTTATTAATGCTTTACTCTAACGCTGAGAACAATTTATTAAATTGGAAGAGCGTACAAAAGCATACATAAAACGAATGCTAACACAAGGTAGAGAGGCTACAGCCGGTGCTTCAACTGTGTGTTTTGCACCTGAGCAAACAGTGCTAACAGAAATTGTCTCCTTTTATTGTCCGGCAAAGAACATTTTTGTTAATTTCAGAGAGAAAATTAATTAAACTTCATGTTGTGTGCACGTGTGCTCCTTTAGTAACGTACCGATTGCACGCGGGTGCGTGTGTTTTTCAAATTAAACATACGGTTACTAATCTATGTCAATTGTAACCGTATGTGTTAATTATAAAATTTATTAAATTAGGACTACATGATTTTGTTGCAAAATATATTGTAATATTCTCCTGTATTGTTTTCTGCTTCTACTTCTTCTTCTTTTTCTTCTTCATCACGGCTTATACTGCTTAGTCTGTTCCGGCTCCAAACTGGCCGGACCATTTTTCCTTGGGTCTTCCCAGGCTTCTCTTCCCTTCATTTGATATATAAAGGCTACCTTGGGGTAAATGTCACTGCCCATTCTGCTAATAAGTTGTTTCCAGATTTCTTTAAACTTATTAATAATATTGTTTACTTCTACAAATTTCAGTTCCTCTCTTATCTCACTGTTCCTTTCCCATTTAATTTTTTTAACACAGCTATGGAATGCAAAAATTTCTTTTCCGTAACAGGAATTTCATTTTCTCCTTTACTGTGTAATAACAAATCAAATGACGTCGGTCAAGCCTAATTACAGAGTAACTTGAGGGAAAGCAAGTGGTATATATGCAATAAAGCTATGTCAACAAAAGAATGTCATATTTCACGGGCTGTGTCAGTAGGGTTAAAACTTGCAGGCCTCTTAGTCCCTGGTCCAAATTCTCCATGTGGGATACAAAACCTTTTGGCTGTACCCACGACAGCCATCTTCGTTTGATCAGGGTACCGAGATCTCAACAGTCCTTTTATTTAGTCCTCCGCGGGAAGATGAGATTTTAGTTGCCGATCCGCCGAAGATGGCTGGCGTAGGTAAAACCAAAACGTATGGTAGCTCACATGGACAACTTTTAACATCTTGGCAACTGTTAATGTTAAACTTATCTACCTTATTTAATGCTTATTGGCCGTTGTAAAAACCTGGTAACTTCGCTGAAAAACCTTTGCTAAAGTTGTATTTACCTTACTATGTCACTGGAATATTAAACTTGCAGTTCATAATATACAAAGACATTAATAATAATCAATGAAATGCAAATAACGTCACTGGGTTAGTAACTTATGGGAAATACTATAGTCACGGACATAATTCACTTTAGTTATTGCGGAATTAAATTAAATACAAGAATTATTTTAAAATTTTCCTTGTTTATTAATATCTCATTGTACAACATACCAAAAGAAAATATTTCTTTCAAATTCAGTTGTTTGTATATTTTTTAAATTTTTGAATAAACAGCCATTCTAACCTGTTTTCATGTTTCAGGCCAAATAACGTATATCGAAACTAAAAGTGTGTCAGGTAATTTGTCTTCATGGAAATTTCCCATGCATTATCTTACGTCCGCAGCAGATCGTATGTGCGCAGTGGTGTTACGACGGTCTCAGTGATCGTCGTATGGTACAGTGGAAACAAAATACAAACACCAATGAAGTCACTAATTATCAGCTTTAATTAATCGAAACTAATTATTTGTATTCAACTCGTACAATAATTCAAATTAAATTTGTCCACACGCAATAATAACGTTAACTGATAGAGTGCCACACTAATTATAACACAGTTAATGCTTTCCACTAATCTTCAACACTAACTCGATCCGCACTAAGGAAATCGCTCAACAGAACTTACTGACAAAAACCAGACGCACTTGTATTTATAGTTTGCGGAGGTTCCAGAACAACTTTCCATCCTTAATGGAAAACCTTCCAGTATGATGCGTATTTCAAGGGCTCTTGAATATTATGGAAGCTGCTTGAGTGTTACTATAGTGGACAGCCCTAGTACAGACGAGACACAAAGTTCGAGAAGGGAGTAAGACGACACTGTCGACTCTCCTAGAGTGTTCCGTAAAAGCGTAATAATATTTTTACGTTTAGCCTACGTTACTCGTGAATAAAGCATTTCCAGACCCGTGCTTATAAGATATTGCCTAACTGTCTGCAACAGAATCGCTTCCCCGAAGTGAAGTCCTATCCTCCTAAATATCCTGCATTTACAGGCGTTATCACCGTTACAGTAAGTACATGAACAAATACTATCCTAGGTATGTTGTAGTAATTCAATTCAATTCAATTCAAGTATGTTTTTATTGTATAAACACATAAATAATTGCTTAATCTGTTGTATTATTAATACCAAATAACTTCTGTTAATTTAAAAGCTTGTATCAAAACCACATCAGCAACTACAAATATTTACCGTATTAATTTTACTAAATTCCAGAATTGCAGATAAGTATCTGTATCGAAAGTGGAACAACTCTGTCAGAATGAAATACAATAACACAAACACAAACACAAACGTATATTTTACGTTACAATCCTAGTACACGCGCGAAAATTAATTAATTTTAAATGATACAAGTGACATTGGAAATGACAGAAGTTGGCTAAAAACGTAATACTGCAAGCCTGTTGCCAAACATTGTCACTGGTTGCTGGAGAAGATTAGATTTGTAACGAAAACTGGGTTCTGGATTTCATTAAAAACGAAATTTCTTCAGATGAGCATGGCCCACAAAAGGAAGCACATTAGAGGAATTTAATTTAAACGACTGAACGCTATCCAGACGCCAAAGCAACGATATCCTTTGCCAACAAGGAAAGTTAATGTTTGATGTGGAGTGACTGGTATGGTTTAGTGGTTTCAGTCACATTTCAGCCAAAATCACTACACAATTACACGTTTGTACCGACTTAAACAGCTCTACCTGCCCCTTACAAATCTGCCTAATACATTGTTAAACATCATATATAATATTTGTTTCATTTTTAGTTAAACCTATTTAAACTTCACCGGGGAATATTAGTCACTATTTATAACAAATGACGCACTCACCGTAATAAAGTATTTAATGACGAAAATATTTTATAATCCTTAGCTACCTTTTTTTGTAGTAGGTATTTAACACGTATCTCTGAAGACATTTTTAAGATATAATAACCTAGCAAGGTCCCATTTGTTGAAATACAAATGTTGTGTGTGTGTGAGCGCGTGCGCACGCCCGCACACACATAAAATACAATTATAATTCATTGTAGTAGAAACAGGTAAGAACTCTGTAACTATTTCGACTGGTTAAGAGATAATAACTCAAACATGCGAGTTGATAAAATCTAGAATCAACGAGATACTCACAGTAAATGTAAAGCTCTTTACAACTGACGAAAACTAATATTATTATCTAAATATAAATACGAGACTTTCTTTACGGAACCCAGAGTTGCGTACGCAAAGCGATAAGGCGACTTTTTAAAAATATTTATGGCTTAGTATTAGAACCGCTGAGGGCTGTAGAACCTTACAATTACATCAGCCAAATAAGGCATCTAAGGAAAAATTGCTTGTCGTGAAAACTGCTATAAACTAAAAACCAATTTGACGCAAACGCCCGTAAAAACAAAATGAATATATTCACATGTACATTTTTGTATGTTAATATTATTATATGTCTGTTACTGTATTTTAATGTTGGATGCTAAATCTGTGAAGAGTTTATTGGTTTAAATTTTATAAAATGAAACGTGAAAACGTTTTAAATTTTAATAGTATGTGTGTACAATTTCCTACTTCCACATTAAACAGGAAGACAAACTTCGGTTAATTAGAGGCATTACTTTGTGCACAATACCCATTGTTTGTCAACATAATTGAAACAGTATTCTATTATTAAGAGTAACGTCATTCATCCCCAAAGAAATGAGTTTAATAATTAAATATATTTGCTGGACTTCTTATTTCTCCGTTGAATTCCTTCCCCGCTGTACCTTCCCTGCAGTTCTCGAATGACAAATGGTACTTGTGATCATCAATTTCCTAGAAGAGTTCTTTGAGATCACTGCTACTCTACTTTGTTGTAATTTATTTATCTGTTAATGATTGCCATAATTTATAAATTGCTATTTTGGTGGTAATCACACGATGTTAGTTTAAGTACCCGCCTTCGTCATACGCTGAGAACGACTATATCTTGGGTTGTCTGTTTTATGTTGTATTAAATGTATGTTGTATGTCCGTTTTAATGTATTATATAAATTAATTAGTAAGTGTAGAGTTTAGTTTAGTTTAAACTGTAAAATGTAGAAATAAAGTGTTCACTTTTTCTAGGGAAGATTTAGATATTAGCGTTTAAATTCTGTCATCTGGTTTTCACCATTAGGGTCGTTATTAATATAAACTTCGGGTGAATTTCTACTACATAAGAGAGACAAGCTTTACCCACGTATGTTTTCATTAACTGAGAGTCTACGAGTCAGTAGTAGGGGTTTAATAATTTTTTATATACACTTTCACAAAGCACCGTCATAAAGGCTGTCCACTTCCTATGCGTCTCCCCTATGTTGTGTGCTCGTACGCACGGTAATGTAACTCATCGCACTGAAAAGCAGGCGCTCAGCTTCTATTTCCCTGGGTTGAAATCGCATTTTACTCAGTTCGGAAGTTAGGTTTCAGTGCCTCAGGCCGATGTTTCAGCAAAAAGAATTGTAGGAAATGAAAGCTAATAAAGTGTACAGGAGGGACACTGTAAACAATTTATTTATTGAAGCATGTGTTTCTTTAAGTCAAACTTATTAAAATGAAATCCCGACTTAAAACAATACAGTTTCTCTCCTTCTTCTTCTCTTCTTTTTTCTCCTCTATCTTTTCTTTTTTTTAATATTCTTCTTCTTATTATTCTTATTCCACTAGGTATAGACATTATGATATATTGCGCACTGTTTGCTCCGACTATATTTTTATTTGTTTTTCCAATGTTTCTTCTTTTTCGTATCCTCTTAGTATGCATCCTGTGCACATTGTCTGTTCCGTTCTGTCCGTATTGCTGCATGTTGTCATTTTGGTACAGCTTTGTTCCTAGGCTGTTCCTTTTGGCATCATCTCTTGCCTATTCCGTGACACTCCCAGTATTGATACTGTAACGACGGAACGCTCTGGAAAAACGTCCTTCGACCCGTTGCTCCGCTTCAATCAAGGTGTAGCGTTCCAGTCAAAGCCGCACTTAAGTACCTTACATATTGTTCTGGAGAGCACTTGTAAGTACGCATTATGATGGCACGCCGCAGTAAGGATAGAAAGTTATTTTGGAACAGCGCCTGGCTTGTCAGACAGTTATAGTGAGCGATTTCTTTACTGCGGATCGAGTCATTATTGAAAGCGATAATTGTGTTATGAGTAGTGCGGAACTCTTAATAGTAGACATTATTATTCCTTGTGGGCAAATTCAACTTGAATTAATGTACGACTTGATTACAAATTCTTATATGTGGTTAATAGAAGCTGCCAATTAGTAACCTCCTTTGTGTCTGTATCTTGTTTACACTGCACCATACGACGATCAGTGAGACCGTCGTAACAATATTAAACGCGTCATTTCACTACCCCGTGATCTGCTGCGAGGCTGTGCGTGCTGCGTTTCAGTCCCACAAAGGCTCTACCATTACCTTATAAAGTTTCAGTAATACTGTTACGACATTACAGAACAGTCTAGGTGTTTGTCGAAGGTGCCAGAAGTATCTCGCTCCAATGTGTGTGGCATACGTGACTGTCAACGCATCCGCGAGAGTTTTCTCGAAGCCGCCAGCCGCGCGGACTGTATCAAGGCCGTAGTTAATTACGTAGTTCACACGGGCGCTAAGACGCAATTAGGAACGTGGTGGTCTGTGAGCGGAGGTATAAATACGGCGGGAGCGGCCTTAGTTTTCAGTATAGCAGCGATTTATTTTCAGTGCGGTTCGAGTTATTTTCGGGCGAGATTACTGTGTACGTTCAAGTGGTTATTAGTGAAGCGTTGCGTTTTATAATCGGGCGGTACAATTGTAATACCATTGTGTTAAATATTAGTGACATGTTATTGCGTGTGAACAATTTTTATTTGATTTGTTGTAGGAGACTGTGTTGTTAATTGCGAACTGTTTAACTGTAAAAATTAAAGGTGTGATTAGTGACTTAATTGGCGTCTTGTACTTATTTTGTTATCCACTGTACCTACGACGATCAAGTAGACCGTCGTAACAATATGTAGTCTATATTCTAAACATTTCCTCCAACGTGCTTCTTAGCTTATGCACAAGTGATTAAATTTTCTATTAACATATCTGCAATTTTTAATATGCTCTGCGTCAATATACTAAGGATATTGATTGTCATCACATTACATATGTTATGCTCAATATATTAAAACACCAGTACACAATATAAGCAAGTATTTCGTTTATATTTTTACAGATAAATGTTGCTATATCTTCCCGGTATCATAGCAAGCGTTATTGTGTTTCTGCTACAGCCTATGTTTTGTGTTAGATTCAATTTTCCTGTGCTTTTATTTATAACAGTTTTGGGAAGAGTTGTGTGTGCGTCTGTGTTTCATCCCGCGAGTTTTACTCAGTTCATTATTTACACTACATTGTGTGTGATTCTACGCTTACGGGAGCATGAGACTCAGAAACAAAAAGAGAATAGAGCCCGTATTTGGTAGGGTGTGGCGGTATGTACAGCCAATTATAGCTGTGTTTGGGTACGTTATACTCGTCATGCATTCATTTCCTCGGCTATATTGTTTTATTATTGGATTTTCTATTTACACATTTGGTTTAAAAATTTCATCTATTTGGGTGACCAATTTTTTTATTACTTCTACTGATAAAAGGGTTTATAAGTTTTGGTTATCAATTAGACACAGGAGCGGATCCAGCAAGCATTTGGGGAGATGATATGAAAAGTTGGACAATTTTTTAACCTTCTTAAGTATAAATAACAGAAATGAGGGAAATTAAACATACAGTGTGTTACTATCAAAACAATATGTTAATTAACGTACGAATATATAATTATGTACAGTGTTTGTCGGTTCATTGTTCTTTTAATAATATTCACTTACAGTTTAAAATACACACTATCCATTTAACTTATGTATCGAACAAAAATTATCATGGTGGTAAGTTACAGTTACAGTTTAATGTACGGTTATTTTTAGAGTAAAACCATAAATATAGATCACGTGATAACAGTTTGGTTACACATGCACAATAACAAAACCATTCTAAAATCACAAGAAAAGAACAGAAATATCATTTGAAGTGACCTACCCCCCGTGAATTAAACAGTATTACACTCCTGCAGCTCCTGTATTACTTACACTACAGCTCCTGATGAAACAGTATTAAACTATTTGATTTTCAAAAATGTATTATCTTCGACAGAATCTGTATAGGAATAGTTAAACACATAAGCCTACAGTGAGCGTTAAAATTTACGAGTATTTATAGTTATATTGCTTAAATGGCTGTAGTTTCTCCAAAATATTTGGATAAAGTCTCGCCGTTTATTGGGGGTTATTTCATATCCACGTATTGTGATCCCCCTACACAGGAAATCAAATTAGGTGGTATTCGGAATACTTGTGGAGAATTGAACCACGGCCTTGGAGGGGGCACCTCTGTTCAATTTCTACACAAAATTAACGTGTGTGCTGGGTCGGACAACATGTTGTTACTGCAGACGATTGGCTGATTTGACTTACATAGGCCTAAAGGATGTTGTACAGTGACTATAGCATTCGACGTCCCAGAACTGTCTATCGAAACAAAACGCTAATTCAACAGGATGTAGCCTGAGGACAGCGTTTATTTCCAACACACATTCTATTTGTTTCGCTTTAACGTTAATCATATAAAACACAACTTAAAGCCCATTACATAACACATTGTCGACGTAGTCTATTCAATCCGCTTAATTTATAGCTTAGCAATTACCAACACAAAACCGTCCAGTAACGAAATTCGTGTTACACGTTTATGGCTATAAATACAATTTTACGTCCTGTAACAACGCCTCCAATTTCTTTCTAACAATGAGTAAAACTGGTACACATTTTTTATCTATTACGAATTTATTGCCGAATGTATTACAACAAATAACAAAGCTAGTATTACGAGGGAAAGTCAATAAATGGGTTACAAATGGCTACTAAATAATATTCAGTGAGATATTTATTAAAAAAAAATGTATTTTTCAGCATATTCACCATCAGAATTTGAAAACTATCCAATCGCTTTATCAGCGTGCCAATACCTGCTGCATAAAAGACTTTACGCTAACTGTCTAAGCACCCACACACCTTATGATTAAACATTTTTGTCATACGTGACACGGCTACAGTTATGGCGAGATTTCAGTGAACCTAACAATTGATAATTTCTAGGGGCAAAGTCGGGACTGTAAGACAGATGAAACTGAAGTTACCACATTAATTGATCAATTATCTCGCGGGTTGACCGTAACGTATGGGGTATGGCATTTTCGTGATGGTCAGCCTGTCTGGGCCACTTTCTTCTAATTGCAGCCCAAAGCTTCAACAGCACTTCACAGTATGATGTTGCATTCACATTCTCACCTCGCCTCTGAAAATGAACTAGTAGCAATTTTTAAGAATTTCAAAACACCGTAAGTATAACCTGAGGGTGTAATCTTGATTTTCATGGTTGGAAGTGAAGAAGGATGTTTTCGTTGCATTGACTTATGCTCTGTTTTGTGGTTGATAAAGATAGACCCGTGGTCCATTTTTAGTAGCAATCCTTTTAATTGAACACTCTTCTTCATCGGCGTACTAAGACAGATGTTGCAAGGACAGGCCCATTTTGTCAGTAAGTTATCTGTGCATTCACCTTGGACAAAATTTTCGGTAATTCAAACGAACATGTATTATGCTGTAGGCTAAATCATGACGCCATCCAATTGCAGATGCAATGGACCATATTGTTAGCTGCCTGTCATCTCGAATCATCTTTACTACTTGTTACACTGGTGGTTCCGTCACAATATCAATAGGACGACCAGGTCAGTATTTTTTTCAACAACGTTTGAGCGTCCTTGAGAGAACGTATGGACCCAGTTGTACAACGTTTTACGTGACTAGCATTTCTCTACACATTATATACGGCATACGGCAATACACATATGGGATCAATATGTATATTATAGTAATTTTATATTATATACATAAATAAATAAATATTATATATTTATATATATATATTGTACTGCTGTTAAAATGCAACACAGTACATAAGAGGAAAATAATAATTTTAAAAGAAAAAATACAAATTTAATATTCACTGGAACATATGTTTTAAAATGTAAACAAAAACATTGGGACTATCGACTTACCCAGTCAACATAGAGGTAGAGTCCTATATGAGAGAAAACAGTATTAATTTATATGTTCTGAAAAGAATATATGAAATTTGGAACGAATGTTATAATAAGAGTAAATAGTAAGAAAATTATAATTTAATAAATACCAACTAGAATTACGAATATTAGAGATAAAATAAATATACTTAATAAGAAGCAGAAAAGATATATATGTTTTTAATAAGTATATGATAAAAAGATGTAATGAAAGTAGGGAATTATCAATGTGGCAAATTTGTAAATTGTTAGAGATTGTATTGTATAGAAATGAAAAGAAAATGTATTAGTCTAAAATTATATCTAATAAGAGTTACATGGGTAGTCTCAATTTATATCTAATAAGAGTTACATGAAGAGTCTAAAAGAGTGATATGTAAATTAATATTTGGTAGCATTTAAATAAATCAAATTTGTACATCATCAAGTTTAATGTTATATGTAAACGAAGAAACAGTAAAGGAATTTAATTTGTTATACCAGAGTTTTTGATTATCGATTTAATAAAGTAAACAATCAGGAGAAGAGATTCAACATTAATATTGAATTTAATAAAATAAAATAATACTCAATAAATAAATAATATTACAAAGATCTAAACATATCCTTAATAGAACGCCGATAGAAGAGGGAAATCCTGTACTGAAGAATAGTTTGAGTGGCCATAAAATATAATTAAATATTCCGAGGAGATATCTGTTTTGCAGTCGTCATAGAAAACAACATTCAGCTGTAAAACCAATAAGAAATTCGCGTGGAGGAACGGATCGCCAAGCCTGATATTGCTTTTGAAAATAATAAACATCAACCAGAAGTGAACCCGTGGCAGCTGGAAGAATTCAGAATCAGTCAAGTTACATTTGTTTGGTATCTATTTTTTGCATTGTTATTTATCAAAATATTACATACTAACTTTATTTGGTTTGGTTTAAAGAAAAGAAGATATTATATACAATCGCAAATAAGATCAAACAGCTTAATAATCATTAACCCTGAGAGAGTTTCTTTTCATGTGCTGATAAACAAAAAACATAACAACGGTAATTACATATAATAAATACTTTACCTAGAACGTAACCACAGAACACTAATGACGTCACCAACGTGTGGCATATCATAATTACATAATTACAATACCTGAAATATAATAACAGTACATAAATGGCGCCCATACGTGAAAGCAAAGATTTTCTTTAAGCCAGCACCAAATAACACAATTTGTTAAATTTAATTAGCATAAAAAATTTCATTGTAATTAAATTAAGTTAAAGATTGTAAAATGGCTAACAAACCAGAGCAACGATATGAAGTAAGGTGTAATAGTGCTGAAGAAGAAGAAACTGAACTGGAAGTAATAGTAAGGGATGCCCAAGGGGACCAACCAAAGAAACCAACCCAACCAATGGACGCAAATTTCCAGGAGATGATGGGAATTATTATGGAAGGGAATAACAAAACCAGCGAAACATTAGTGAAACAAATAAATGAGAAATTGGATAAGAACAAACAGGAAATGAAGGAGGATATTGAAAAAATGGACAAGAAAATGGACAGTAACCAAGAAGAGTTTAAACAAATGAAATTAGATAACGAAAATTTATTAAAACAAAATAATGAGAAATTAAAGGAGACCATTCAACAACAAATAAATGGGGTGAATAATAAATTATACCAGCAAAAGGCTGAAGTTGAGTTAATATTGAAAACTTATGAGGAAGGGAATGTTAGACAACTTGCAGAGGTGAAATTGAATATGGAAACAATGGAAAATAGGTTAGACAATATAGAAACGAAACAACAGTCACTGAAGGAAGACGTGGAAGAGAAATTAGGAGAAAATAAACAAGAAGTCATAGAACAGATTACGAGAGAATTGGTAAAACACAAACAGGAGGTAACGAGCAATATTCAATCCATGGGACAACAGTTGGACAGCAATAATACCAAAATAGAGGATACCATGGGACAATTAGTAGTAAGGGTCAATGAAATAGAACAAAATGGTAATCAAACATGTGTTATACGAGAAGACAAGAATATTAGTCATGAGGTGCCACATATGAAAGGATATATAAAAAATCCTATGGAGTATTTAAATAGAATGAAGGAATATTTGCATAGTACCAAGGAAAATAGATGGGAGAGAATTAAGATAATGTTAGATCAAGGGTTCCATGAAATGAATGCTTATTGGTGGGATGCTGTTAGAAACACCTTGAATAACTACCAGGAATTTATGGACAGCTATAAAAATAAATATTGGACGCGATCCATCCAGACAAGGGTGCGGGAGACCATAGTATATGTTAGGTACAACCCAAGCGTAGGACAAACACCGACCTCGTATTTCTTATCGCATGTTTGCAGGGCATGATATTTAGACCCACCCATGGATGACAGATATGTGGTGGAAGCTTTGAGTCATCATTTTCCTGAAACGGTAAGCTTAGCACAATTTGCCAGTCAAGCCAATACTATAGAAGCGATGACATTATTACTCACTGACTATGAGAGGAAGATGAATTATGACAGTCGTGCTAAACAAGGGAATATGAGAAGAGACAACTACCCTAACAGATATCCGGAAGAACAAAACCATGGAAGAAACCAAATAGTAGAAAGGAACGACCAAAAAAATGTTCCAAGATACCAAGATAGGGAAGGTGGAAGAAATTACTATAGAAAAGATATCCGGAATGACCGGAGATATGATAATAATAATAATTACAATAATAATTATAGGGGCAACCACGCTTCAAATAACTATCGAGCAAATTTTATACGCCGAAACTATGATTCCCGAGTTTACAATAGTCGTTACCCAAGGCAGACTGATCGAAATGAATATTCTCGCAGTGAGGAGAGACAGAGTGAGGTGAACAACAACTATGAACAGTTAAGAAATAGAGAGCAACATAGTTCCCTTTCCCAGTCAGAAAATAGTCAACAGGAAGGAAGGAGAGAGGAGAGAGTAACCATAAATGAAAATCAGGAAAACTAGAGAAGACTGTGGGTGAGTGCAGTGGTCAACCACAGTCAAATAGCCTATCACTGTCTTGGATAACCAGTTTAAGTCAGGATTTTATGGACAATGAGAGAATCAATAAAAATGTAATTGAAAGTGATGTAGTGTCTATTACCGGTCAATATGGGAAAACCAATCAAAATTTTATTATTGATACTGGTGCCGAAATATCATTGATGAGTATGACTAAATACCATGAGTTAAAGGAAATGGAAAAGGGAATCACTTCATCCGAAGAAAAGCTAATAGAATATATGAATTACCTGTGAGCAAAATTATTATAGTGGGTGTAACAGGACGAGCCAATCGAACTGCTCGCAAACAAATAATGATGAATGTACAATTCAATGGAAGGGTGATACCATTAATTTTGTAGTATATCAAAATATAGAAACGGAAATATTAGTCGGATGCGATAACTTGCGGAAGTATGAAACTATTATTGATTTAGAAACTAATCAGGTGGTATTTACATACAATAAACAAAAGATACCTATAAAAATTATAAATAGAAATGAAGGTGTAATGAAAATAGTCAATTCAACCTAATTAAATGATAGATTTGAATACTCACGTAAGGATAGACCAATCAATAAAAAGTCAACACAGCAGTTAACAGTAAACAATCCAATGTGGGAGGAGAAAATGCAAGGAATCAGACAATTCTGTAATCAGAATAATCAACTAAATGAAGAGCAAATAAATCAATTAATGGAAATTTATTTGGAACATTATAAAGTATTTTCAAATAAACCTGGGAAGATAGTAGGAGTGCAATGTAAGTTACCAATAAGAGAAAATGTGACATTCAACAAAAGATTATATCCAATACCCTATAAATTAAGAGAGCAAGTACAGGAAGAAATCGACAAAATGCTTCGTGAAGACATAATTGAACTAAATCAGTCAGAACACACTAGCCCATTAGTAGTAATTCCCAAGAAAGATAAGTCATTAAGATTGTGTTTAGATGCACGGCAAATTAATCAGATGATAATTGCTGATAAGACGTCGCCCGAGAACATCGGAGAAATTTTAAAACGTTTTAATAACGTACAATTTTTTAGTAGTTGGGATGCTGTATCTGGATATTGGCATGTAGAATTGCATCCAGAAAGCAGAAAATATGTGAGTTTCATAGTAAACGGTAGGAATTATCAATTTAAAAGATTACCTTTTGGTCTGGTCAATAGTGTGGCTATATTTATAAAATGTCTTGATGAAATATTGGGTAAGGAGATTTTGGAATTTACTACAGTATATGTCGATGATTTGGTAATTGCATCAAGCAGTTGGGAAGAGCACTGTCATCGAATTGATAAGGTACTTACCAGATTGGGGGAACATGGAATTACGCTAAAATTAGACAAATCAACATTCATAGCCAGCAAGATTAAGTTTTTAGGGTTTATAGTCTCGAATACCGGCATATCTGCAGATCCGGATAAAATACAATCCATACAGAATTTCCCATGTCCAAAAAACATAAAACAATTACAAAGTTTCTTAGGTCTTTGTAATTATTACAGAAATTTCCAAAGTGATTACTCCGACCTAACACATCATTATCAACATTTAATTTGTAAGAAGAATAAATGGAAGTGGACCGAAAAGGATGAGGCAGTATTCAATGAAGTGAAACAGAGATTTTTACAGGGCGTCATGTTAAGTCACCCAGATTTTAGTAAAGTTTTTTATTTAAATTGTGATGCCAGTGGAGTAAGTTTAGGATCGGTTTTATATCAAGAAAATGACAAGGGAGAACCAAAGGTAATAGCTTTTGCAAGCCGTACACTAACTAAAGCAGAATTTAATTATACAATAACTGAAAAAGAGACATTGACTGTGGTTTTTGCAATAACTAAATTCCGAACATACTTATTAAACAGTGAGATAGTAGTACGAACCGATCATCAAGCAATAACCTTTTTTTAAAAACTGTAAGATGTCACATGGAAGGCTCACAAGATGGATGCTCCAGTTACAAGAGTATCATATAAAATGGGAGTACTTACCAGGCAATAAAAATATAGTAGCGGATATATTATCCAGAGTAGGTGATCAAGAAGAAATAATAGCCAAAGAAGCACGTAAAATTTTGGCATGCTTTAGGAATAAAAGTGAATTAAAACTCATCGTGGAAGAAATAAAGAAATTACAGCCAACCGATATTAGAATACAAAAGTTGAGGAAAAGGATGGAAAGCACTTCCAACACTACATCACATTATTTGATTCATGAAGGAATAATGTTTAGGAACACCGACAAAAGAAATACTGATTGGAAAATTTTAGTGCCGGAAGAGGTGTGTCATAAATTATTTGTTGAATATTATGAGAGATATGGACACCAAGGCCAGAAGAAAGTAGTGTCAGCACTCAAGGAACACTTTTACATGAATAAATTAGAAAAGAAAGTACAGTAATTCGAGCCATAGAAACATGTGATATTTGTCAAAAAGTCAAGTTAGCCAATGTCAGACATGAGGGAAGGTGGATAAATAATCAAGCATTGAGATCGCTAGAACAAGTTTTTATTGACATTTGTAGACCATTCCCAACTAGTGGTAGAAGACGTAGCAAGTACGTACTGATTATCATGGACAGTTTTACTAGATTCACAAAATTATATCCCATCACTAAGGCCAATACTTACACTATAGTTAAAATCATTAAAGAAAAATATATAAAGGAGGTAGGGTTGCCTCATAGTATTATATCTGATCATGTAACACAATTTGAAGGTGTCAAGTGGCAGAATGCTATGACAGCAATAAAAATTCGGACATATAAAACATCGGTATACCATCCAAATAGTAACCCGGCCGAAAGAATGCTCAAAGAAGTGGGTCGTTTATTCCGCACATACTGCCATGATCAACATAATAGATGGAGTGAATATGTTAGTAAAGCAGAGGAGTTTATAAATTTAGCAAATCATGATAGTACCGGTGTGACACCATATGAGGCAATGTATAGAAAACGCCCACCCAGAATTATCGAAAGTTTAGTTGTGGTTCACTAAACCACAGAAGGAAATACAAGTTATTATGGAGAGTCGGGTTAAAGTGAAGGCAGAGGAAAGAGCCAGACGACAATACAAGTAGCGGTATAAACAAATAAATTATCATATAGGAGAGTTAGTACTGGTTCGTAATAGACAACTTCCCAGCAGTAAGGAGAAGTTGATGAAAAAATTATTTTTATGTTATGTAGGCCCATTCATAATTGATACAGTGAATGATAACAATACTGTAGTAATAAAATATACCAGGATGGAAAAAGTAAAGGGACCTACAATATTAATCAACTTCGCCCGTATAAGTCAGATAATAAATAAAAGAGTATGAATTCTGAAATAAATAACAGAGGAAATGTATAACCAGGATTGGGAACGTGATGTTCAAAAGAAAGATAATGTTTTAACCATGTTTTTGAGTTTTTTAGCCATGAAATTAGGCACAATTGTTATTTATTATTTTGATGTAAAACCAGTTGGTTTAATTAACGTTGTTTTAAGTCATAAATGAGTGTTTAAGATATCGTGATTCATGATAATGATGAACCATATTTTTAATGTTAATAAAAGAAAAAACCAATTTGTTAAAATAATTTTGTGACGTACAAATAACTAATTAATCAGATGTTTTAAATATTAAGGTTAGACTATGTTGGTAATAATAAATTAATTATTTCAAAATTTCATCTCAAATTGTATCTGAAATTATGACATAAGTGAAGGTATTATGTACTGCTGTTAAAATGCAACACAGTACATAAGAGGAAAATAATAAATTAAAAAACAAATACAAATTTAATATTAACTGGAACATATGTTTTAAAATGTAAACAAAAACATTTAGACTATCGACTCACCCAGTCAACATAGAGGTAGAGTCCCATATGAGAGAAAACAGTATTAAGTTATATGTTCTGAAAAGAATATATGAAATTTGGAACGATTGTTATAATAAGAGTAAATAGTAAGAAAATTATAATTTAATAAATACCAACTAGAATTACGAATATTAGAGATAAAATAAATATACTTAATAAGAAGTAGAAAAGTTATATATGTTTTTAATAAGTATATGATAAAAAGATGTAATGAAAATAGGGAATTATCAATGTGGCAAATTTGTAAATTGTTAGAGATTGTATTGTATAGAAATGAAAAGAAAATGTATTAGTCTAAAATTATATCTAATAAGAGTTACATGGGTAGTCTCAATTTATATCTAATAAGAGTTACATGAAGAGTCTAAAAGAGTGATATGTAAATTAATATTTGGTAGCATTTAAATAAATCAAATTTGTACATCATCAAGTTTAATGTTATATGTAAACGAAGAAACAGTAAAGGAATTTAATTTGTTATACCAGAGTTTTTGATTATCGATTTAATAAAGTAAACAATCAGGAGAAGAGATTCAACATTAATATTGAATTTAATAAAATAAAATAATACTCAATAAATAAATAATATTACAAAGATCTAAACATATCCTTAATAGAACGCCGATAGAAGAGGGAAATCCTGTACTGAAGAATAGTTTGAGTGGCCATAAAATATAATTAAATATTCCGAGGAGATATCTGTTTTGCAGTCGTCATAGAAAACAACATTCAGCTGTAAAACCAATAAGAAATTCGCGTGGAGGAACGGATCGCCAAGCCTGATATTGCTTTTGAAAAAAATAAACATCAACCAGAAGTGAACCCGTGGCAGCTGGAAGAATTCAGAATCAGTCAAGTTACATTTGTTTGGTATCTATTTTTTGCATTGTTATTTATCAAAATATTACATACTAACTTTATTTGGTTTGGTTTAAAGAAAAGAAGATATTATATACAATCGCAAATAAGATCAAACAGCTTAATAATCATTAACCCTGAGAGAGTTTCTTTTCATGTGCTGTGTACGATAATATTTTAAAAGATTGAAAGTAAGACGGCTTTCTTACTTGATAATTTAACAGCCTCTGGTGAGCTCTCTAGCAGTGTAGCATGCAGAATTGCTAACACGATATAAATAATAAAATAATATAAAAATGACTTACCGTATCTCACGACTGGGTTGATCCTGACACTCAAGGCAGGATAGACTGGTTGGGAAAAGGATAGGTTACATGTACGGAGTTCTAACTGCCGAGGAGTCCCGACTCGTGGATGTTGACACTAGGATGACTGGCGTGCGACAAAAGCTACAAGTCCATATGCATGCATAGACCCTGCAAAAGCCATAGTGCCAACTTGGAAAATGAAAATAACGACCGGTTCGATCCGAAATATCGAACACCGGCCCCCGTTGACCGCAATGGGTCAACCACCGACTACACCAAAAGACATGGCTAAAATATATTACAAAAATTTGGCTTTTGGTGAACAGGAACACTCTCTGAAAATTACCCTCCAACATAGGAGGGGGTCACACGCAAACACAAGAAAATACAAACATACAGAAAAACATGCAAAACATGCAATTAATTAGAAAACCATGCCGAATAACTCCGCCGCGGGCGCATCGACCAGGCGAGCAATCCGAAAGGTTCGGGTAGAGCAGACAAAACCCAATAACATACAATAAACAATGGCCCAGCCAAACACAATGTAAAACTCAGCAAATCAACTTAGTTAGTATTCCCTAGTTTTTACATTTTTTTTTCCTTTTTTATTTTTTGTTGTTCCCTTTTTTTTATCATATTTTTTTTACTTATTTTTTTGTTGTTGATTTGTTGAGCATCCATAACTCCCAATAAACTGGCACAACGCCATGCCAGAAACCCTCCACAATGTAAACTTCACTGCGGACAACAGCTGGAAGGAATCACCTGGGAAAACCCAGAAAAGTGTCAAGTAAGTACACAACAATCATTGAAACTAATTCTGCTCACCCGAAAAAACAAGATAAACCCAATCAAGAAGATATAGGCAACCTGTATAATTTAGGTCACCCCCACCTCTAAGGGCCACGACGACAAGTGCTCAAACAATTCCACCCGGGGCTCCTGAGTGAGAAACGAAGAGACCTTGGTCTCCAAGGCAACATCTTGCACGTCGTGATTCGGGCGATAATTAATAGGGGGCCAGTGCAGAGCATCAAGCTTTAACCAATCTGGCCCTGACCACCACAATGTCGACGACCGGAGGCTGGAGAGTGACGTGCATCTAGAGGCTAAATCAGCGGGGTTAGAAACACCATGCACATGACGCCAAGATTTAGTATCGGTCCACTCGGTAATGGCAGCCACCTGATTAGCAATAAACGTCTTCAATTTAAAAGTAGGCATATTCAGCCAATCCAAGACAATCGTCGAGTCCGTCCATAAGAAAACTTGACTCAATTGAATACATGACCCGACTTAGCCTAACAGTGATCGAGATAACTAGGCGTCTGACACAACTACTTTTCATACACAATACCGAGCAAGATAAATACAAAAGTAAATTAGTGCAAGGCAAAATACAACTTACACAATCCAACAGGCGAATAGTACCAAACACAATAAATTAAACACGCAACAAATTAATTTATACAGTGCAAAAGCACGACAACAAAAAACACAAGTTGCACAAGATTACAGCACATACGGTGCAAAATGATGTTACACAAAAGTGTACCCCAAAAACAAACATGTATAATACCAAATAGAATAAATACACACAAAACACAGCAAAGTACAATGTACAACAATTCACCAGTTACCGAACCAACCACAATAACTGGGACACATTAAATGCCAAAATTGATGGTCAACGCGGCGTGTATGGACAGGATATCGCATATGCAAAATATAAACCGCACATAAAGGTAATGGTCAATGCCGAAAAAAATTAAATACAAAGGCAGGCTATACCGAAATCCGGATAACCTAAAACCGTTCCCTGTACGCCTGACAGTCGCAAACACGTAACGCACCATTTCACGTGGAACGCAAACCGTAACAGGACGGAAACAAACTTCACCGGACTTGACCCAGTAATTAACCACCGGAGGACCAGAGTCAGTATAAATGGACAGATTGAGGACGGCCGCGTAACCCAACTGGGAAGCATCACAGAAACCATGCAATATAACCCTTTCGATATGCCCACCTTTAGGGAGGAATGGCCGGGAAATAGTAATTACCGAAAGATGATTCATAGAGGACAGGAATTGACTCCAATAATCATTTAAGTCATCACTTAGAGGAGCATCCCAGTTCAAGCCCTCAGCCCACAGTTTTTGGAAAAAAGCCTTGGCCCTGAAAATCACTGGCGAAAGCCAACCACATGGGTCAAATAATTGTGCCATCTGGGATAACACGACACGTTTGGTAAATTGAACCTGAGCATTGCTGCAACAGGCCAAAGGAGGAAAAGAGAAGCAATCGGTTGAATGGTCCCAACTTAAACCCAGAATATCCTTATCCTTAGCAACGACGGAATCACTCGGAGCGGCTGATTCAGGTAGGCAGTCGGGTTGATTAGTATATCGTTACTTAGCCGTAATATTTTTGTTGATGATATTGCTGCTGGCGCTGATTCAAAATCAGAGCTTTGCAAATTACAACGGGAATTAATTCTGTTGTTGTCTTCAGGAGCGTTCAATTTGAAAAAATGGTGTACTAATCAACCCGACTGCCTACCTGAATCAGCCGCTCCGAGTGATTCCGTCGTTGCTAAGGATAAGGATATTCTGGGTTTAAGTTGGGACCATTCAACCGATTGCTTCTCATTTCCTCCTTTGGGCTGTTGCAGCAATGCTCAGGTTCAATTTACCAAACGTGTCGTGTTATCCCAGATGGCACAATTATTTGACCCATGTGGTTGGCTTTCGCCAGTGATTTTCAGGGCCAAGGCTTTTGCCAAAACTGTGGGCTGAGGGCTTGGACTGGGATGCTCCTCGAAGTGATGACTTAAATGATTATTTGAGTCAATTCCTGTCCTCTATGAATCATCTTTCGGTAATTACTATTTCCCGGCCATTCCTCCTTAAAAGTAGGCATATTCAGCCAATCCAAGACAATCGTCGAGTCCGTCCATAAGAAAACTTGACTCAATTGAATACATGACGAGAATAAGCCAACATAATGACGAACAAGTTTGGCTAAAAGATAAGCTCCCAACAACTCCAAACGTGGGATTGATAAAGTTTTAAGAGGTGCCACTTTAGTTTTAGACGACACCAGCGAAACCACCGGAGGACCAGAGTCAGTATAAATGGACAGATAGAGGACGGCCGCGTAACCCAACTGGGAAGCATCACAGAAACCATGCAATATAACCCTTTCGATATGCCCACCCAGGTTTTCCAACATATTTCATCCCTCATCATGGTATTTTTAAAGTTAGAGGTGATACTTCAAAAATGAGGGTGGTGTTTGACGCCAGCATGAAGACGTCCTCTGGGATTTCCTTAAATGACGTGTTATGTGTCGGCCCTAAGTTTCAGACCTTACTGTCCGACGTTTTGACTTTGTTTCGGCGGTTTAGCCATGTTTTTACGTGCGACATCGAACAGATGTATCGCCAAATTGCTATACATCCTGATGACTCGGCGTACCTGTGTATTTTATGGCGTGAGGAGGTTACCGCCCCACTAAGGGTTTTCGCTTTGCGTACCGTTACTTACGGGCTGGCTTGCGCCCCTTTTCAGGTGTTGCGAACCTTGCAGCGGCTGGCTCAGGATGAGGCAGTTAATTTTCCTGCGGGAGCGGCGGTACTTAGCCGTAATATTTTTGTTGATGATATTGCTGCTGGCGCTGATTCAAAATCAGAGCTTTGCAAATTACAACGGGAATTAATTCTGTTGTTGTCTTCAGGAGGGTTCAATTTGAAAAAATGGTGTACTAATCAACCCGACTGCCTACCTGAATCAGCCGCTCCGAGTGATTCCGTCGTTGCTAAGGATAAGGATATTCTGGGTTTAAGTTGGGACCATTCAACCGATTACTTCTCATTTCCTCCCTTGGGATGTTGCAGCAATGCTCAGGTTGGTTGCACCAATGACATATGCCCCTGAGCGACATAATCCGTTATAAATTGTACATATTGGCTCTTAAACTGACTGTTCGCCGCAAATTTCCTTTCTAACGCAAAAAACCGAGACATGGCTCCCTTAAGGGAATTTCCCAAAATGTGAGAAGAGTTTTTGAAGAACGGCAAGCGCACCTGGTAACGACCCGACGGCAACCGACTTGTCGACTCCATGTAAAACCTTTCAGCAAAGTGATCCTCTTCAGATAATTGGTGGGGTACAGCTGGAGGCTCTTCGACCTCCCAAAAACGATGAACTTGCTCAAGTAGGTTTGTTGTATCCGTAGATAACGTTGTGACGGAAGGATAAAAGTGGTGGAAATGACAGTGAAGCTGATGTGCAGATACTAGATCCAAAGGAAGGCCAGTGAGACCGCTAGCACACGTCAATGCACAATTAAGTGAAATTGGGGCTCTACCCATAATCACAAACCCAAAACGTGTCCTAACTGCAACAGGCAAACCTGCACCCAAAGGAATAGTCTCTCCCATAAGAATAGCCGCTACAATATCGGCTCCAAACAACGCATCAATTGGGGCTGCTACATCGAAGGTAGGGTCAGCTAACAAAAGGTCTTTTGTAGCCTGCTTAACTTCAGGCAACATCTGGAACCTAGGTGAGTCCGACGAGATCTTAGAAAGAATTATAAAAGCATGGCTAGACGCCACAACCTCGCGTTTTAAAGTTTCCAAGGACAGATGGCACACCTTTTTTGCTTTGGTGGCAATATCACCTACCCCATTGACACTTACTGAAGCGTCAAAACAAGCACACTTTAAGCGAGATGCACATGCTTCAGTTATGAAAGAAGCATGGGACGCGCTATCCAGGATGGCCCTAACTACAATATAACCACCATCGGGAGACGACAAGACTTGTGCCGAGTCTAGGAGAATCGGCGCATGTTCAGTAATTAACGTCAGGTAAACGTTAAATGCAGTACAGTATTTAAAGCGGTTTAATTAGTGCTGCAACCTAGCAGTGGAGCTAAGTTATACTACTGCGTGAATTTAGAGCGCTTGAGAGCCGCTGGCCTCTAGCGACAGCCCCGGTTTGCGAGTTCCAAGCGGAAATAACGTTTTTCTGCAAAGCTTGTCTCGCTCAAAACTCCGCCGTCTGTGGCTGCCTTTTTCTACTCCGAACAGATGAAGAAATTTTCTTGTACCATTCTTCCACCAATGACAGGCTAAATCTGAATAGAACTGCGGTAAGTCTCGCCAATATTTTTATAGTTATGTATTTAAGGTTTTACTAAAGAAAAACTTGTTTAATAGGCCCCAGTAAGTGGATTTCTGATAACCTTTGAGTCACCTCATGGCATTGTGCAATACGTAATTTAAAGGTAATATTTTTAAAACACAGTAATACCATAGTAAATTCACATGTCCTAATTAAGGCACTAAAAGTGACAGTCATATCAATACAAAAGGTATTAATTTATATAGTAGAAATGATGTAATCAGATATAACCTATCTCCACCACGTGGCACAAAATATTCAGACTATGTATAAAGTTTATTAAAAGTGTAACAAGCCATAATTAGCTATCAAAGTTCAATCATGTTAACCCGCATGGGTGAAGTTATTATTATAAAAGTTAACTGTACTAATTGTTTTCAAATAGGGCCTGTTGGCCATATAACCTTGTCAAGTGTGTCAAGTATTATATTTAGATAGCCCTAAAGCTGTGTTAAGATTATATATGGGTTTTGGGGGTGTGCGAACTTTCTGGGGGCATTGTTTTGTGTACTCTGGCTGATATAATGTTGTGTAATCAGGGTTCTCCGATGAAGGCGAGGAAACAGCCCAAAACCTGAACATGTAACACCTAGATCCCCTCTCTCTTCATCTGCCTGGGGAGAAATTGCCATGACGAAGCACCAACACCTGTAATGTAGGCCACGAGATTGCCACTTCACCTCCATGGACAAAAATAAGGTGATCTCAACCCATTATATTCTTTACACGTAGTGATGCACTCAATAAGAGCAAGTGAACCAATTCAATCAGTCAACAACATGACTTTCAAGTTTTTAAACATTTTAATTGGATCCCCGATTAACGGGACAGTATAGTGCGTGAACTGGGAGGGAATTCATTTGTAAATTTTATTAATTTGTTTGTATAATTGTCAGCTCAGAGGCTGACATGCATCCTTGCCAGCTCAACATTCAAACGTACAATTCCTTCTTATTTTCAGTATAAGGGTTTCATTACTGCTATTAATTAATTCAATCAATTTGTAATTTCTCTGTTTCAATTTAGTGTTCATTTTATATATATATTTTCTCATTTTTAAATTCAGTTTGGTTTATATAGGGATAAAAATGTCTGGGGTAGTTAAGTAGATTCACAAGTTTGATCCTGTACTGGTGCCTGTTCATGCAGTGTTAAACATGTTGTTGAGACAGGTTGAATTATGCACCGACTGGCAAATGAACATGTCGGTCTCTGGGCCAAAATTACTTTTTAAAAGGGTTATAAGATTCATGACATATTTCTATTTTCACAACTTAACAATATTTCTATATATATATATATATATATATATATATATAAATTCTATTAATTAATTATGATAACTGGGGTGTTCATTGGTTTCTAAATTTTTATTTCTCCCAGTATAAATGCCCAGTGTGGCCGTATTTTATAATAGTATTAGGCACTTAGCAAAAATTTGAATTGATTATGTCCTGGGGACTACTGGAGTTACATATGTATAATCTAATACACATGTAATGTGTTATGCAAATATTAAGAATGGTAATCCTAACATGGATGTCCGTAAAATAATTAATGATGTACCTCATGGGGGTAAGGAAAGGGCGTGGCAAGAGATTTATGTATTAATTGTCCTGTATTGGGGAACATGTGATGTATAGTATATTTGTGTGTGTATTTTGTGGGGTTTTATATGTATTGTACATTTGGGTGTATTTTTGGGGGAGTTAGATATAGGGCTCTTATATAAGAAAAGATGAAACATAGGGTTATATATCCATTTAATTTTGATGACATTAATTTATTCTATCTCAATTAATTTTTGATGAATATTTCTTCTAAGAAAGTAATTTATTTTAATTAACTTTAATAAAGAGTATGTGGATTGGTCTCTATTTAATTTTAATTAATTTTGTTTGAGAATTAGTTATTCTAATTAATATAATCAAGAAGTCTATAAAAATTATCTCCATTAAGTTTCAATTGATCATTTTAAAGAGAACATAGAAAATAAATCTTATATTTATTAATAATTTTCAGGAAACATTACTTAAAGAAAATTAATGATTTTAATTTTTAATTCATTTTAAAGAGAATTTTCAGGTGACATTGTTTAAAGAGTATAAATTATTTTAATTAACAATTTAAGGGGAAAATAGATTCTGACTGTTATATTTATTGATTTTGTTGTTAATATTGTTTTTAAAAAAGGAGATAGAATAATAAAAGGGATTTTATAAATTGTAAAATTTATGAGTTTTCATTGCAAGTCCCGTCTCACTGGATCCAGCGCATTTTTGGCTTCTCTAGGCTTTGGTCTAGTTCTAATTAACTTGTGGCCCCTCTTTTCAAAAAAAAAAATTTTTCAAAAAAAATTTTCAAAAAAAAATAATCCTTTTTTATAACAGTCTAAGTTAAAGAGGGGTTACAGACTGCTAGACAGGTGGCTAACAGAACCCCTGCAGGATGGGGCAGAGACACGGTCAGAGTAGTGCTAGACAGATCAACTTGGTCAACAAGCGATGACCCCGAAGCCTTGAGTTCAGCTGTGTCAGAAATCTGTGAACGAGACGGAGACGGACGGGCACTTTTGAAATGAAATAAAGTGTGGTGGTACTTAGAGCCACACGTTTTGCACCTATTTTTGCACCAGCCCGAATGTTTATGTTGGAGGCATGAAAGACAACATTTTTTATTTTTAAGACTTTGAAAACGAGCCCTAGGGTCCCTACTCAGCCACGCTGGACACTTGAGAAGCACATGGGTCCGGGAATCGCAATGAAGGCAACGTGAACTAGATGCATCCCGTTGCGTCACCTCTGCAGATAACGTAGACACAGCAAGAGGAGTAGCCTTAGAAAAGGAAACCTTCTGGGTTTTCTGGTGGCTAGTGCTAGGAAGAGCAGGTAAAGCCGATTCCAAAGATGCCTGTTCTTTCTGTTCCGCCATAGCGGTTAAAAATGTCATAATTTCTGTTAGGGCAGGGAGATTCTCTTTGTCCGTAACAGACGCCTCAAAGCGTTAACGCAATGATAGATCCAGCCTAGACAATACAAAAGACGCATATATTGCTTGATATATATCAGCAATGTTTAGAGCTGACAACGCTGAAAAGTTAGCATTGAAGCTGTCCACCAACTTTCTAATAGACGCAGCTGATCGCATAGAAGCGGCTGGTAACTGAAGCAGATTGGTACAATAAACCCGGGCGGCCAAACGAGGATTGTGATAACGGTTTTTAAGAGTTGCCAGTGTAAGTGAATAACTATCATCAACTATGGGAAGCGCGGCAACCTTCTCATAAGCCTCACCCTTGAGATGAGTCAATAAATATAACAATTTCTGCTTTGGAGTGAGGGCAGGACTTTCGTCCACCAATGTGGTGAACTTTGACCAAATCTCGGACCAACATTTGGCCTGGCCATCAAAACAAGGTAAAGAAAGTTTCGGCAACTCATGAACGAGAACACCTGAGTACCCGCCTCTTGCCGATGAAAACCGACCGGAACCAACCGGTATCTCTGGTTTTGTTAGTTTTGACGCTAAAATGCTACCCCGGACATAAATATCCTTAATTTGAGCTACCACCGAAAAAATGTGGTCCTCGTCCAATCCCTGGGGCAATGACTCGGCCGATAGGTAAGGATCGACCTTACCTAGAAGGTCCTGATATTCTTCGGACAACCTGGAGGCCAAAATACCGGCTTCATGTTGATCCACGGCTCTCAATTGCGGCAACCCTTCCAACTTATTTATTAAATGCTGCAACGCAAGTATTCCCACCGAAGTGGCCCGGTCAAAAGCTGCCAGCGACAATTTAGCAGGCATACTGAATTAAAAAATATCGCGCAACCGACAACCACCCTTAACAAGAGAATTGGAAATTGAACAATAATCACGACCCGACTTAGCCTAACAGTGATCGAGATAACTAGGCGTCTGACACAACTACTTTTCATACACGATACCGAGCAAGATAAATACAAAAGTAAATTAGTGCAAGGCAAAATACAACTTACACAATCCAACAGGCGAATAGTACCAAACACAATAAATTAAACACGCAACAAATTAATTTACACAGTGCAAAAGCACGACAACAAAAAACACAAGTTGCACAAGATTACAGCACATACGGTGCAAAATGATGGTACACAAAAGTGTACCTCAAAAACAAACATGTATAACACCAAATAGAATAAATACACACAAAACACAGCAAAGTACAATGTACAACAATTCACCAGTTACCGAACCAACCACAATAACTGGGACACATTAAATGCCAAAATTGATGGTCAACGCGGCGTGTATGGACAGGATATCGCATATGCAAAATATAAACGGCACCTAAAGGTAATGGTCAATGCCGAAAAAATTAAATACAAAGGCAGGCTATACCGAAATCCGGATAAACTAAAACCGTTCCCTGTACGCCTGACAGTCGCAAACACGTAGCGCACAATTTCACGTGGAACGCAAACCGTAACAGGACGGAAACAAACTTCACCAGACTTGACCCAGTAATTAAACGACTACCCAAAAAACAAGGTGCAAAATTTTGACACAAAATTTGCCCACCTGGCCATGCACACACGACGACACTGCTGACCACAAGCAACAGCATTGAAACGCAAACTCGTAGTTCACATGCGTACGTATTATACCAACGTGCTTCCGTGCAATAGCATGCAAATGACGAACATTCATGAAATTTGAAAAATTAATGGCATGCAAAACAACCACGAGCAGGCACAAAAAACGAAACGACACGGCACGTTGGTAATTAAAATAAAAATCACGCAGCCAAAACTGATTTATAACCCATTTATTGAATCTCGAACCACCAGCAGCAACATGCACAAAATTACGAAACACGTGCTCCCAGTCGTGACGGCAAGCAATTTAATTGAAAAGCTAGCAACCTCATGAGTCCCTCTGGTAGTAAATACATGTACGATAAAATTTTAAAAGATTGAAAGTAAGACGGCTTTCTTACTTGATAATTTAATAGCCTCTGGTGAGCTCTCTAGCAGTGTAGCATGCAGAATTGCTAACACGATATAAATAATATGAAAATGACTTACCGTATCTCACGACTGAATTGATCCTGACACTCAAGGCAGGATAGACTGGTTGGGAAAAGGATAGGTTACATGTACGGAGTTCTACCTGCCGAGGAGTCCCGACTCGTGGATGTTGACACTAGGATGACTGGGGTGCGACAAAAGCTACAAGTCCATATGCATGCATAGACCCTGCAAAAGCCATAGTGCCAACTTGGAAAATGAAAATAATGACCGGTTCGATCCGAAATATCGAACATGCTGATAAACAAAAAACATAACAACTGTAATTACATATAATAAATACTTTATCTAGAAAGTAACCACAGTACATTAATGACGTCACCAACGTGTGGCATATCATAATTACATAATTACCATACCTGAAATATAATAACAGTTCAATATAAATATTACAAATATATAAATTATAAATATTTTTTAGCTTTGGGTATTACATCCCAAAAATAGAAGTTGCTTCATTACGTTTATGAAATTAGCCCCTTCATTTGGGTACTTTTGGCTTCTTCATTAAGTTCTCATTTACCTGCCATTACTCTGATCCATGCAGAAGAAACAACTATAATTGAAATTACAACTTTAATATTAATTTAAATACCATAACGATAATGGAGGAAACAACTACGTTCCAATCATTCAATGAGTAAAACAGTATGTAATAGATTTCCTTAAAATAAACACGTAATTGTAACGAGATGATAATGTAACATATGGCGAGCGTCAATGTCCGGTTACTCGACCATGATAAACAAAACGGAGGAAAGGGTAAACATTAGTGTACTTACCTTTTAGGGAGAAAGCGTGTAGAAAATCTTCATAACTTTAGCGAAGTAAACGTAGAACTAAGTTAAACGCTAAAGCAAAAGAGTAAGAGATTTGCTTAAATCAGCACTACTGTCCCAATGCTCCTCACTTCCCGCGTCCATTAAACTAACACTCACACACTGAAAAAATACACTGTAACGACAGTCATTCAGATCGTCGTGTTGTACAGTGGAAATAGAAAAACTGACACCAGTGAAATCCCAAATAATTACAACTGTAATTGGAAACAAACTTCAGTTAGGAACCAACAAAGACACTCTTATGCAATAACTCAAGTTACATTTGTCCAACACACAACTACAATTGTCAACCTATTACAGTTTTGCATTAATTGACATAATAATCACCTTCTATTAAATCTCAATAATAACTCGGAACAGCTCATGCAATATCGCCAGGTGTAACTGAACTCACCAAGTCTCTTATATTTATATACTGTTGAGATTCAAGAATGTACTATCGCTTGCCGGATAAATTAATTATCCATTTGAACTAAGAGAGCTGATTAAGGAAAAAGGAACTCACGTAAAGATTGGCAGAGAAATCGAGCACCGGATAACAAATAATTTTAAATAAATTATGTATTCAAATAAAATCATTCACAAAAGATTGAAGAATGAATCAATTAATAGGTACTTAGAAAATATATCTGCCCAAATAAGGCAGAGATTATTCCCTTTGGAAGGCAAAAAAAGGAATAAAAAGACCTAAAATGGAAGTTGCCCTAATAAGGAAAGAAGACGGATCTTGGGCTACAAATGCTAAGCAAGAAGCAGACCTATTCGCGGCATACCTAGAGGCAACTTTTCAGCCTCCCCTAGACAAACAGCTGAAGAAAATATGTACCCTATACACAAACGTGATGATCTATAAATATAACTCCTGTGACAATTCTGGAAATAAAAAAGAAATTAGAAGTAACATAAATGCAAAAAAAGCACCAGGTTACGATTTGATTACTCTTGGCTCTTGGGAAGACAATCCCAGCAGTCAATCCATAATAAGTTGCTGTTGTATAAACAAGTGCTAAAGCCTATCTGGACCTGTGGGATACAGCTCTGGGGCTGTGCATAGAAATCAAACATAAATATAATTCAAACATTTCAAAATAAGATGCTTTGGTGCATTTTTGATGCACCATGGTATGTAAGAAACGACAACTTAAACAGAGATTTAAAAATTGAATGTGTCATTGAGGAAATAAAAAGCAGGCAGTGAAGCATGGGCAACGCGTCTTGCAGCATGTACACCCTGGGATACGGCGACTGCTGGATACAACTAAAGCAGCTAGAAGGCTGAGACGAACTAAACGACTTGATCTGATGGATATTAGTTAAATGGGGAGATTATAGCCAATGGGGTATATCTCTTGAATAGTTTCTTTAATTATGAAATGTAAATTACTAGGTGGGTGGTACTCAGTTGTAAAAAAAAGAAACCCCTTGCCGGATGACGTGTCGAGAAAAAAATTGCGTAGTTGCAGCGCTCTGGAGTTTGTTAGAAACTATGTCAGTGTTTGGTCTTGAATATACTGCACCAACCGAATTTCGCCTGGAACTTCCTTGAATATTGCTGCATGTTAAGTGCCACGTAATTATTATTCATCTCAACGTAGCCATACGTTTTGCGCCTTCAGCGAATCTCGAGGAAATTTGGTAGTCCTTTCGCTTTCGTATTTGTGTTCTTAATTTGTGCTTCTTGTATTATTTTAAATTGAGAAATATTTTTAATTTTTTCACCAATTTGTCATCATCATCATCGCTTCATGGATAGGATTTCTCCTGACTTCCGCCTCATCATCGTCTCATGACTCCCGCCTCATCATCGTCTCATGACTCCCGCCATCTTGTAACTGGCCTGCCTACAGATCTTCTTCCAAACCGCTCGTACTCATAAGCCAACTTCGAAAATCGGTATTCTCCATTCTTTCTATATGTACTTTCCCGCATTTTCTATAATTCTGAATCGCTTAAACTATATCGAGTTCTCTTCTAATATACTCGCTTCTTATGGTCGAGACGCGTATATCTCTTTACCGATCTCAAATACTTTATTTCTGCAGCCTGTAATTGTCAGAAGTTCTTCCTTATAGTCCAGGCATCGCAACCATACAGCAGTGCTGGTACTGCCATTGTCTTATAGAATTCCATACACGTTTCTTGTCTAGCTTTTTTTTTGTGGAAAATACACCATTCGATCTAAAATTATGTTAAATGACCAGCTCATAGAACACTCAATTACCGTGGCTGTAGTTTTTTTTATAGAGGTATTGATGACCTCAGCAATAAACTAGGCAGGTTCCAAACGAGTTTATAAATTCTAATTTAAATAAATTAAATCTCTATGTGTAAAATTAGTATATTTTGTAATTTCAATTCTAATCCTTTCAGTAATGTGTTTTGTACGTAACAACTTTGCAAGCGTGCAGAAATCATACAAATTCATACTTGCTGGAGAGGGAAGGGGATGTAGCTGATTTTCAGCGCTTCTGTTAAAATGTGTGTTGAATACAGAAAACGTCACACCTCGCTACTGGGACACGTGAATGCAGTGACTCTTTCCTGGATACTGTCACCATATAAATTGATATTCAAATGAAATACAAATTTACGTATAAATATTTGGCACAACTCAGCTCTCTTGTGAGTACGCGTTAGTGCCAAAAGCAACTCTAAAACTCGTTTACGTAAAGCAGGAAATGGCGTCGGCTTTGTGAATAAGTAAAAAAGGAAACAGGAAACGAGAAATGGTTTCAGGCACCCTGTGTACTCGTGTGTGTGTGTGTGTGTGTGCGTGCGCGCGCGCCGAGGGGTTTGTTGTACGTGTGCGTGTATCTTGTCAGTTTGGGTAATAAAAAATCAAAATCCTCTTTTCTTCGTGAAATCTTTTGGGGAATTTTTTTTTCAAATTTCAAACTAGTATAACTAGTATTTCGTACATGCTCAGAAACGACTAATACTCTAAAATTACTCTATAAAAAGTTTAAATTAAAAGATAAGTTTTATTCACGTAGACTTATATTAACAAACGGAAACCTAATGATTACAGACCACTTTCATGAAGTGTCTTAATTATCCTTGGTTTGTGCACTTATAGACTTTGTGTCAACAAATTTGGACACGCTAAATTATAACAAATATTTATACGATAGTTTATCACAGGACCGTTACATATGACAATCCAAGGACGAGTACATATAGAGTTATAGTAGCCAGACAATCTTAGTTATTACCAACTTAGTGTACGGAACACGCCTTTGGCAATTATTGTGTAAAACACAAAAACGACCACTATATATTATCTGTATGTGTAGAGTTGAATACAGAAAAGAAAATAAAAGAAACAAAAGAAGTCTTTCAGACCGGAATAACAATGCCGGGAGTCAAACAAAAGGGTTTGTAGACTGATTAGTTTTTGATCTTCCGTTTGGTAAATGTGCTTCGTCTACTGTCGTTTTTTTCTATTCTGTTGTTCATAGAAACTATATTTACTTTGGTCCTCGCATCTTCATTCCGTTTCCAATCTCTTCCAGCCGATAACCTTTTATTCGCTTTAAAAATTTCATTCATTTTAGTCGCTTGCATCAGCTGCTTTTCTTTTTCTGTTATCAACTCGGTTTCAGTAAAATAGGTAAGAAAAGCTACATCCAATTCTTTACACAATTAAAGTTTTGTATTTATTTTTCGTTGTTTCATGTGTAGATTTACACATCATTTGGTATCTACTTGAAGAGATTTTTATGGGAATCTAACTCATCACTTATTTATAAGAATCTAACTCAAACATACCCTACACAATTAGTTCAAAGGCTGTATAGATTGATGTACTCCTTACTTTCCCTGAAGTGTTAAATAATAAACAAAAATTATTATTTGCTGATCATCAGCCGGCCATTAAAGGATTGTTACGTAATGCGGAGAGTTCTTGTGCGTTCGATGGTGTCGTTCTACAAGTTTCTCGACTAGCCCTGCCAGTGTGTTTCTGCCAAGGCCGCGCTAAAAGTATCCTCTAGAATTTTCTAGTGATTCTTAAGGGCGCATATTATGGAAACCTGTAGACTATAAATATTCCACACCTCCCGTTTAGTGTTCAGTTTACATCGGGCGATTACTCAGTGCGTTTCAGGTGGCTATTAGTGAAAAATGATTATTGTGCGGGACTCTGTTAGTTGACATTATTATAGCGTGTGGACAAATTTATTTTTAATTACGGTATTGTACGAGTATAATATTGTTGAATAACCTGTTGATCACAAACTGTTAATTGTTATAATTAGAGCTGGGTTTTAGCGACTTCATTGGTGTCTTGTATTTTGTTTTCCACTGTACCATACGACGATCAGTGACACCGTCGTAACAGTATTTGTACATAGTCTGCAAGATGTAACTTCATTGATCTTAATTTTCCACTGCCTGGTCGCACACGTTCCCTTAACTACAAGGGAAGTGAAAGACTGTACTCCACTCACACCTGTATTAGTCAACACTGGTTTGATGGGTTTTCCCAGTAGTTATTATAATATCTGTCTTTTCAGATCCGTTTCGGAAACTTTATTTAAATGTACAGGACACTCTTTTTTTATTAAAATACTCCACAACAAATTCCTGTTAAACCTGTGACACGTTTTTCATAACCAGTGAACACAAGGTGTATTTAGTCGCTTCTACACTATTTGTTATACTGCAGATTCAAACCAAACGAGTTCCCATAAATCAAACATTAAAATTTGAAACACTATCAACTTTAAATCAATAGAGAATGCTGAGATTGTTGAGTTGTTGAAATTTCAACATTCTCGTGATCTCGACGTTACTATTATTTTGTGATTTTTTTTCAATGTATATTAAGATGTTAATGCTACTAAACCATAAAACATACACACACACATCAAAACTCGTTATGTGTTATTCACAACAAATTTGTTTGTTGCCCACAGTAACACAGTGTTCCGACACCTGCCTGTGTGCTCGACATCTGCGTGTTGCCTCTCCTACGTGATTGAAGTCAAGTTGAACATCGCGTGCGTTTGCTTTCTCTTTTAACTGGCTAAACATTTAACTGGCTACATCTCTTTTAACTGGCTAAACGTAATAGTAAACATTGTATACAAACATTTTCAACCTACAGAAGCAAAATACTATAATACAATTTGTGTTCCCTTAGCCCAAAGATTTCTAACTGGCGGCACTCAACACCTTTTATGCGGACCTTTATCTTAGCAAACCCATTTGATAATGACTCTATTTACTTGAATAAGAAAATGAGTAACAAAATATTGTTTTAAATAAGAATGGTCTTGCAGAAAAAATCAGGCGGGGCTGTGTCGGGGCGCACGGCCGTTGGTTTAACGTGAAACTTCTATGTCAGCGAGTCGCTTTTAGCGTATTGGATTGAAATGGAAACGAGATATTGACTGCATACCAAATTTTATTTTAACATAAAACAGACACTGAATGGTACATGATATTTATTTCGACTAATATTCGACGACGATTTTGTTTAACATTGGCCTGTGATACGAGAAGTAAGAGACATAAGGCGATCATGAACGATCGGAGTCTCCGAGTCTGGTCGAGAGCTCGGTAATACTTTTGTCAAGTTCGCTGAATATGGCACGAGCGATTGATAAAGACATAGCTTAATATCTTCGGCCGACGCTTTGTGATGTATATATACGGCACCGAGGATAAACAGCGTACGATCTTCGACTTTCACGTCCACCAGGCATATGTCGCCGACGTTATGTTTTCTCAAGACGGAATTGCCGCAGAGACTGATGGCATCGACGATGATTTCTCTGCAGCTCGTAAAGCTTTGTAGGTTTCTGTAGATTGCAGAACCTCCGGCTGCAGAAACTCGCACCAGCGGCGGTTCGTACAAGGTAGACGGACGGTCTCTACGATATTCAAGCGCGGCGTTATTGTTTGCTTTTAGTTCGAAGCCGATGAGCTGCACAGTTTTCGCGCAATCCATCCAAGTCTCGCTAACTGCCATGTAGTCGGAATTTTTGAGTATGCTGTCGTTTTCAATATCTCCCGCGTGAGCCACCAAACTTTGAGCAATGAAAGCAGAGACGATCAAAACTAGTTGCCGTCGTCGAGGTAGGTCGTCCCCGTCTTCATCGACTTCGGCTACGACGTCTCGCTTGCAGTTGTCTCTTGCTCGCATCGTCAGTGTGAGCAGCCGATGTTTGGTCATCCGCTCGTACTCGTCGCGTATTTCTTTCAAAGTTGGCTTCGGGGGATATCGAAATCCGTTCGAGCGCGACAGCGTCGGGATTTTATTGGCATCTATCGACTTGCTACAGGTACTCCATAAACGAAATTCCGCTAAATTTTCGCCGGAGAATTTAGTCTGAAGAAGAGGGAATGTTACGAGCTTTCGCCTTCTTTAAATCTCTGTCGAACCAAAGTCGAACACAAACGCTGCAAGATAGACCAAACGGATTGGTATCGAATACCGTTTTGAAGCGTTCGTCCGCTGCACGCCAATGGTCCTGCATCGCATCAATTCGAGTGATGTTGATATCCATCAGCTCGGAGACGTCTTCGACAGATGTATGGGTGTTATCTTCACTCGTTATGTCCATTGGCTCGGGGACAGCAGCGGTAGAGGTGCTCGCGCCGTCGGCGTCGTTCACTGAGCGCGCCGTGCCAGCTTTGCGACGTTCCCGAAACAGTCTCGCTCGCTCGGCACCGGACATTGGGGTACCTGTGCATGGCCCATAGCCTTTTCTTTCCAACGATATGCGTAATTTATATTTTCGGTTGGCTTTTGCGCGGGCTGAGGCTGACATATTGAATTTCTACAGTTTTTACATCCTTAATTTAAGTTTTTACATAGAAATATTGTCCAAAATACACTTATTATTACTTAAATCGATCGATCTCTACAAACTCTATACACAAGCACACGAATCACCGCGCTACCACGTCTGAGTCCTGAGTTACACTGAATGGAAAGGAGCCAGAGCGCCGGTTTTGGCCAAACAGAACTGTGCCCCCTCCCCGCCAACCATCACGCACGCGACGCGAACTCAAGGTCGTATCAGCGAGCTGACCATATATGTTAAAAAATGACACCGCACTTACGACTCTGAGGCTAATATTTAGGGAGTTATTAAGGCAAGACGATATAGACCTTGTAGCATGACAGATAATCCACGTAAATCAATTACCAGATGATCATTAATAAAACTCAAGTATATGGAATATCCAAAAAAGATCCAAATGAAAATCAATTAAAAAGCACTATAAATTATTATAATAACAAGAAAAGTAAGCATAAAGAAAAATCTGCAACTAATATAATTATACTACAAATTAAAAACCCAGAAAACTAAAAATGAAAATAACTCTATTACCCAGGTAGGATAGAAGCAGGCAATGAAGATACCCAGAACAAGTAAACCGACAAAGAAAACAGACCAGAGTAAACAAAAGAGTATAAAAAGAAATGGTACTGAAGAACCAAGAATGAAGAAAGAAGAAATAGAAAATAAACCAATATACTGAATAATCAGAGACAAGTGGAGATCAACTAGAATAAAGGAAGTGAAAAACGACCAATACCAAATAGAAACCCCATAGGGAGAAAACCCAAAAAACCCCAAAAATAAATGAATGTCACAATAGAAAGTATAACACCCCAACAAACCATATAATTGTGTAAAACTGATAAAAACAAAAAGTATTTAAAGTGTTAAGTAACAGTTAAGTGTATAGTTTATATAGACAAACCTTAACAGTTCTCCATGGTTAAATATTTCATATTATAAAACTATAAAAGGACTAGTGATAATATCAAGAAATAACCAGGGACAAGTGCAAGTTATTAAATTATAATAAATAAACTTTGAAGAGGTACATGAATTACCGTGCAAATAAATAACTTTAAGTGTTTTTAAACAGTATCATGATAATAGTTAATAAAGTAATATGGTGAAGGAGCAAGGAATACTCTTGCTAATAAAATGCCCCTGTTTATATGAGAACATTCCATAGAATGAATAATATAAACAGATAGCTTGTGTTTAGTACAAAGTGACGGGGAATACATTTCTAAAATTGGGAAGTACAAATAAGATTGTAAATAAATAGTTTAAGGAAGTGTTGAACATTTAATGGAACCAAAATATTATGTTCCTAGTTCCAGATATTAACTATATAAATAAGATTTAGTATTGAGCAGTATTGTAGTTATAAAATGTTATTTTGTTAGTAATTTAAAGTAGGAATGCAATATCCGTATGTAGATACCATTCCTATATTATAAAAGGTTTTTATTAAGTTACTGTGTGTAATCAGTACACAAAAAAGGTATGATTCAAAGTACCAGATTTAATAGTCAATAAGTGTTATATTTTAATTGTTTAATATCAATATTCAATGTTATAATAGTGAAGGAACAAATTGGTAATAAATGTTATACTAGAATAGAAGGTCAGAAAAGGGTACAAACTAACTATATTAGTAAAAACAATGCAAATAGCAACAGATAAAATCTAGGCCAGATAGTAAATTTAGACTACTTAATAATTGACAAGTCTAGTCCTATAAACCAACTAAACTAATAATATTTATGTAAGATAAACCCACAATATAGTAATATAATGAAAATAATTCTTTATAAAGATATTGTCAGAAGATAAGTAAAATTATAAATAAAAATGGAGTGTACTAACTAACATTTCAGAGGAGGAGTCATAGATAAATGAATTATATTTAAAAACAATAATTAATAAACTAAATTGCAAGAAATTAAGTAAAAATAGACAATTATATCAATTTCAGATTCAATATAATAATAATTATATCAGAGAAAATGGCTATTATCTGCTCAGAGACAGGAAACACATATTTAAACCTATTTTCAAAAATGAAAGAAATATAACTTTTTTAAATGAAAACTTTGTAAAACTATATTTATTATTATCAAAATAAGCAAAATAGAATAAAAGAACCGAATATGTATTTAGTATTTCATACAGTTAATTACCAACGAAAATATTTTCCGTGTATAATGTATTCGAATAAAATGTATCGGAAGCTAAGATAATTTGAAACAATGTATAATATACATTAAATTGGCTAAGATTTTCAGGAGACGAAGGAAATGAGAACAGTTCATTATTATCCGTTGAAGCGTGTACTTAACGAGATTTTTGCTCTGTATAACCTATGAGTGGCGTCTTATAATTAAACCGAGTTCGGTAAAAATTGTTATAAATTTTTATTTTGAGTTTTTTATTTGTGAAACAGTGGAAATAAACAATGAACAGTGCATCACCAATAAACAGAACCACACACGCCTAATTAATTAAAATAACACCTCTACAATAAAATTTACAGACGAACGAACACGTTTAAATCCGATACATGTGACAAAGTGAGATAGACATAACCACAAACATTTACACCAAGTGAAATATTAAGCAGTACACCAGTAACACTCAATTAACTCCAGAACCATTATACACAATTGCTGAGACCAATAAACGGAGAAAGGACATCTTTATTGAAACAAATATTTCGTCGAGGTTAGACGTTCCACTGCGCAGACTCCGGTCGGCCATTTGATTCGTCATCATCCTATTCCAACAGAAGCAACCGAATTTCTACACTGCATTGTGGTTCGAACTAAATATTATATAAACTTTTATTTATTAATTATAGCGTTGTATTTGTTAGTATTAAGACATTTATAATTGTAAGTGTTATACTTTCTTGACCCTACCCTTCTCTGGCTATTCTAAAATAACCGTTCAAAGAACTAATTTTTATAACGGTTCAATGTAAAGTTTTTTATCGACCGGCCCTGAGCAGAGTCGATACTGCTGTGATATATCGATTTTTATCGATAAACTTTAAATAATTTGTTAATAAACTTTATATTCATGCAATTTCGGTTTAATTTTTCTTTAATATACTTATAGAATAAGTTGATCAAGGACACAGACTAACTGAAAGGCGGTATATACGAATTTAAAGAAAGCATCGAAGAAGAAGAAGTGCCGTTTTCGACTAGTACTGGAGTTAACCAGATTATCATAAAGTGAATTTACAGAAAGTGACACTAATACACCACCAACCATAATACCACTAAATTATTAACCCCTAACAATAAACAAGATTATTCTTTAAATATTAGTAAATAAAAACGACACAAAAATTATTTTTTCCGAAACAACAAAATTTATTTTTTTTGAAATAAAATTTTTTATTATTTCAAATTTTTAACAACATTATTACAGATTATATTTTGTAAACACGAGAACTGTTACAAAATTGGCGTCCAACTAAAGGGCTGTAATTATGGATTGAAAGGCTGTAATAACTCGCCCAATTTCTAATTCAGCTTGGCAGCGGTTATCCAGCCAGAGAATCAGGAAAGATGCAACGTCGTGCCACATCAAAGAAAAGAGCGGCGGAGGCCGAAAAAGAATTTAATATGGAGGATAAGGAGCCGACCCCAGTGGAGGACGTAGAAACATTATTACATCCAATGGAACCAAAACCACCAGCACAACAAAAGGAACAACCGGAAATGCCCACACAAACAGGGGAAATCGATGTCCGGGAGGAACGAATAGAATAACCCGAGAAACCATCACGAGCAGAGAATGGTAACATACAGGAAATGCTCAGACAGATGATGGAGACAATGAAGGAAAACAATAAGAATATGGAAGAAAATAGTAAGAAGTTGAGTAAGGACATGGAAGAAAATAACAAGAGAATGGAAGAAAATAACAAGAGAATGGAAGAAAATAGCAAGAAGATGAAGGAAGAATTAAGGAAGGTCATTGAAGAAAACAGCAAGAAGATGGAAAAGAAAATGGATTCTACTACAGAAGAAAATAGCAAAGAAAGGATGTAAGATAAGCAGTCCTTGAAGGAAGATTTAAGTGATATAAATAAGAACATAGAGGCAACCAAAGAAGAATTGAAGAAGGACAACCAAGCAACAAAAGAAGAATTGAAGAAGGACAACCAAGAAACAAAAGATGAATTGAGTAATAAAATTGAAAACACCAATGAAAAAATTGATGAAACTAGGAAGAAGATAGAAAACGACAACCAACGATTGAAGGAAGAGTTAATGAAGAATAGGAAGAAGATGGAAGAAAAAATGGAGGAGAATAACAAGAAAATGGAAGATAAGATGGGGGAGAGGTTGGAAGAGTTAAGAGAGGATAACCAACTATTACGGGAAGTTAACCAGGAGAATCTAGACAAGTTAGACGAACGAATGGAACAAATGAGAAAAGAAATGAACAAAGAACTCAAGGAGAATAAACAATCTATGAATAAAAGGCTGGAAGACGAAACAATAACTATAAATCAACAGATAAGAGAAGTTGATGAAAGATGTCGGCTAACTGAAGGGGAAGTACAAGAGTTCAAGGAAGTGGTAAACACCAAGGTCACAAATCTCGAAGAATCTAGTCGCAAGAAGGCAGAAGAGAACCGAAAGGAAAGCCAGGAAGAACTCAGTAAAGTACGGACTCAAATTACTGAAAGATGTGACGGAATGGAGGTAGTGATGACTAACATCACTGGTCAAGTGCGGCAGAGCCAGGAGGAAATGGAAGCAATTCGGAACCGACCAACCAGCTTCACAAATATCCCCATCAACGAAAACAGGGAATGGCTTAACTTCCGCCAATATAAAAGGAAGCCGATGGAGTTCTTGGCCCGTATTGAGGAACATTTAGCCAAACATAGGGGTAATAGATGGTCAAATAATCGAGAGCTATTGGACGAATCATTCCGTGAAATGACGGACAACTGGTGGATGGCAAACGGAGCGAGATAAACGATTACCAGCAATTTAAAAATTTGTTCAAGGCCAAGTATTGGTCGGAGACCACCCAGAATCTAATAAGGGACAACATCTGCCATGGCCGATACAAGACCCAGTTTGGTAATACCATGACCGCGAACTTCCTTGGGAAGGTGTGCCTGGCCAAGCACCTGGAACCGGCCATACCAGAGGAATGCCTGGTAAATAAGCTTTCCTACCATTATGACGAAGAGGTCATAAGAGCACGAAGAGGTAGCCAGATAAAGACCATCCAGGCGATGACGGAGCTCTTAGAAAATTATGAGAATGAGGAATATTACAGGCAAAGTAGAAGAAGGAATGAGCGGCCAGAATTCCGAAATAATCCGTCCCCGAACAATAGTAATCAACAGAACAACAGTGGGTACCAAGGGAACCGGTATAATCCAAATTACCAAAATCAGCACCATACCAACGGATAAATAATAATAATAATAATAATAATAATAATAATAATAATAATAATAATAATAATAACCACGGTAATGTAAATCCAAACATTAACCGAAATAATAACGGATTCCCCGGTAATAGAAATAATTATTACCCAAATCACAATGTAAATAGCCAGAGAAATCCCAACCATACCAATAATACCGAGCGGTTTTATAATAACAATAGGGGTTACCCAAGTAATAATAATAACAACAACAACAGGTTCTCCCGACCCCGGGTAAATTTTATACGCGCAAGAGGAAACAGTCAACGCAGGTATAACCATCAACGGCGGAACAGTTTCCACGAGTACGAAGATCGACGCAGAAGCCGAGAACGGGATAATTCCAGATATAATCCGCCAAGGCGAAGTACCAGCCTAGATGACCCAGAGCGGCAAACAAATAGGGAACAAATATACGAATAGCGAACGGAACGGCTGGAACCCACTCAAGGTTTCCCAACTGACGCCTCTGTTGGTCGAAATAATAACCAGGATGATGAGAATTTAAACGGGAGGAGGCAGTAATAAATAATAAGGACCTTTTGCTGCTTCTATCGCCTGGGTATAAAAGAGAATTGCCAAGAGCAATTAATAACAACAAGATTACTATTATTCGTTGTAACTATTTAAAAAACATTCGAAATGAACTACTGGAGGAAGACGACACTCGCCTCCATAGTATAAATAATGAGATCATTTATATTAATGCTGAAATAGAAGGAACATTCGCACAGCTAATGATTGATACAGGTGCGAATGTATCTATAATCAACTCAGTAGAATTGGAGAAGATCCAAGAGAAATGTGGTAAATTATTGCCGACTTTACCTATCAATAATATAGTATTAATCGGTGCCACTGGTCGCCAAAACAAAACAATAAGAAAGCAAGTGTCGTTAAATGTGATTAGTAAGGGTATAGCAATAAACATGATCTTCCTAATTGCGGCATGATTACCTTTCAATATATTAGTGGGATGCGATGTGCTGAGGAAAAACTCTGCTATCATCGATTTACGATCCGAGAAAGTATCGCTGTTTACCGGAGGTCTGACCTGGACGGCCGATTTAGTCGGTAGCGAGATAACACTTCCCAGCAGTATCCACCAGCAAATTCGTAACATTAACTATACTAAAAATAACGCTATATTTAACCCGATAGTATACGACAACACGGACGAAGATTTATCGTCCCAAAAAATACAAGAGATAAGAGATTTCCGGAGCGGAATTAAAAGGGAGAAATTGCCCATTACTCAAGCAAATCAACTAATTAGAATTTATGAGAAATGCCGCTCAGTATTTTCAGATGAGCCAGGCAAGGTAAAAAATTATCAATGTACCCTTAAGTTCAGAGATACAGTGGAATTTAATAGAAAATCCTACCCTATTGCGCATTCACGAAAGGAGGCTGTGAGAGCGGAAATAAACCGAATGATTAATAGCGATATTATAGAAAATAGCCAATCCCCATACACCAGCCCTATTGTCGCTATTCCCAAGAAAAACGGCCAAGTCCGGCTTTGCTTGGATGCACGGGAAATAAACAAAAAAATAATTAATGATAGAACATCGCCCGGTGAGACTGAAGAAATCCTGAAACGTTTCCACGGTACCAAGTACTTCAGTATCTGGGACACGGTGTGCGGTTACTGGCAGGTAGAATTACACCCACGGAGTAGCCAGTATCTGGCTTTCATATTCGAGGGACGCAATTACCAATTCAAAAGATTGCCCTTCGGATTGGTAAACTCAGTTGCCGTCTTTGTGACTTGCATGGACCAGATATTGGGACAGGAAGCACTTCAGTTTACCACAGTGTATGTAGATGATCTACTAATAACATCAGAAACATGGGAGGAACACTGCTACCGTGTGGAACACGTGCTGGAGAAGTTATCTGTCAGCAACGTCACGCTGAAGTTAGAAAAATCCAAGTTTATTGCCAGAGAAGTGCAATTTTTGGGTTTTAACTTGGACGATCAAGGAATCTCACCGTCGGCAGAAAAGGTGGAGCAATCCAGAAATTCCCGGCACCCAAAAACAGAAAGCAATTACAGTCGTTCCTGGGACTCTGTAATTACTACCGAAAGTTCCAGGAACAATGTTCGGAATTAACCGCAAAATTTCAACCTCAATTGTTGTCAAAAAATAAATGGGTATGGTGTAAAGAGCAGGATATGATTTTCCAACAAATTAAAGACAAATTTCTGGCAACAATAATACTCCGCCACCCAAATTTTAAATTACCATTTTTTATGAATTGCGATGCCAGCAACATCAGTCTGGGAACGACACTGTATCAAGAAGACGAGAAGGGTCAACACCAAGTAATTAGCTTCGCGAGCAGATCTTTGAACCAGTGCGAGAAAAACTAAACTGTGACTGAAAAAGAATTACTGAGCGTAGTATTTGCTTGCGGTAAGTTTCGCACTTACATTTTGGGATACCCTGTTACAGTCCGAACAGACCATAAATCTAGTTCGTTCTTGAAAAGCTGCAAATTGAACCATGGAAGACTAACGAGGTGGATACTTGCCCTTCAAGAATACCATCTAAAATGGGAATACATCCCCGGTAAAAAGAATGTCGTAGCTGATGTGTTATCCCGGGTCAATGTAGAAAAGCAAACTTTCGAAGGGGAGAAGGAAAGCGTGCTAAAAATATACCATCTTCTTAGCACCAGAGCCGATTTAACAACAATCTTAACCAATATGAGCACCCACCAACAAGCGGACCCGAAATTGAGAAACCTTAAAACTCGATTGGTAGAAGGAGACGAAACCGTTGCTCAATATTACCAACTAAATAAACAGATCTTGTTCGTTAAAACCTCACTGAAGGAGGAGACCTGGAGGGTGGTTGTTCCAACACAGATCGAAAAGGAATTGATAGTAAACTACCACATACGTTATGGGCACATGGGCGCCCTAAAGGTAATAAAAGCTCTGGAGGAGAGCTGCCAGATAAAAAATATAAATAGTAAAGTCCGAATGTATATTAAAAGCTGTAAAATCTGTCAGCGTGTAAAAACAAATAATGAGAAGAAGGAAGGTGTTATGATTCCTATCACTTCCCAAGCAAAATTGGAGAAGGTATTCCTAGACATCTGCGGACCATTTCCCCGTAGCGGAGGTCGACACCAATATCGATACCTAACAATCATAATGGACCACTTCACAAAGTTTGTTAAGCTATACCCTACTAATCGAGCGACTACCCGGAAAATTCTGGGGATATTAACGGAACAGTATATCCCAAACATGGGGAAACCATCTTCGATCATCACTGATCATGGAACACAGTTTAAGGGTAGAAAATGGCGAGATACCTTATTGTCAATGGGCATTCGTACATAAAAGACCTCGGTCTACCACCCGAGCAGTAATCCGGCAGAGCGGGTGTTACGAGAAGTGGGGAGGATCCTAAGAACTTATTGTCACCATCAACAAAAAAGGTGGCAAGACTATCTAGAAGCCACGGAGGAATTCCTCAACTTGGCATACCATCCAGCTATAGGAATAACCCCATACTCAGCCATGTACGAAAAACCACCCCCACGAGAGATCGCAGATATCCTCGAGTTACCTATAAACCATATTTACAAATTTGACAAAGCTAAATTCTACAACAAGGTGGCAGAAGACCAGGTAAAACGGCAAAATAAGTATCAAAAGGCTAGTGGTAAAATAATAACTTATGAAAAGGGAGAAAAAATCTTATTAAATAATCGTGAACTACCCAGCACACTGGAAGGAATAACGAAGAAGTTATTGCTGTTATACACCGGACCATATGTAATATCCAATATAAAAAATAATAATACTTATGAAATAAAGGAAATAGATTCAGATAGGATAAAGGGTGTATATAACCAGGCTTCCATGAAAAAATATTATGAGTAATTGAATGTATAGAAGATTGAATTTTGTGTGTAAGAATAAATAAATTAAAAAAGAAAGTAAGCACAACTTACTAACGAATATTTGAAACAACTTCTGAATTAATGAAAAAGAAGAAGAATTTGTTAATAAACGTCAAAATTTAAAAACAATGTAAGCACAACTTACTACCTAATATTTATGAAACGATTTTTGAATTAATGAAAAAGAAAAAGAATTTGGCATAAAATGTATAAATTCAAAAACAATGTAAGCACAACTTACTACCCAATATTTATGAAACGACTTTTGAATTAATAAAAAAGAAAAGGAATTTTGTTAAAAATGTCAAAATTCCAAAACAAAGTAAACAACTTACTACCTAAAATTTGAAACAACTTTTGTATTAAAGAAAATGAAAAAGAATTTAATAAAATACAAACAAATTTAAAAACCAAATAAGCACAACTTACTACCAAACATCTACGAAACTCAAATCATGGAATATAAAGGAAAAGAAAAAGAATTTTGAAGAATAACCACAACATTCAAAAGGAAGAGTAAGCTCACATTACAAACAATTATATATGGAACCAATTCTGAAAAAATTTCGAGAATAAAGAAATGGCAGTAAAAACCACTGATACAATTAAAAGGAATAAACTTATCGTGAAAGGAAATTAATAAGACTTTTAAGCAAAATAAGCAGAGACAATAACCACATGGAATTAATAATTAAAGAGTGCATTTGGATAAAAAGCAAGAGCAGAATAACATTTTGAAAAAGAAAGAAAAAACTATGTATAAATAAAGCCATAAGAAAAATATGATCATAAAATAAATGTCAATTATAAGAAGGACAATTAAAAGAGTAATTGCAAGAACATAAACTAGTGGAACGATTCATAAGAATTAAGAAAAAAAAACAGAAATATAATACAAAATATATGCTACCAATGATCAGAAGGAGATTCTAATAACAGTCAAGGTATGACAGAGAATTAAAATAAAAAAAAACTTTACACTGAATAACAAGTGATAATTATATTAAACCAGCTTCCAACCATAAGAAGAAATAAAATGCCAGCAGAGCTAACCATTGAGAAAACTAACTGAGATAGAAATTAACTAAGATAGAAATATTAATAGATCTGTTCAAATACGAAGTGAAGTATCCAAAGATATTTAATTTTTTTTTATAGTCATAAGGTGGACTATTCTTATGTAATTTTTATTAATAACTGTCTGTAGATAAGTCCAGCAGTATTATTATGTATTGAGCAGAGATGATGTGCCTCTGTAATCAATAAATGACGTAGTATGGCCAGCAGAGTAGTGTAGCCTACAGTGCCCCTCTGAATTGCCCCAGCTAACGTGTTAGGGAATATTAGGGAATAAATATCCCAAGGATAAAGAACCAAGTAAAGAAAAAAATGGAAAAATAAAAAATAACGAACCTCAGATGACTATTACTATCAAGAAAAATCCAGTTAAGAATGAAATATAGATAAGCTCAAAAATAAAGAAGAAAAAATTTAGAAATGTGAAGAAAGTAAAGAAATATAATTTATAATAAAATATCGTAAGCAATTATTTCAGCCAAACCAAGTATGATCTGAACTAATCACTTCTGGAAGAGAGCAATCTGTAGCATGACAGATAATCCACTTAAATCAATTACCAGATGATCATTAATAAAACTCAAGTATATGGAATATCCAAAAAAGATCCAAATGAAAATCAATTAAAAAGCACTATAAATTATTATAATAACAAGAAAGTAAGCACAAAGAAAAATCTGCAACTAATATAATTATACTACAAATTAAAAACCCAGAAAAATAAAAATGAAAATAACTCTATTACCCAGGTAGGATAGAAGCAGGCAATGAAGATACCCAGAACAATAAACCGACAAAGAAAACAGACCAGAGTAAACAAAAGAGTATAAAAAGAAATGGTACTGAAGAACCAAGAATGAAGAAAGAAGAAATAGAAAATAAACCAATATACTGAATAATCAGAGACAAGTGGAGATCAACTAGAATAAAGGAAGTGAAAAACGACCAATACCAAATAGAAACCCCATAGAGAGAAAACCCAAAAAACCCCAAAAATAAATGAATGTCACAATAGAAAGTATAACACCCCAACAAACCATATAATTATGTAAAACTGATAAAAACAAAAAGTATTTAAAGTGTTAAGTAACAGTGCACCCCAAAAAGTTATTGTATAGTTTATATAGACAAACCTTAACAGTTCTCCATGGTAAAATATTTCATATTATAAAACTATAAAAGGACTAGTGATAATATCAAGAAATAACCAGGGACAAGTGCAAGTTATTAAATTATAATAAATAAACTTTGAAGAGGTACATGAATTACCGTGCAAATAAATAATTTGAATAACATGTCTGTCGGTATCATTGCGTTATATTGTGGTCACGAGACAGGAAAAAAAGGTAAATATATTTATTTATTATTTGTCAAATAAATAACTTTAAGTGTTTTTAAACAGTATCATGATAATAGTTAATAAAGTAATATGGTGAAGGAGCAAGGAATACTCTTGCTAATAAAATGCCCCTGTTTATATGAGAACATTCCATAGAATGAATAATATAAACAGATAGCTTGTGTTTAGTACAAAGTGACGGGGAATACATTTCTAAAATTGGGAAGTACAAATAAGATTGTAAATAAATAGTTTAAGGAAGTGTTGAACATTTAATGGAACCAAAATATTATGTTCCTAGTTCCAGATATTAACTATATAAATAAGATTTAGTATTGAGCAGTATTGTAGTTATAAAATGTTATTTTGTTAGTAATTTAAAGTAGGAATGCAATATCCGTATGTAGATACCATTCCTATATTATAAAAGGTTTTTATTAAGTTACTGTGTGTAATCAGTACACAAAAAAGGTATGATTCAAAGTACCAGATTTAATAGTCAATAAGTGTTATATTTTAATTGTTTAATATCAATATTCAATGTTATAATAGTGAAGAAACAAATTGTTAATAAATGTTATACTAGAATAGAAGGTCAGAAAAGGGTACAAACTAACTATATTAGTAAAAACAATGCAAATAGCAACAGATAAAATCTAGGCCAGATAGTAAATTTAGACTACTTAATAATTGACAAGTCTAGTCCTATAAACCAACTAAACTAATAATATTTATGTAAGATAAACCCACAATATAGTAATATAATGAAAATAATTCTTTATAAAGATATTGTCAGAAGATAAGTAAAATTATAAATAAAAATGGAGTGTACTAACTAACATTTCAGAGGAGGAGTCATAGATAAATGAATTATATTTAAAAACAATAATTAATAAACTAAATTGCAAGAAATTAAGTAAAAATAGACAATTACATCAATTTCAGATTCAATATAGTAATAATTATATAAGAGAAAATGGCTATTATCTGCTCAGAGACAGGAAACACATATTTGAACCTATTTTCCAAAATGAAAGAAATATAACTTTTTTAAATGAAAACTTTGTAAAACTATATTTATTATTATCAAAATAAGCAAAATAGAATAAAGAAACCGAATATGTATTTAGTATTTCATACAGTTAATTAACCACGAAAATATTTTCCGTGTGTAATGTATTCGAATAAAATGTATCGGAAGCTAAGATAATTTGAAACAATGTATAATATATATTAAATTGGCTAAGATTTTCAGGAGACGAAGGAAATGAGAACAGTTCATTATTATCCGTTGAAGCGTGTACTTAACGAGATTTTTGCTCTGTATAACCTATGAATGGCGTCTTATAATTAAACCGAGTTCGGTAAAAATTGTTATAAATTTTTATTTTGAGTTTTTTATTTGTGAAACAGTGGAAATAAACAATGAACAGTGCATCACCAATAAACAGAACCACACACGCCTAATTAATTAAAATAACACCTCTACAATAAAATTTACAGACGAACGAACACGGTTAAATCCGATACATGTGACAAAGTGAGATAGACATAACCATAAACATTTACACCAAGTGAACTATTAAAAAATACACCAGTAACACTCAATTAACTCCAGAACCATTATACACAATTGCTGAGACCAATAAACGGAGAAAGGACATCTTTATTGAAACAAATATTTCGTCGAGGTTAGACGTTCCACTGCGCAGACTCCGGTCGGCCATTTTGATTCGTCATCATCCTATTCCAACAGAAGCAACCGAATTTCTACACTGCATTGTGGTTCGAACTAAATATTATATAAACTTTTATTTATTAATTATAGCGTTGTATTTGTTAGTATTAAGACATTTATAATTGTAAGTGTTATACTTTCTTGTCCCTACCCTTCTCTGGCTATTCTAAAATAACCTTTCAAAGAAATAATTTTTATATACAATCAAAGTAAAGTTTTTTATCGACCGGCCCTGAGTAGAGTCGATACTGCTGTGATATATCGATTTTTATCGATAAACTTTAAATAATTTGTTAATAAACTTTATATTCATGCAATTTCGGTTTAATTTTTCTTTAATATACTTAAAGATAAGTTGATCAAAGACACAGACTAACCGAAAGGCGGTATATACGAATTTAAAGAAAGCATCGAAGAAGAAGAAGTGCCGTTTTTCGACTAGTACTGGAGTTAATCAGATTATCGTAAATTAAATTTACAGAAAGTGACACTAATACACCAACAATTATAATACCACTAAATTATTAACCTCAAACAATAAACACGATTATTTTTTAAATATGAGTAAATAAAAACGACACAAAAATTATTTTTTCAGAAACAACAAAATTTATTTTTTTTGAAATAAAATTTTTTATTATTTCAAATTTTTAACAACATTATTACAGATTTTATTTTGTAAACACGAGAACTGTTACAACCTTTTCGTTACGGTACAAATTTCTTTTCTGGTACCCGTATGTTTCGGTGTGATTTTAAAGACGTTTCACGTCAAAAAAGCTTCACTGATTGTTTAATAGACGTGCAGCAGATGACACTTTATTTGTCAGTACAGCAAATGTCAGGAGAGATCGATATGAACATGAATACTTTAGTGGTTGCAGCAGATCGACTGGCTTTTCATTGAAGATTTTGTGTAACTACGAAATATTTTATATTTTTCACATATTACACTTCCAATATTATACTCATATAATAAAGCTGTAATATTAAAAACATGTAGTAAAATGTGTTAAAAGTGCCAATTCCTTTTTATTTATTTACTTTATACATTACGTTATTTCTCAAAAACTAATCGCTTATCATTAGGCCCTCGGGAAGTTCCTGATTTGAATTGTAGGCCTGCGGAGTTTTTAAGTTAGAAACGAACACGTCAATTTTGATTTATAACAAAATTGGATCGTTTCAATTTCTAGATTACATAATTACAAAAATTTAATTCGCCTATAGTTATTTCAAATCCGTTCTTATTTCTGAAACATTGTATAATATTAATACTGTAGTCACAATATTATTAACAGTTATATAAAATAATAAAAGATAAATTTACAGATATATTTTGAAAAAATTATTTAAAAATTGGACAAAGCACATGTGTATAAAAATAATTAGTTTTTTTAAATGTAATTAGTTCACCATTATACAAGTTCTGTTTATTAATGTTATTACATGTATGTGTTATTGTCTGTTAAATAAAATGAGGATATACAGGATCTAAAAGTGAGGATATACTAACACATGTTGCTCAAACAAGACCCGATACAATTGAAGCGAATCAGATTTTAGAAACAACTGACGCTGTTTAAAATGGCACCGCTAAAGAAGTCTAGACCAGGTCCGTAGCGAAGAAACAAGACAGCGTTGCAAGATAAAAGATATCGCAAACTGGGACATGCCAAGTTCCAAAACCTTAGCCGCACACAAATATAATTTCGTTAAAATTTAGTGACATTTTGCAAATTTACAGTAACTATTGTTTATAAGCAACATTTACATCTGTTGTGACTAAGTGGTAGTTGTTTATATAAGCGATTATTCCGTTAACTACTGCAATCTTATTCTCAGATTGTTTTTATAAATGAATCACAAATTTCAGAAACGACACATGTGACATTTTCATTGTTGTGAGAAAAACAAAAAAAAACTTTTTTTTTCAAAATTGCTTGGAATAAAATTTTGGAAAAATTACCTTGTATTTAATTAACTATCTGACACCGTGCAAACTAAATTTAATGTCAATCTGTCATTATACAAGCCTATACGTTATGTTTGAAAATTTTGCACATGTGTCGTTAATGCACTCTACAAATTTTCCGAATGTGTTTGAATGGTTTTAAATAAAGAAAAACGTGATAAATGAATATTACAATATTTATTTACAAATTACAAGGTATTATTGATAGAATACAAACTACATAGAAGTGAAAAAGTATTTACAGAATCTCAGGTTTTGTGAATCATCAACCTTGTGATGAAGTAAGACCGACCAGTTAGTCGTCGTGGGCTGTGCCATCGTCATCACTGCAGTCAGCTGCTGTTGTTGAGGGCCAATTCAAAATTTCATCATAAAAATCTTCATAGGCAATAATGTAATTTTTTAGCTTTCCTATATCAGCAATTTTTTTGGCATTGATTGGAATTTTGCCCATTGGATAACTTTTAACGACGGAAGAATAGGTGCAGCTTCAGTTTTGGCAAGGGAAAATGTGTTAGATGTTAGACCACCTATGAACTCCTTAGCTGTAACTGTTCCTTTGTTTCCATTCTTATAGATAAATTGTCTATAAGTTGAAACCTTGAAAGTTACTTTGGCCATTTTTGGAATTCAACGACCTGCTATTTCTTCTGAGCAAACTGTCTTTTTGTAGAATCTAGGCCACCATGTATGGAAGTTTATTATTGTCTCTGTTTCAACATAATGTAATTTGAATCTGCCTTCCTTACCTGAACGTAAGAACAGTTCACCATATTGTTCTACCAAGTAGATTCTGTCTGTTTTATTTAAAAAAACGTTTTAGAGAACCGAAATCACGGTCACAAGGCATGAATGAGTGTCCTCGAACCGGGAAATAATGAATGATGCAGTCAAATCTTCCTGTGTCACATAGGCTCAGAAGAAACCGCATCACCGTGTGGTTTTTGTTCTCTCCACTTGTGCCATCACTGAAAAGGTGGAGTTTTTTCACCGAACTTGGTAAAGATTGAATATATTGCTACAAAAAAGTACATACTTCGTTTGGTGACTTACTTGCTTGTCCCTCATGATATAGATACAAATCAGCTATGTCCGTTTTTAAGTTACGAATACAAAAAATATTTACAGACAGTTGCCTCAAGTAGTAAACCGCTTGTACTGGAATGCGAGGCAGGGGTTGTGTTGACATAAAGTCAAAGGCAAGTGAAACAGTATCGTCATCCTCGTTTTCCGATGCAACTTGTAGAGCGCTATAGAACTTTTTCGCACGCCTTTTATGTAACATTTGCTCAGCTGCTACATTCCGTTTAGCATTGTCACTCAAGTTTCTATCTTTCATTTTCATAGAGAAAACTTCACAGGTACTACAAACGTCTATCTGTGGTCTTCCAAAGCTGTAATTAAAATTTTCGTTGAAAAACTCCCTAAAAAAATCATACTTCACTTTGTTTTTACATTCTGGATTGGCTTCCAAAAACATGTTGTGCATAACCTTAATCCTTAATCTAGCGTCCAAATACTTTTTTTGCCTTCCGCCATAGTGAGTTTCTTTTACCTCGTATTTCGCTATGTGGTTATAGATCAATTGGCAAATTTCGCCGTTAATAGCGTTTCCGCTTCTCGATTTGCCCCTAAGATCACGTGGACTTTTTCCAGCAATCAAAAGATTATATAAACGACGAACACGACTTACTGTAATGCCATATAGTTTCATAAAAGTATTGTTACATACCTCTTGGATATTACCATAAATTTTTACATGATAAGTAAAAAAGTTATGTTTTTCTTTAGACTGTCTCTTATCCTTATTCCTACTTTCCTCTTGCTCCATGTCTTCCTCAACGTTTTCGTCAACTTCGGGTCTTTCAGTGCCATTAGGCCTACGTCTTCTCTTTGGTTCTCTTCTTTCAATTAAACTTTGGAGGAAAGTATCTTGTTCATTCTTGCTGCATAGGGAGTAAAAATATTCCCACAAATCGCTTTTACTTTCCTCTGATACATTAGAGTAGCATCATTCAGCACACTTACAATTAAACGTATCCTGAATTTTAGCATGAACATTTTTACCTTTATAAGACGTGTAGAATTCGCCTTTTACCCTGGCTTTTTTTATTACATTCCTTTTGTAAGTTTCTTCATTAGTCACTCCTTTCGTCTTCTTAGGCTTATCACTAATTTCACCACAATCATTTTCACTCGACATTGTAACAAGATATTTGATGTTTGGAAAGGTAAACAAACACTAACCTCAATGACTTTTCGCTCCAATAAACAGCTGCGCAATAATGCATATAAATCACAGCTGTTAGTATCAAAACAGGTTAGGAAGCAGGCATACCAATTAAATCTAGGAACAAAGAAAAATTCGTCCAGTGCAGAAAAAACACATGTGATTTCACTTTTGTTGTTTCTGCATTGGACGAATTTTTCCAAGTAGATTTTAATGCCTTAAAAGTATAGCACATGTGTCATTTCTGTACTAAACGATGCGCCCAGAAATGCTGAATAAAACTCCATTCTTAACTCAATACCGCCAAAAATGTCACATGTGTCGTTTCTGCAATTTGTGATTCAAATTCAGTATTTTCTTATGTAAGATGTAGGCCTATATTGCTCGCTGGAGATCGTCTTCTGATGTGGCGAATATATGATGAGTATTTTATTATTACTTTTGCTTTCTTACTTATTATTATTCCTACTAACTAGGCCAAATGCAATGACTGTTTACGAGGACCGCCAACGATAGAAATTAGAACTCTACGGACAACAAGTCACGAGCTACAATTATCATGTCATCAAATGACCAGTAATTAAATATTATCAACTGTGGGTTCTCCATTGATCTATAGCCTCAACAACACTGTAATTAATACATTTTAACGACAGGATCCAAAAGTGAGGACATACTAACTCTCGTTGCTCAAACAAGACCCGATACAATTGAAGCGCAGCAGATTTTAGAAACAACTGACGTTGTGTAAAATGCCACCGCTTAAAAAGTCTAGACCGTTGGCCGTAGCGAAGAAAAAAGACATTGTTGCAAGATAAAAGATATCGGAGACTGGGACATGTGAAGAATGAAAGAATACAGAGCAGCAAAAAGTAGGAAGAGATAACAAACCAACAGGAGGAGATTTGCAGCAAGACGCGGGCAAAAATAAAGGAACTCGTCTAGAACCTAAATAACCAATCGCTAGAATTAGCTGGCGCTATGAGGCTATTAAAAAAAAAAGAAAAAGTTAATAATATATCTAAAATGTTACTCTTAGGTGTCAAACTTTACCTTACACACGAAATTTATTTTGACATCAACATACAAATAGGAGGATCAAGGTTATTTCATGAACCATAATTATATAAAACAATTATTAAAGTGAATACAAGAATATATAATGTCAACTTGTCAAATTTTTTTATATTGGTTATTGTATCTTATGAGGCGGTAAATTTTAATATTTTTGACAATCAATGTTTAAATATAATGGAAAATAATCTGTAACGTTAATAAATATTTCAAAAGATAAAAATATTATTTTAATATATGTTCTTTACTTACATACAAAATCCTCTGTATGTCGTCTGGAATATAGGTTAGGCATTGTGTGTCTTCATTCTGTTCTGTCCTTGCTCTTGCTGTAATTTATGTCCACATCGGACCCACGTTTCCTGTTTCCTTCGTTACACTTCCCTTCCGCGTGTAGGTCTGCTTTATTTCCTGTTTTCTAGTGGTTGGTTAATGTTGTTCCTTTCAGCATATGACCAATCCATTTCCTTTTCCGTTTATTAACTTTTCCACATTCTGAGACGTGCTGCGTTTCCTTCTACAATTTTGTATTTGAAGTTTAGTATTGCCAAATTTTATGAAATGTTTATATGGTGGGCTATACTGTATTTCTTAAAACTAAGATAACGTACAATTATTATGAAGACGAATATTTTTTTATTATTGTATTTACAATGTTCAAACAGTATTTATACTATTATCATCTTTAGTAGTGTATAATTCTTGTGAATAAAATAACGAAAAATTAATAAGGATATACTCTTGTTTCTAAAAAAGAAACACTATTTATTATTACAAAGATTATTTATTTTTAATTTTGTTAACAATGTTTAAAAATTGCAATTCCTTTCTTGTATACGTATGTAGCCTATATAACGTGCCTGTGTGTGCGTATACGAATGAATATATAGATGGTTTCAAATCAACTTTACTGAACGTTTCCTACCAATAAAATATCCAATGACGTCATATTATAAAATGGTCGCCAGTAAAAAACTATTATCTTATTAGGAGAAAGCGGTTGTTGTCCGAACATGCACTGTAGTCTAAAACTACGACACTATACTTCTAATCACTAATAGAATTTTAGATTAGGTTTCCAGTGTTCACTTTCTTTAATGGAACTCTCTAATTGCATTTGTGTTTCGCGTAAAACAGACGTGTTAAGTTAGAGTGGATCCACTCTGTTAGGATTATTTACGTTTTCTGAGTCGTTCATTAATTAAACAGTAACGTGTTTACTTTATGTCAATACACAAAATCCTTTCTTTATAATCACAGGATCGTTTTAAAAAAATCGGTTAAATTGGTCGTCAACGGCAAACATTTTTCTCAATTCTTTGTAACGATACTATAAAGGCTTGTGTGCCAAAGGGAATTCGTTTAGTGATTAAATGTAACATGTAATGTTAAGTGCCACTATCATGTTCTGCCGTTAATGATTATTACACCAATTTAAAATTTATTTTTCCAGCAATGTTTTTCCAGGACGATACGGTCCCAAATATTTTTGTTATAAAGGTAGTAATTAAATTCAACATAGTTATATTGTACTTCAATATACCTAATAGCCTTGTTAGTGATCCATACAACATTGTTTCTTCATAAAATAAAGGCTCTGTAAGAAATTCAATAGTCTAATTTAATTTTTTGGTAATTTTAAAAGGTTTGAATGGTTTTGAGCGATCTTGATAACTACTGTAGAGACATCTTGGCGGTAAATAATACATCCGAACAAATATTATATCAAATTTTGAGTATATACGAAATCTCCTACGTTCTTATCAGTAGTATATTTATGTCAAATTTTCACATTCTCTTTGCTCATATTTAAAAAATGTTGTCATTGATTGTTATCTGTTTATTTTGTAGGTATTATACGTTTACGTTAAAAATATCTTAACACCATTTACACATGTCTCTGTTTACCTTAAATTGTTTTTAGAGTTTTCCATCCTTTTACGTACCTGCGATTGCTTGTGCAGCTACTGGAGTCTCTCACATCCTAGACGCCAGTGGTTTCTGTTAATTCAGTCACTTCGTTGCTCAATGTCGTCTTCTATGTCCTCCTTCCACGGCCTTCTGAGACTGACCCGTTACCGTTGTCTAGTTGGAACTCGATTTAACAACGTTTTAGGCTAATGGTAATCGGACATTCGTTCCACGTCGCTATATCACTTTTATACGTCTGATGACTTAAATAGTTTTGTAAATTATTTACAGATTTACTACTAGTAGTAGTTTATGACAAATTAATTTAATTTTTGTAACAAACTAATGTCACTGTTTTCATTATAAAATGTTGTACAAAACGACTTTAGGTACAAAATAAATTTTTTCGATTGTATCATCATCATCATTAACTACACTCACGCATGAAGCAGCGATTACGTATGTTCCGGCCTCCAAACTTGTTTACCAAATTTTGGGTCTCTCAGGTTTTACACTGTACTGTACAACCGCTCAGAGTCGCAAGGATGACATGAAGGGAAGTGCTAAATTGTAAATTGGATTAGGACTGGAGGAGGGTACGAAAATATTGGCAGGTCGATGCAGAAAATGCAGGCACGGAGAACCGGGCAAAAGTGAGAACTCGATTAATTGTGTGTTACGCCATTTATTGCATTTCATTCTACAATAAATAAAAGCACCTAACGTATTTAGGTATACACACAAAAAATACTACACTTTGTCTGTAGTAAAAACTTTAAAAATGGACGGCCTTAAAAAGTCTTTTGAAATTCTAAATATAACCAAACCAGGCATAAAGATAGGGACAAATCTTGAAGAAAAGGTCATATATAGGAGGGTCCTGCGGCATAGTCATTTCAGAAGAATGCTGGAAATAAGATAGAGTCAGAAGATATATTATTGGATACCGACAGGAAGACAAGGTAGACCCTATTTTATAACGTTTGAATGATTTTGAGCGATCTTGATAACTATAGACATCTTGGCGGTAAATAATACATCCGAACAAATATTATATCAAATTTGTTATACACACGGAAACAATTTGTTATATCAAAAAGACACGGAAACAAGTCTGCGGACAAAGACGTGGTAGAAGAGGCAAACAGACGACTGCCGGTACACATAGAGAGGATAGAAAAGCTTAGCCTATTAAACGTGAGAAGGATTTGTGTGTGTGTGTGGGTGTGGGTGTTAAACAGCTATTTGAGCTTTCTTACATTTCTATACTTAATTTATATTTTTAAATTATTTTATTATTCACTATTATGACTTATTTCTGCAAATTTGTTAAACTCTTTTTTTTTCGAAATCTTAAAAGTATATTACAAAGATTATTTAAAATGAAGAGTTTACGTTGTAAATAACCTTTCAAATTTAATATATAAATTCTATTCTGGAGAAAATTGTCTGTCTGAAATTTTTAAATATAAATCTTGATTATTCCAAGTAAAGAAAACACTAGTTTGGTAAAATTGTTTTGAACATCACTTGTGACAAACAGACGTCAAGGAAGGAAAATTATGTTGAGAGTCTGAAAAAGCCGCATCAGCCGGCCGTAACAACGTAGAAGTCAGCTCTAAATGGATAAAAGATTTAATTAAAATATCTGTGCGCTTTGGTTGGTTGCGTCGTACTAAAGGGAACCGAGTGCTTTGTTTAGATAATTGCCCACCAATTAGCAGCCGTGAATTAAAATTCGCTTAGTACCCGTTTCCTCTGAGCCCGTTGTTAAAACGTATTTTCCCGAAGCGTGTTTTATAAAAACCTGCACGTTCCATTGAATTTGTTTTATTTTTATTTTCATCTCTGTAGGTTTATTAGCAAAGACAGCCTCACTATGAAGTAATACATAATCTACTTTTTGTTCCTATCACTTCTTTCTTTTATTTTCCGTTTCAAGATTCTGTGTGTAAAATAATAAAGATCCTATTGTTTTAGCTTCTAAAAAAAAAATGGATCGCGTTGTTGGATATTATACAGCCATAGCCTCATAACAAGAAAGCTGGAACAAAGATAATTTGCTTATCGTGACACTTAGTTGGAGACGGTGTCTCACAGTTGTACCGTAAACAATCATCCACAAACTTTCGTCTAGCTAGAGGAATGCAGCATTTACGCTTGACAAACTTTATACATTTGTAAGTAGCAAAGGTTCGTTACATCAGCACTTTGTAAATCCAAGTTTAATCAACTCTAATAGAAATAACTACATATTTGCTTAATTTTTTACCAATTGCACTATAATTAGAATCTCCAATGTTAAGACAGAGATATTCTCTATTAAACCTCTAAGCATGATGAGATTAAACACTTTAAATTGGCTTTTTATGTGCGACACACTAATATGGATGCAGTTAACATTCATTACCGATATCAATTTAAATAGAAGAGAAACGTTTATTGTAAAGTGTATAGTGATATATAAAATACTATTACGCATAATTTTGCTGTAGTGACATAAAATTACTACTCCTCGGTTACGGTGACACACGAGTAACAAAGTCGCTTATCAGGCATTTACTGCGTCTCTGTGCTGACGTCCTGCAGATAACTGATAAAATCATCAGTTTGTCAGTAACCTGATACCTTGATATTGAATAAGATTCTTGATAGCACTTACCTAAAACACTGTCATATAAACTCGCTGTCATTCCTGTGAATAACTTTACGAGCTGACCCACAAGTAGCACAATTAAATTGCTCAGTCTTCTGATTACCACGTTATAAAAATTTGTAACATTACAGATTAAAAAATATTTTGTCACATGAGATAAAAAAATGCCGATCAATGATAAAGTGCTGGAGCCGAAATTTATCTTTCAATTCCTGGATGTGATGCTACATATCAATTTGACAAGGACATCTAGAGAAAGATGAAGAGATTTTAGGCAATTTGTGGCTCTATTAAAAGAAGATTTTGGAAAAAACTAGAAAGGAAACTCAAATGAAGATTTATAAGGGGGTATGGCAGTCCCCACTGTTGTATACAGTTCAAAACGTGGGTACTGTCTAACAAAGATACAACTCATATACAAGCTGCAAAAATGAATTTCTTCAGATACGTAAAGGGATGTACACGAAACGATAGAATTAGAAACTGTGTGATACGACACCAGAAGGAAATTAGGTTTAAATACTGTATGTGGCAACGAAAAATAATGTGATCGTAGAAACACTGCAGTGGCTGGTAAATGGAAAACGGAATAGATGGCGGAGGAGAGACCAGATGGTAGCCATATACGGATGCAATATTAATAAATGAAGAGACCAACACAGAATAGGAAAGCATGGAAGGGGGATCTCCTCTAACACAAGATGACGCCTTAGGAAGAAAACTTGGTGATGTCTTCTTCAAACTGATTATATTGATGTTGTCTAGGTTATACGTCTTCATAAACTCTCTTTAAATTTTATTTCTCTAATAACTATTAAACATTTTTTCAAAATTTTAACTTCAATTTTTGGCTTACGTACCTTCAAAGTTTAGCTTGCATAAAAATTAATTTTAGCCTGATACCCAGCATAGATATTTTTTTAATTTTTTCAAATTTTTTCAGGTTGTGATTACTTATAAATTTCCAAAACTAAACTCTATATTCAGGTTTGGGTTAAAACTCTCTTTTATTTGCTACCTGGCATGGACATTTTCTATAAATTTTTCAAAATTTCAATCACATTTCGGGATTTGTGTCCTAAACGTTTTATATTTTCAAGCTAAAAACTCTATTTATTACCTGGATCACATTAATGTCATATCCTATATAGATTTCTTTCTGAGATTTTTTTTTAATTTTAGACTCCTCACATTTACCACCCACCCCATTCACTTTTAGGAGGATACATATCTAAATAACCGTAGGGGTCTGTATTTTTTAAATAACATTCTTCAATTTTATTTTTATTAAACACTTTGCTTGTTTAATAACATTGTTATTACAACTCATAAAAATTTATAATAAATTAACTAACGAAAAGAACTTATTGTAAATGTTATGAATCAGTACAATGTGTTGTAGGCAACTAGCCTGCTAGTATGCTAACACGCAATGTTAGCATCGCAGCTGCATCACACAGTACATTTTATGAAATTATAATTTGTATGGATATTTATTTGCCGCAACTTGTCAATATGGTAAGTTACAAGATGTGAGTCACCCTCCGTGAGTTAGTCACGTATTGCACGTAACTGCCTATTTCACTAGACAGTAAACAACGATATTTACATTCGAGATACTTAAGCAAGTTATGATTTATATTTAGATGGCTCTGGTACTCCAATTTGAGTTGAACTTTTATCTTTTTCTTTTTTTATTAGCTTTACAATCATTTTGTATAACTATTCTCCTTCTTGGGCCTTCTAGCGTTCCCACATTACAGGAGACATATTACACCCTTCCTCTTTCCTATGTAAAGTACAATACCATCGTAATGGTTTTATCCAATTCGGTCTGCCATCCCCCTTTCCGGCGTTCATCAACTTGATTTCTTATATTACACGCTGTAGTGAGACCATATGTTCTTTGCCGAAATTCCGTCTCCGCTACTTCCAATTTTCCATAAATTTCTTTATTGGTTACTCATGTTTCTGCTCCATATGAGACAGAGCTTTTAAACATCGTCCTGTATATAATATTTTGTCTTTATTCTTATGTTTTTGTTCCACATTGTAGAGTGCACTTGTTTTTCAATTCTTTCCTCTTTTCATAACCTTGCATAAAACAACCTTAACATTCTTTTTTTGTATGAGCCACTGTAAACTACGTTGGGTTTCAATGGTTGCTCCCTTCTTCTCCCCTCTCTTCATCTTCTCCCATATCTTCTAAATTCTTGATCGATATCTCTCCCTCCTTTTGTCAGTTCAGATGGCATCTGTCCTCTTCTTGGGGTTTTCCTGAAATCCTTGAACACTTGTAATTTTTTTTTTTAGTGGTAATCATTTTTTAATGTCTTCTTGAGTAATATAGAGTTCTTCTATGTCTTCTTCTGTTTTTTGGGCCACGTGTTAGGCACGTTGAGTTTTCTGAAATAGTTAAAAAGTTTTCCTGTTACTCTGTCAGGATGCATTCTTGGAATATGTCCGTAGAAAATAATTCTTATTTTTCTAATACGTCTGTGATTTTCTCTACATGTGTGTACAGCTCATTATTGTGGCGTCTTCTATACTGTTCTCCATCTTCTATTGGTCCCAAGATTTTCCTTAATATTTTGCTTTCCGTGACTTCCAGTTCTTCCATCACCATTTGCTTGTTCTTAACATCCTTTTATTAATATTTTCTAACGTTATTATTATTCTTAAAACCTGCCGGGCTCTGTCGAGTAAAACAGTTACTAAACAATTTTTGTATCATCGTTATAACGAACTGTATAGGACTACGCGTAGTTAGCGTATGACTCGCCCACCTGCTCGCAGCTGAGACGCCCGTTAATGTTTTCCTACAGTTTCTGAACGACACCGCCTTAGTGTTCAAGTGAATGCTGGGATGTCGAGCTGGACACTTTATTTCTCTGTACAACTCAGAACACTGTGTTAGTGCTATTCCTCACCTTATCAAGTTTGTGATTGAATGAACTTAGTACTTACTTATGAAAGATTATTAATATTTTATTTTATTTCATTAAATTCCTGTAAAGCCGCTTTTCCCTTTGTTCTCTTAATTCACTACTACACATTCCACTTCCTAGTAACCAATTCCGATTAATTGTCTCTTACCTGATCCGATGGGTGGCTACATTTCTGGGGCTACCATAATTACCTTACGACATCACAGTGTAATCTGTACACAAGATACATATGTATAGTAACTACGTGAATTTAAAACATATACATTTAATTGAACATAACTATATTAAATATGGTATAAAGCTTCCAGCACAGTATAGATTAAACAATATTTTATACGAGGATGATGTTATTATTATACAACAGGCAGTAGATGATTCACGGATAGGAATATTCTATTTAAAAGTATAGTAGAGGAATAGGAATTGTTAATATCTGCACATAAGGGAAATCGCTTTTGTGGGTAAATGTTCAGTAAGAAATAAAATAGAGATAAGTGGCATAATCTTGGAGGATTTGTCTAGTTTTGACTAACTTGGATGTGAAATATTTTTTACAGTAGATTTTGATGTTGAAAATAAACTTAATAGATTTAATCTTATGTGTAAACTAATTCATAGAAACCTAGACTATAAAAGTATAATATAAACTGAACTGAAGTTTTACAAGACAACAGATGTACCAGAGGCATTGTACGGGTATGAGACGTGGGTAAATCTGAAGCGTGATAGAAGGAAAAGTGTTTTTACAGAAATTAAATTTCTCGGGGTTGTAAAAGGTTACATGGTAACAGAATGAATAAATTACAAAATTTTAAGAAAGGAATTTGCAAACTTTCAGTTTGGAAAATAAAATTAAGGAATACAAAGCCAATTGGTGCAACTTTTTAGAAAGGATACAGGAAGACCCTCTTCTCCGAATCACCGTAAACTACACACCCAGACGTCAACAAAGCGTGGCACGTCGAAGAACACGAGGTGGTTTCTCGAACAGTTGGTGCAGCAGGCCTACTACAAAGGAGAAGAAGAAGAAGAAGAAGAGGAAGAAGAAGAAGAAGAAGAAGAAGAAGAAGAAGATGATGACGATTTCTTGCTATTTTAATTTCATTGGTAGTTATTACTTCCAAAATCAATTGGATGTTTCATCACTGAAAGAAATCAACAGCCACTATGAAGGGAAATAGTTTGAATATGCGGGTAGGAGGGCTAGCGCTGTAGACCTATGTCTAGAAAATTTTAGCCTACAGAACTAAAGGTCGAAAAGAATAACAAAGACTAAGAAAATGTTGTAAAGACTAACTATAAAGCCGAAAAAGGACAAAAGGAGCATACGGAAGAAGAAAAAGAAACCTTTAGTTCCTATGTTATTCTTTTAAGTTAATTATACTGTAAACCTACAGCGTCAAGGTTTGTAATTTGACTTATATTCCTGTCATTCTTCTGGCACTACGGGCCATGTAGAACCCTGGCCTGCTCAGTGATTCACCTCCATTCTTCTCTGTCCAGAGCCTTACTACTCCGACCTGGCACTCCCATCTCCCTCAAATCCTCAAGCAGTAAGAATTCATTACAATGAAAATGTTGCGCTCAGTACTTGGTTAAGAACGTGTAAATTATATTGCCTTTGGACGCCTAAAATAACCCACTCGGCATCGCCGCGTCGCCATGGAATTCTCGCTCTCTCTCTGCCCTCCCTGGAACTCCACGTAATGTTTCGGAGAAAACGCATCCCAGCTGCAGTGACTAGATTCGAACCTCGTCGTGAAAGCACACATGATTCCACACCATGCGGAAAAGCTTAACTCGCGGAAAACAACGTTACGGTAACACACATTTTTTATAACATAAAACTATGGAAAAATAAACAGCAAATGCAGTAAATATGTAGAACACATAATATAAAATCAAATAGCATTGTCCATGCTACTGCGCATGTACGCGTACCTGATCTCAATCGGTGTGGGACGAAGAAAAGTTTACCTAATAAAACTCAACACTAAGCAAAAGACTAATTAATGATGATTTTTGTATTAAATTTGTCTTCATTTGATTTGATTTTTAACTTTTTAAAATTTATGCAGTGCAGAACATAGTTAGGCAAGGAAAACATTTGAACCTGTTGCAAAGCAAGTGTTCTAAAATACAGAAACAGTGACTAAACTTTTGCCATACACTTGCATAATACATATTGTTGCGACGGTCTCACTGATCGTCGTATGGTACAGTGGAAAAAAAATACAGATATCAATGATGTCACTAATTACCAGCTTCAATTAATCACAAATACCAGTTTTTAATCAACAAGTTATTCAACAAGTTTATACTCGTACAATAATAAGAGGCTTAACTGTTACTGTCGTAACTACGGCATTATAAACTACGTAAAAATATGTTATCTTAGACCGAGACACGAGAATAGCTGTAAAATAAATAAACTGAAACGTAACACAGGAACGGGTGGGAGGAGATGCGTGTATGGGGTGTATTCTAAGAATTGTATGTATTGTGTTCACACAGGATGAACTACAATACCGGAAATCCGATAAACGTCTCGAAATAGTAGTAAGCTGGTATTGTTGTCTGCACACATACAACTCCATTTCCGTCGTTAGCTACATTTGGTGAAAGGATTGTCTAGAAGTGTGTGGTGTGGAGACGTAATAGTATAAGACACGTTCAGTTACTGTACTTGTGACACAAATAGTGCCTGTAAGCCTCACATTTACGTCGTCTCCTTTAGAGGAGCCATAACTGGCAATTAAGAACAGATACCTAGCGATTGAGATCAGAGACAGGCGTACTAGTATAATAGGTAACCCAAAAGCTTGGTAAAAAAAGAAATACACTAATGGGGCAGTTGGTGAGGTTTGGTGAGGTGGGGGTATAATTCTAACCAAAGGGGTCGGAAAAAATAATATCAAAAATTGCTAGTAAAAAGGTGGTCATATATGTCAAACGTGACTAGCCTAAGTAACCAGGCTAAATAATTATATGAACAGGAACATTGTCAGTTGCGGTACGCTAGTTGTCTGGTTACTGAAACAGGATTCGAATATTTTACGCTAATATTTTAGCATATGTTCACTAATCGATAAGGAAAGAGGAAGCTTTTGAATGTTCACTTAGGCCCCAATGTATACAAATCCGTAGACGATATGCAGACCTACTATATTAGTGGAGTGGTCTGTCAACGACTGTAAACGTATTAAACAATGCGAAATATTTTAATATTAAAATCTTAAACACTTGTGCTTATAAGCATTTTTATACTTCATTTAAAAATTGTTTCGCATTTTCTAAATTCAATACTTTAGCATTAAAATGTTAAAAAACGGCTGTCACTTCGTAAACCCAAAATGGAACGCGGCTTTCGGAATACTGTTTACAAGTGCTCGATAGCGTATACCGGTCAACTGATTTGTTTGGCAGTTTTAACTAAATGTGCAGTCAATTCCATAGTGCTGTTTTGAAAGCCTGTTTGGATTACTGATATCAGAAAATATACAGTAATTATACTTTCGAACGTCTTTCGTCTTTCGTATGTGGTATGTATAAATCATAATCTAGCGGTGTATCACGGGACGGTGTAGTGCTATGTAAATTATATTCGGACTATTGTGTGTCTCTAAGATTCTATCTTTTTGAACACTAATAACAAGCAGTTACGGCTTTGATTAGTCACTAATAACAAATTAAACAACGGATTAGGAGAAAATAAACGAAAATAAAATTATAAGACGTGGAGAGTAAATGACCTACAAACAAATGAAGATAGGCTATTTAAGGCATAATGCAATTCAATCGATGCATCTTCTACCATTATTTGAATAACTAGAAGCAAACATTTTGGCTTACAACGCCATTTAAATTTAAAACGACATTTAGGATTAAATTAAGTTTAACCCACAGGCATTAGAAACATTAATAAATGTTATCAGTCATATATGTTTTGTGAGCACGTTACCAATATATCTTAATGTAAGTCTTCATCGGCTTCAACAGGATTTTCTTCAGTTACTTGTGTTGATTCAACAGTTTTAATTTCTTTTGTTTTTTTACATTTTTTGCTGTTGTCACTTATACGTTAACGGTTTTTTCTTTCATTTTTGGCGGGCCTCTCGGGCGTTTTATATAAGACTAGTGGTCGCCCAGTGGTCGAAATTCGACCGTAATTCATTAAATTTTTAAGATTGAACGTTATTGAGGTTCTTTTGTCAAAGAGTATACCTCTATAATCATTGCATATAATTTTTTTGAATTTTGTTCTATTACGTCAGCTGCGAGCGTGTACAAATACGTCATTAGCGTGTGTTGTTTGCCTTAATTACCTGCAATACCTATGAAATTTAAAATTTAATGTAGTAACACTTGAAAAAAAAAACACAATTACAGCTTGTATTCGTATTTATTTTTTGATATAATTCATTGTCAGTTTTAATTTTTTCATGTTATTATTGAATCAAATAAACGCTAATAAAAATGAGACTTAACATTCATAGAAGTATAAGATATATTGTTTTCAATTCCAGTGGATTACATTTCATTTTTGGTAAGGTACAAAATTCGAAAAGAGTTTGAAGATTATCTGCTACAAAGCTTATATAATTTTTTAATTTTTTTTTCTATGCATTAATTTTCGAGTTATTTGAAAAATATGAAAGATAGGAAAAATGAGGTCTAGCTTGGCTAAGCCATATTTAAAAAGCAATAACGCGTTTTTTGACATTTCCTTGGGTTTTTTTATTCCCATACTGACCAGGTTTCACCAAGGCTACACAGTTATTTTCCCTATCTTTTTCGAATTATATAAAATTTAAATAAAATATTAATACAAAATAAAAAATGAAATAAAAATACGTGCCTCATATTTTTTCATATATTTTTCATTAAATCAAGAAAACCGGGCGGTTAAAAAATAAATGTTGTCCATTGAACTTAAAATAGTTTGAAAGTGAATTTAATGATTCAGAACTTCTGTGTAAACGATGGTTTTTGTAAAAATTCTTTCATCATTTGCTAAATGCTCTTGGCCATTATATTCGGAAATATAAAATCTCAAACCATCGAATGATCGAACTCTACTTGCTGCGACGTACAATTGACCATGTGTAAAAACTGGCTGCCTCAATAAAATTCCAATTTTTTCGAATGTTTGTCCTTGAGACTTATTTATTGTCATCGCAAATGCAGGTATAATTGGAAATTGAGTTCTTTGAAAGTTAAATGGTAAAACAGTACCGGAATATGTTAAATTTATACGTGGAATCAAAATTCTCTTATTGCGTGCGGTTCCAGTTAAAACTTCGCAATCAATAGCATTACGATGCATACACTTGATGCGCATTCTTGTTCCATTGACTAATGCTTCCTTTGTATTTAAGTTTCTGATCAGTAAAACGATGCAATTAACTTTCAGTACTAACTTATGTGGTGGCAAACCACTAATAGTCAAATAATTCAAAAACTCTACTGGATAATTATTGATTTCATTGTCATCATCACAAATTATTTTATCGTAGCTATGATATGTTTTCTGTTCACCTGGTATTCGATTAAGTATATCAGTATTAATAAAAGTACAATCATCATTTTTAGGAAATATTTCCATACACCTCATTAATAATATTATTTTCATCTCCTATTAATTGCTGAGGTATTTCAATAATATTTTCACCAAACTGAGGGAATTGTGGGGCTTCATCATTACCAATTTTTTTCAAGAATTCGACAAATTCTATTTCACTTGGTAAGGCTCTCATATTTTGAGTAAACGTTACTTTATGAAAATAAACAAATTTATGCCAACTCGTGACACAATTTTCAATTAAAGTTGCACGTGATCAACTTTCCATGTGGGACAACTGGTAAGATTTGCCGAAAATCACCGCACAGAAGTATCGTTTTCCCTCCAAATGGTTTTTGTTTATCATTTTCTTCGCATAGATCCTGCAATAATCTATCTATGATTTTCAACACTTGCAGTGGGCACATAGAACTTTCATCAATAATTATCAATGATGATGAATTTATGTAACGTCCATAGCTACTTTTTGCGGTAATATTCGCTACAGAATTTTCCAAAATGGGTATAGGCAATTTAAACACATTGTGTAAAGTTCTACCTCCAAGTAATATAGTTGAAGCTATGCCACTGAACGCTGTTGCAAAGCAACTAAGATTAAGCGAATTTAATTTGTGAATGATTGCTGTTTGTGTGAATGTTTTTCCACAACCTGCATGAGCGGTTAAACAAAAAACATTAGATCCAGTATCATGATGCAAAACTTCACGTATCACACGATCAATTAGATTACGCTGTTCAATATTTGCAGTTTCATAATGCTCAGAAAACAGAAACTCTTGTTCTATTGGATCAATAGCATTTTCTTCGTCTGTTCTCTGCGAATACGTGGGAACTGGTAAACCAAGTTCTTGACATGACAATTTGTGAACTTTCAAAATATCTTCAAATTCTAATAGAGCTGTATTAAAGGATACTTCTTCGTTGTAATCTCTCAAAAAATCTTCACTAAGATATACTTTAAATTCATTCCATAACGCCAATGCATTGGCTGGCACATTTAATGCACAAATGTAACCAAATAAATTTCGCATTTGTTTTGGTGAATGTAATACTTTTGCTTCATTTAAACATTCGCGCCATTCATTATCATTTGAAGCAATGCCGCGAGCATGGCACGCTTCAACAAAAGAAGTGTGTATAATTCCATTGTATGTTCTAACATCCTCAAATGATTTTGGACCACAGACATGTAATAAAAGCAATCGTAAATGGAAAAGTTCGATGTCTTTTGGTGATACTACATATATGAGTGTAATGATTTTATCACCTCCACGCCTTCTCTTCTTCCATTTTTTTCGGGAATCTACCCACACATAATGCAAAGGAATTTCAATATACTTATATTCATGCGCTGATGGATCTGATCGATTCAATTCAAAAAATGCTAATAATTTTGTTTGTCTTGCATTTTCAATTGCTTGACGTTCTTGCCCTTCTCGAAAGTAAACATTCTGTCTACGCGGTAAATGAATGTCAAGTCTAACGATGACATGTGATTGAAAATGCATTGGTAATTCATAGGTGCGCCATACAGCTTCAGTTGATCCGACATAACGGCCATTTAAAAAATGTTTAACTTCATCAATTTGTATTTCTTGACCTGGTTCATTTCTCTCTAAACCTAATTCAACAGATGCACTGTCATAGCCTTTATACACGTATTTATAAATGTATTTACATTTTTAACTGTAGTGCATACTTCAACATTTATATGGCAATTAAATTTGGCAAGTAAATACGGATTGTATGGTACAACATAACGATTGTCGAGGCAACTACCGCGAACTTCAGCATTAATACCATTATCACGCCTCCTATATAATGGATATCCATTTAATGATTCACATGTAAATTCATTAAATCATTTTGGATAATCTTTTGTGCATTTTCCATCTCTCATACATACATCATGTGTTTTACAACATATTCATGTAATGTAGGATGTGTTTGAATGTTAGGAATCTCCGCAGATACAACTTTATCAATATCGGTAGCGTTAACAATTTTATCTTGCTCATTTAAAGAGAGTAAAATGTGAGCATGAGGCAATCCTCTCTTTTGAAACTCAATTGTATAAATGAGTGCTTCAACTTTACCGAAGAGTTTTTTTAGTGTAAGGCCCTCAATTAATGCTTTCAGTTTGGACTTGAATACACGCACAACAATATCAGGTCGAAAATTATCTGACTCACCTACACCAATATTGCTAACTATTTCAGGCCAACTTGGATTGCAAGTCATTGTAATAAACAAAGAAGGCTTTCCGAAATGTTGTACAATTGACATTGCATCTAAATAATTCTGATACATATTTCTTGGGGATCCATTGAATGAAGATGGTAAACTTACTCTACTGCCAACATTATTGGCATTGGGGTTCAATTCTAAATAATCTGTTAAATTGTTGTAAACTTCAGACCTAAGACTTGTTTGATTTTGTCGAATGAAATGTAACCTTGTGCCCTCTATTCTCACATACATATCAACTATCCACTGCAGAAATAATTTTTGTGAATGGTGCAACATGCTAAAATCTTCTCTAATTGCAAGTCGATAGGCTGCATACTGAAGCGTGGTTAATTTATTTCTGGGCGCTCTTGAATTAGATGTAGTTGGTACATTATAAGAAATATTGATATGCCACCCAGTATCACCATTTGGAAAAAGAATGGATACGCTAAAGGGTCCAATGATGAATCCAAAACAGAGATATTTTTAATGGTACCATTAACTTTTGGAAACGAAACCATATTTTGTTCAAAGGGTGGCTCACCATCAACTGTACTAAATATTACTGCTACATCAGTTTGAACTGCATCATTATAACGGCGTAGATCTAAATCACGATTTACTTTAATGAGCATACAAATTTCTTTATTTTGATTTTCAACTCTCTGACAATGATCTTTCATTGCAATGAATGACCGAACGAAAGGATTAATGCGTTCCAATTCAAGAGAGATTTCGCGCATTATATTGTTATTGCATGTTTGATTATAGTGTTCACGTAATCTATAATTGACAGCAGTGTCAACATCATAAAAATATAATTGCGCATAACATGGTGAGCGACCAAATCCAGCAGTCATTGGACCTGATCTGTGATAAAAAACATCATGTATTTTAAAATGATACACTCCACGCGTAACTGTATCCGAAATTTTAGCTTCTGAGCTAACCATAGCAAATGATGAATTGTATTTACGAATGTTTTCAAAATAATTTTTTGACTTTCTTTTTATTGAAGGTTCATTTGAAGTAAGTCCATCATACAATGACTTAAAGTATTCATTTTGACTTAAGGCCGGTAATATTGCTTTACCCTTATGACAACATGAAGTGAATTCACCTAAAGTGACCTCAGATTCGAAATGTTTTGCATTGGAAAACCTGCATTGTAAATGCATTAATCCACAATAAAAAGTATTAAAATTTCTTGGAATGACATTCAGAGCGCATTTAAATGTATCCCTCAAAATAGTTTTATCATTTTGTATACTATTTACACTATTTAAATTTGCATTTGGTCTATTATCATTTTGACTTTCACGCGAATATATATTCCGTCTTCTTTGTCTCTCACTCCGACCCGTCAATGTTATACTATTTACAATAGTTAAATTTGCATTTGGTCTATTATCATTTTGACTTTCACGCGAATATATATTCCTTCTTCTTTGTCTCTCACTCCGACCCGTCAATGTTCTATGTCGAGGCATAATGGAAGTAGGTTCGAATATCTGAATGTAAAAAAAAAAACATGTAATGAAATTACTGAAACTAAGATTACACAGGGTTTAATTTAAAAATAATAAAATGTACTCACTTTTTTGAAACCACCAGTAATAATTAGGCGAGAGTAAGTCAATTCAAATTGCTGCTACAAAATTTTCCTTTTGCAACAGGTGTATATTAAGCAAGCTGTATTTCACTTTCAACTGCACATTAATATATAAAACTCAGATATCTAATATACAAAATATAAAATAAACGCTTTTTGCCTTGACATACACTCCACAGACTATTGAAAAAGGAACATTTGAAATCACACAAAATTCACAGCTCATTCAGTCAATCTGTCAGTATTAAGCAAGCTGTATTTCACTTTCAACTACACATTAATATATAAAACACAGATATCTAATATACAAAATATAAAATAAACGCTTTTTTGCCTTGACATACACTCCACAGACTATTGTTGCCTGGCAACAAAATTATTTTATTTTTAACAATTACCATTGTTTGAAAAAGTTTAAATGAATTTTCAAGTGCAAATGAATGTTTAATTTAATTTAATTTAATGTATTTGTAACACATATTATATATAAATTTTAACTTTCTGCACTCCTTCTCCATATAAACTTTAACTATGCCAAATCTCACACTCCTCCGTGCGCGCAATATGCTTAAAAAGGGGTACAAAGTTTTCTCTTCACGTATTAATATATAGAATACTCTTACAATCGTTTCTAGTAAAATACGTTTTCTCTCACGCTGTTGTAATATGTGCTTTTATTACTTGTGTTTTATTATGTGTGTAAATCTATTGAGTGATAGAATGAAACATAAACTTTCCTGTCTGTGAGCGAAACATTAAATTCATTTGAATTCGCCAGCAAGCATGCACACAAATAAGTCTATATATCTGAAATAAATTTGTTGAGCAAAACAGCTGACAGATCAGATAAAGAGGCATGGTGGCAAGTATTACAAACACATGTAGTGAACATGACAGAAACTTTATTAAATGTGTCTGACAGAAGCTCAGTTGGTGAGCTTACTGCAGACGACAGTCTTGTCACGCCGTAACACACAATGTTCTTACTACTGGAATCTTTGTTCTACTCGATTTAGCAAAATTTGTAACAGTTGTAAAAATTCAGCAGGTTGTCCGACTAAAGGGAATGTTAACCAAAAAAATGGAAGTGTTTAAATTCTTTAGCGTTAATTGTATCTGCTTTATAATTGTTACTGTATTAAACAATAAATAATAGTGTAATAAGGATTTTTATAATTTTCATGAGAACTGACAAATTATCTCTCATAAAAGTTTATCTAATAGTAAATGGACTTTGTTCAAAATAGTAAGTGATTTCTGCATTTCTGGGACCATACTAGTTTTAACTTCAACTTTTATATAGCCTACATACAAAACACTTAAGAAGTAAAATTTAAAAAAAAAAAAAAAAAAAACATTATGTGGAGCGATGCACGGTCTTCGCTTATTTTCTATTTTATCCAAAACAGCGATGCGAGCTATGATACTTAGAAAACTTATTAGTTAATCAATTCTCCATTGTAAATACTAAAAGCATTTTAACAACAGATACTGCCATCAGACAATTGACGCACGTTCTTAGGAAGTCGTCGTATATTGGTGTCGCTGGCGGGAGTTGGTCCTTAATGAGGGGTAGCCTCATTTTCCCCAAAGCCGAGGTGTTTGGCGGCCTCTTCGGTCTGCAGTCGGATGTAACGTCCACTATTCTGCCATTCGAGTGTGACATTTTTTCTCCTCTTCACTTTCCTTCCGAGTGTGCCGCGTTTTCCAGACGGAATTGACAGAATTCTTGCGTCGTGTTGTTTAGCGGAGTGTCTGATTGTGCTGTTTTGCAGCTTAAGATTCTCACTCCATACATTGCTTTCTAATTTTAAACTATTGAACATCTGTCACTTTTCGTCTGAAACCAAGATTTAGTAAGAGTAAGATTAAGATATTCTTCTGTCGATTTCATGTGTGGTCTCTTTCCGTATCCAGCTATTTAATCTAGTGACAGGGATGACCACTTTTAATGGCATCAACAAAGTTAGTTCTTAATGTATTACTTCTCTAAACCTCACTGTAAATGACAAGGGCGCACCCGTCAGAGTGCCGCTGTAGATGTCCAACAAATGTGCTCCGTCTTTTACTTCATGTTTCTACGAAGCTACACTCCCCCTCTTCACGCCTCAGAGCTTCTTCGTTTGCCATTTTGCAGGTTCATGGTATTCGGAGACCAATACAACATTTTGAAAGCTTTTAATTTTTCAACTTGGAGCCTTCCAAACTGTCCATGTTTCCAAGCCATATCCTACAACCCTCCGGAGAAACGTTATATTTAAAATTTTAAGTCACAGACTTCGCCTATTATTAAAGTCTCTTTTGCTTGATCAACTTCTGATGTAACGTTCAGCTGACACCGTCAACATATAGCACGTGACATAAGTAAAACCTGATAATTCCTTTGATTACCGACTATTCACTTATGGTTAATCGGAACTTTAAAATAAATAAAAATTAAACGAAACACTTAGACCGTCAAACACGTAATGTAACATTCAATAAATTCATATAAGTATTCAATATATTAACCTTAGAATTTACAATACACAATATTTTTGTGTAAAACTGAAATATATAACCTTATAAATCTTTATATTATATAATGAACCGTAGATTATAAGAATAACTTTTCTGGTAACTTGCTACCAAAAATTAAATTTATGTCAGTACTTTTGGTTTTCGTTAAGGAAATGAATGTGCTGAAGGGATTAGAATTATTAAAATCTACTGTAATAATGCTGATTCAGACGTAAAGATTGATACGTAAATGAAAATTTTCTGCCATTTCCTAGGACATAAAAACAGTCGCCTGCATTAAACTATTCAGTAATATATTCTGCAGATTTTATAGAAGTTGCACGATTCATAGGCCCAACACTACCTCAGGAACACACGTATCAATATTCCATCTTACAGTACACTGGTATTCTGTACACACATATAAAATACTAAATACATTTGAAGTAAATTTACGTCAACATGGTTGTTGTTGCAACTCGGAAGCTCACGTGCACGCTGTTGGAAGGACTTTACTACGAGTTTCTTCACGGGTTCCTTTTATCAGGTTAAAATAATTATCGAAATTTTACATTTTTAGGTATTCCAACTAACAATGTTGAAAAATCGTAAAGTACTGTATAGCAACAGTTACGTTCTTCTGCAGAGTATTTAATGTATTATGGATACGTGTAATTAAACATTTGCTTTAGTTATCTCCAACGTTGGGATTGTTTCCAAAGTCAGAACTATTGTGCACAATATAAAAAGGACATAGGTGTTGTAGTTTTATAAGTTACTTATTAATATAAATTATTATTGTTATTATAAATTATTAAAATTTATAAATTATTATGTATAATAACACAAAGCTTTAAGAAGCGAAACTCACTTAGGCTATCAGACTAAGTTTTTTAATTCAGGCAAGCTAAGTTTTTTATTTTATTAATAAAAAATTTGTGATCCGTAGGCGGTAGTGTTTTATATATGTAAAATTAATTAATAAGAATGGCCACGTCATGGACAACAACATCTAGGAATACGAAACGAACTGTGTGTTTGGATTAGGAGATTGTGCGCAAGTACAGTAAGTACTGAACAGGTGTGTTTTCACCTACGCTTGGTAGTGGATTTCACTATTGTACGAAAGGTCACACCCGCGTTTTGTTCTACGACGTTCAACATTTGGAAATGACGCGTCCGTCCGTGGCTAACACTGTACGATACGCATTTAAATATTGACTAAATGTGGGAATGAAATTGATCCGACTTAAATGTAATAAATTTACAATTTAAGCAGTTTCTAAAAAATTATTTTGGTATTACAAATAAAGTGCATTTCCCGACTTATAGAATAGAATACCATATTTGCTTAGATGAATTATTTCTGTAGTTAACATTGACAGGTAAATTATTCGTTATTTGTTCTAAGTCACTTATTACTATTTATCTATTTTTGAGCTCTACCAAAGAGAATAACAACAGGAGTAGCGTAAGATATTTAAAAAAATGCAATTACTTGAAAATGTGAAGAAATAGAAATGAATTCATAGAAGAAATCATTTTTTAACATACGTAGCTACCAGTCAAGTTTTTTTTTGCAATAGAGCTTACAAGTTTTTAAGGCTGTATATAATTTGCAAAAGGTGTTGAAAGATATGAAAGTTGTGAAATTATTAAAGCTATCAAGTATGTATTTTCTAAAGTCTTTTTGACTTGTGCCCTACATAGAGTTTTACAATTTCAGTCAAAATTCTGACCTATTTTGTAGAATATATATGTAGAATTTGCAAGGTTTTTTTCTATTCAGTTAGACGGAAGACGAGGCTTCCCTTTGTGTACACCAGTCCATAAACCGTAGGTCTATGAAGACGAGAATGTTTTAATTCTTGGATTGTTGCAAGACATTCATCTTCATTTAATGCACTTTGTATATAGTTGAGAATTACAAATTTAGACACTACTGCAACGAAAAGAATATTTAATATAAGTAAAATTAGTAATTTCATTCATTTATAAGTAGTTATAAATTACTGAATTACTACACAATAAAATACACATACATGTAGACACACACGTGTGTGTGTGTGTGTGTGTGTGTGTGTGTGTGTGTGTGTGTGTGTGTGTGTGTGTGTGTGTGTGTGTGTGTGTGTGTGTGTGTGATAACAAATAGTGCTGTAGAATAAAAATTTAGCCAACAGCACTTATAATTTCTTGCTAAGCAGTTCGTCTAGTTAGAATTCATTTCTAAAGAAGCTATTAATATTACCTAAAATTTGAACAAAATATCAAAGATGATATTAAAATTCTCGTTTTACAAGATCGCCGACATAGTTGCTGATAATAATAAGACAATTTATTTAATTTCGTTTAAGTTTTAGCATTTCAACTTGACATAATTTATATTTAACCTTATTTCGCAATCATGAAATAAATTTCAGAAATCCCTTAGTATGGCTGCATAACAGGAATCCTTCCTAATACATTATTACTTTCGCATTTCGACAAAAGTTTCCTGTCTCAAATATGTTGTTGGTTTTCGAAACTAAAATATCTCTGTGTTCCTCAGAGAATTCTACTCTATTTGATTGTGCTCTCAATATCACGTTTTAAGGCTGTCTCTTGTGACCTGAACAATGTAGAGACGCTATACTGACTTAAATCCCAATTTCTTATCTCTTTTTAATTATTAAACATTGTTACTGTTATGCATAGTGCAAATTTATGAAAGCTCAGATTTTACACATTGTAGGTTAACTGAATTAAAATAACATGATCTAATTGAAATAATTTTTAACATTTACGATACTTTAAAGTTATTTTAAATAATATTTTGTTTAATTTAAGAAGACTAATTTCAAATTATAACAGGCGTGTTATAGGCCATTATTTGTAACTTTTTAAGTGCGTGCACAACACGACACACAGGCGCAAGGAAGAATTTGGAATTGTATTTGGATATCCCATTTTTGTTTTAGTTATCAATTACATTTCAAACGATGCAACATCGCAATTTTAAATAAAGACGGTTCTGTGGTAATACGTAATACAACTACAATGGATTTGTGTGTGCGTTACGTTCAGTATTACTATTAGGAGAGATGAGAAAGATTTAGTGGCATAAAACATGTATGTATTCAAATATGAAAGTGAAATATAGTTGATTTTTTAACAATTAGTTAAATAGATTAAATGTTGAGGAAGTACGTCTATAAATTAAAATAACAATATTTTCCAAATAAACTTAATCGCCTTTATCTCTTTCCTTTTGTCGTCAAAGTTTCACACACATACCGGACCACATTAGAAGTAGGTAAAATACTTTTTGGAAAATTAAAACTCATAAAGATATACCACATTTCTATCAAAATACAAATCAGCAATATTAATAACTTTTTTCTACATCAACTTTTATGTTTAAAGAAAATTAACTTTAACTTACACTTAGCTCGTATGATTTATATTCTCCGTCGTTCAGATAGTTCACCAATAAAATTATTAGAGATTTAACTAAAATTGTACTTGAAAGACGTCTAAAATATAGAAAGGCGAAAAGCCAACGAGAGACATCAGACAACAGCTTTTTTGTTTCGTGTGGGTTGTAAACAAATTTGGAGGAGAATGCATGTATACACAGCACGTACATGAGAACACGGATGGCGTGTTTATCAGTAATAACTATGTATGTTTAGAGGCGTACTGCCAGTTTTGTCTGTGCTATACTGTTTTAACTGCCTGAACTGAGCTAACGTAGGCTTTGCAGCAATACTGATAAAGCAAAACGTACAGAGGCCGTGGACGCATTACCGCTGTGGTAACACCAACCGCTTTCAACACAGCACTATCACAGACTCTCACAATTCTCATGCTACTATCTGTTGTTTAGCTGTAACGTTTGCCGTGCTGATTATATACCTTAATACATCTCTCTACGTTACAGAGTTGTTTTCCGTGGTGGGCCAAAATTAACTACTTACTTCGTTACGCGCATGTGTACTTAATAGTACAAATATATTCACTGTCTACGCTTTCTTTTTAGAGTAGATATCGCATACAATTATCGCCAAGCCACCAGCTAATTCAAGTTGTTATAACCGATATTCATTATATCCAAGATGGGATTTTAGAACCTACAGTACTACGTACGTGAAGCATGTACCTAAATGAAGTCAAAGATTGTGTTTATTTCACTGAACCTGCCGTTTTGACAGAAACTCCTTTAAAAGGCAGAAACAAGCATTAAAAATTTCTATTTATAATTCAGCATGTAAAAAAACTTAAAATATTACAGCACTAATGTATTCATAAGAAAAGATTTTTCTTAATTAAAGTACTCTTGTCACAAAAATTACATCAATAATTTTCATATTTGCAGCACAAAATAGTCCGTCAATATTCGTCCGTTTTGTAAAATTTTGATGGTGACTTTCCCAAGTTGAATACAACTGTTTTAGAATCGCATTAAGTTTTTGTTAATAAAAAAAAAAAAAACAGTCCTCGTTGAGTGACAACCGTCAATAAAGAAGGATTTACGTCATCATTACCAGTATGGTCATATTGTTTTCATTTCCATTACAATCTTTATCAGCTCACGTTAATAACCGATGGGGTGTCGACGATGCTACAATCTCTTGATGTTTCGTTGATTTTTGCGACCTTGTCAATTTATTCATACGGTGTTTCTAAATTTGAAATATTATGTTTCTGCCTGGTCCGTAGGTTGCAAGACGGAAGTTGTGTTTGTAGCCACAGAAAACCAAGTTTATGCAACTAAATTACCGGCTTTTGGATGCGCTGGCCAGTTGTAGATAAACAGCGTATTAAAAATAGGGGGCAATTCATTGACATAATGAATGTATTTTCTTTTTAAATACAAGAAACGTAATCCCTTAGCACTGTACCCGACGTTTTTATAAACGGTATTGCGTTAAGTTATAAAGTATAACTGGCCAACGTCTATCTCGCGGGTTGAACTACATTAAGTAAGCAAGTGGAACAGTTGGTTCTTACATCAGATGTCACCTCAGGCGATTTCAACCGTATTGCTCCACGGAACTGCTTCCAATAGTCTTCATCTAATTCTTCCCTCCAGTTTCAACTGACTCTGTTTTTCATATGTCTGTGTGCGTGTATGCACTATTAATTATAAAATTAAGTCACATAATAATGAATGTAAAATTAACTGTGATAGACACAAACATTTAGTCTAAAACGCAATTTGATTTTTAAGTGTGATTTTTATTAGCACATTATTTTATTTTATTTGTTAACGAATTTTTCAGTATGTAGGCAAACTGTATGGTAATTAATTAAAACACTAGGTACGCTTAATGATTTTTTTGTGGTCACACAAATTTAAATTTTAACGTATCTAAATCTGTACCTAATATGTTACGATGTTTAAAAAGTAGTATATTTCCAATTTTATATGTTTAATTACTTAAAAAGGATAAGTACCATAAATATTTTATTTACATAATGGAAGAGGGACGGTAGCAAGTAAACAGCCGTGCTCTACAGACGTACTGTGATCGGTTGCGGGCTTACAAACTGGTCTTACATAAATGTATTTACCTAATATATGTTTATCATCGTTAATATGTTGTGGGCCGTTTTATAAAAATTCGTTACGTACGAGAAAACCAATTAATATCGTTTCGATATTGCATTTGAATGAATTAACAACATATATATGTCTGGTGTGTGACCCGTATTAATTATTGTATAAATAAATAATAATCGCCCAATTTCCAGAGTACGTGTAGGCTGATCATGGTTTAAGGCAGAAGCTGGAAATATAGTATGATATTAGTAATTGGAGTGGAGTCAAGTGTGGTCATATTGAAATACTGTTTGAGACACAGCTGCAGTAACTGTAAAGTGGGCGTAGCTTCCAATCCTCAGGATTACCAGGATCTCAGACACATTACTGCAACATCAGTGCAGAGCATTAAATTTTCTTCAGTATACTGGGCTAAACATAATTGCTAATATCCATATTGCCAGTAACATATTGCCTCAACAACAACACTCAAACGTCTCGACGTGTGTATACTTGTCTATACTTTACAAAAAAATTTTAAAATCTTATAAACAAATTCTTTGACACTTTTTAAAAAAATCAAAACTTTTTTTGGAATGACTCCAATTCTGCTTTATTATTCTCAAAAAAATCCTAAAAGTAACCTGTAAAAGTCCATAAAGTTTAGTTGTTTTTACCTTTTATAGTTTTTGATAAACAGGTACATAAAATACTAAAAATAACATGGTACGTAAGTTCCCCCTTAACGAATGTAAATCGAGAGCAGAAGAATTTCCTTGATCATTTTTGTAAAAATGTTGATAGAATAGTTAATTATCAGTTGAGTCTCACTAACCGATTATTCAGTTTGACGACATTATTTTAGTGTAAGTAACTTCTTATATTGGTAAATGTTAAAACTAGTTTAAAGTGTTATCAAATAGTTATCGAACTATTTATCGCATGCTTACATTGATTGTTGCATATAGAGTTAGACACAAACACATCATTTTGTTTAACCCCTTGTTACTGCACACCTCTGTCGCCAGTAATCCTTTTTTATAATACAAAGCTTTTTTCGGTTTTATCAGTCACTTCCCACAATACTGCAGCGAGAGTAGTAAATACTCCTGACGTCATAACTTGCAGGATACATCTGATAGAGGTTTTCTTCTTCTACCATACTGTGACAGAGCACCGTCTACTGCAAAGTAGATTTTGGCGCCACCCCCTTCCCGGTAATTGACGTGTATCCACAAGTATTCATCTCTACGAAAGACAATTCATTGGCAAGAAACATTTAAGAAATAAACTTCAATACGAAAGTTATCGTAGCCCTCTAATGCACTGATGGAATCTGAAAAAGCGTTGGTCAAGAGAAACTAGACAAGAATGACACAAGAAAGGGATTTCACTGAAGGCCATTTGGAGCAAAGTGAAAATACAGCTATGACATATCAGGGATGTCAATCTCGTACCGATAGGATGTAGACTTTAGATGTAATCAAAGGCTTTCAGTAAAATAAATGAGGCAACAGTTATCTTTGTTAAGTTCAAACTACTTTGTTAGGTACAAACAAAGTAACGACGTTACATAACTGACATTATATTAACATCAAAATTCAGAACCCCAACACTGTATGTAACACGTTTGCTTCAAATTACAGGATGAGGTTAGTAAAGTGGCGTCAATATTGGCTTGAACATGTATAGAGTAAAATGTCCCAGTAAAACTGAAAGCGAAGAACATTCGCGAATAGTTAAAAGCAGAAGGTAGAAAAGATACTGCCAATGACGTAGGACGAATGCGTAATAATGGTGACGTAATGATGTTTATGATTACATATTTTACGCTGTCTGAGGTTTCTCTCATGACAACTTTAGAACTATCAACCGTTTTGGCATGCCTGTGCATATGTCTATCCTATAAAATCATGTTGCTTTTTATATCGATTGCCACAATATCAGGAGGAGAAAGGCAAACTTGAGGGGGGTGAACACTGTGAAAAAGCTAAAGCAAGGGTAGCAAATTGAAGGTAATGTTGACCACAGTATAAATATAATGTTCATTTTTTAATCTTTGAAAATATTTTGAATTCATGGCCTAAAAGTGCGTAAGCATTTTGATAAAAACTGCAAAAAATTCATGTGGGGAATAAAATAAGAAGAATTTTAAGTGTATCTGAATGAAGTGCTAGGTTTGAGAATTTCCGGAGTTCCCCAGGCCGATAAAAGAAATCGAAATTCAGATTAAATGTATCGTAACATCTATCTGAATGTTTTGAATTTTTGTGTTTATTAGTTTTACATGTAGGCCTAGTAGAGTAATCACAAGTTTGGGAAATTTTTTCTTCAATTAACAAATTATATAATTTTAAAATTTATGCAATAATAAATATGCTTTGTTCAAATTGCGAGGAGGTCTGCAGGTCAGGGAGCGTACTATTATCTTCCACGATGGTGTAGGTTAGATGACCGTAAACTTGAATACTTGAATAGTACTTTAGACACGGGTGATTCTATGTGTCAGAATTACTATAATGGTTATAACGTGTTACAAACTTGGTGCACGTGACAGTCATGACAGAGGCCGGTAGCGTGCTCAGAGCGCCCGTTCTCTTAGCGCCAACGATGAAATCGTACTCTGAGCGCCGATAGGCCTACTGATAAACCCGTGTTCTGTGCGCCGAGCTTATCTATGCATTATTAGACACTTGGCTTCATATCTGTATATCCGCTGTTCACCAACTTCGTAGCCAACACTAGCGGTCCAATGAAAATTTGTACAAGTCATTACTAAAACCATTATCACAGCACTAGTAAGGTCCCAGAACAAAATAAATTCATTATTAAGTTAGTTACATTCCAATATTGGACAATTTTTCATATAATCTGAAAATTTACGAAAACCCAACTATTCTACCATTTTATTAGTAACATCCTAACTGTAAAGCAGGCAATCATAAAATAAATACTACAATTTTTGGACTACTGCGTTAGCTTTTAGTTAAATATGTAACCATAATACCTAAATGACAAATAATTTAGTCATAGCTTTTCAGTGTATGTATGTATCCATCGATCTCTGTATCTAACATTATTCGTAGATATACATAAATGACAACAAAATATAAAGCTTTTTTGAAACATAGTTTACAAACTATTTGAAAGCGATCCAAATTTTTGCAATGAGTGTTGAGACACATTATTTCTGTCAAATTACAAAATACAGAAACTACAGATACAGATTTTGTATTTTCAATAAATTCCTCATAACGTTACCCCCAAATAAACTATAACAATTTTATACAACTGTTGAATGTTACTTTAGGCCTTTGGTGCTTGCAGATTTAGCTCTTTGTTTTGATGTACCTTTGACTGATGTTTTTCCTTCGTACACACCAAGAACGTAATACATTCATTTGAACGTTTCATCCTGTACTGATATCACTCGTGAAGAAATAGAGGATCATTTTTACCTACTTTCTTGGAAGTAATTACTCCATTTAAATAAAAATTTACGACTTTAATACTACTGTGTTAAAATGGTTGTCAAATCACAACTAAAGAAGGTCGGAGTAACAAGCTCATTTACGGGTCATATGGTCAGCTAAATCAAGGTATGCGGCTATCTAGTATAGACTAGCAAGTTTTGTCTTCTTATCAACCCGGTTACATTGTACATCCCATGTTTACGCATATATTGGCCTACAGCTCAGGTATCCGTCTCATAATCGTATTCTCCTTTATTATTGACAGTTGTTCTTAACTTAATTCTTTTATTCCTTCTCAAATGTGTTCGTCCCAACCAAGTGAGAAATCTGAGATAATAAAGAGGATTATTCACTAAAGATGCATGTGCAAAAGTTCTATTACAGGCAAAATACAAAATTTCAAAATGAAATACTTCAAACTTCTGAAAAAGGTAAAGAAATAAGATAATAATATCCGTTCATCCGTTCCCTTTAAACAGCAGTAGACCTTAAGTATTCAACTCCATTTAAGACTTCTGCGGAAATAAGTTATTTTACTACTCTCTGACTGGCGCGCGCGCGCGCACACACACACACACACACACACACACACACACACAAACGCATGTGTATATATGTCGGTTCTAGAATGTGTAGATGCGTGAAGCAGATGTATTCGTAACGTACCTAGCTGCTGAAACGTAAAGAACACTACATGAATATTATCTGTACCTTATGTGGAATATGCGTAATTGTGAATTGACTATGTTGAGGGGGGGAATCTTTTTTGTTTTTGATAGGAGAGAGAAAGAGAGACAGAGAGAGAGAGAGAGCGAGAAAGAGAGAGCATGGGAGTGAGGGGGAGGAAGAGTGTGAATGTCGGCGTTTGCATAATTTAACAATAGACTATATTACTCTGTATAGACGATTCTGTATAAAGTAAATACTATTTTACAACAATATAAATAATAAGTAATAACCATTGTCACATGACTAATACTGTTTGTATTCTTGACTGATACTGCTATAATGTTATTTTAGAAGCTGATGGCAGTAAGAAATGAGAGGCGTAAAAGAAGAAGAAAAACATTTGAAATAAATGCAATATCTTATGAAAAGAGAATTACCAATTCAAAAATAAAATTAAAGAAATATTTCACCAATATAAGTAAGACATCAATTTGAAATGCTAGTAAAATTACTCCTTGGACATATATAAAAGAGAGAATTAAATATTGGAAAGTACATGATTAACATTAAAACATTTATTAACATTAATTTCTGCAAAGTCGTCACTTACTACCACTTACCGTTGGCGCTAGGTGATTTGCTCGGAAGACTCCTTAAACACATTTAATTATTTTTGTTTGCTTTTTCTTAATCTCTGGTTTTATTTGGGGTTTAATATTTGGTTTGACGATCGACTTGTCAAATTTCAATGTCTATTATGTATTACTATTTAGTAACCTGAGTTGTATGGCACTGTGTATAATGTAAGTGTAAACTTTTAATATTTAATTTTGTATTTTACTTTGACACCAATTATTCAGAGTTGTTAACTATATCTTTTGTTACAGATTTTCCCGTCTGTTTAGGAACATGATACGTATTTTTAGTTTTAACAATGTTGAATTTAATTGTTCTAATACTAGAATAAAATGAGAGGTGAACGAAACACTAGTGATCGAAACGTTGCGTTTCTTACAATTTAACGTTAACTACAGCTTTAATGCGTTAAGCTTACAACAATGTTACAATAATGCATTGGGTTTAGTGTAGTCGCAGAGAGTTCGTTGTATTTTTCCGTTGTTGAAGTAGGCTATATAACACGCCTCATTATGTAATGTATACCTCTTTTCATGGGTTACAACTAGGAAGCTCTCTGAGCTGCAGGACCGCTCACTATTTTTAACGAAGTACATCTATTGGTGCATAAATTTTGATATAACATCATTTTATAGTTATGGTAAAATTTACGAAATTCTTGATTACCCTATTTTTGTTTAGTAAAGTAACAATTGGAGGGTAATCATACAATAAGCGCTAAAAAATTTACAAAACCTAATTTGTTAATACACCCTTTAGTCTGACACCTGGCTGAATTTTCACAATTTTTAAAACTTTTTATCTCATTTGTAGATCTACGGGTTAAAAAATGTTTAAATGGTAGAAAATATAAAAATTTTTGATAAAATTCTGTTTAATTTGATACTTCTCACGGAATGTGCAATTTTATTAAACTTTTGTTATATATTTTGAGCTCTGGCTGCAAACATTTAGAAATGTCTGAAAATCAACGGTAAAATTTTGTTAAACTTCCTTCTAATGTGCTACGCCCTATTAAATTTTGCGATTTTATCAAAACTTTTACCCAATTTTTGGGTCCCGGAGCTCCAAATTTTAAAATATGAGCACTAAATTTATAGTTTAAAATTATGATAGTTATTTATAGTTTATAGTTGTAATTTATAATATGATATTCCAATACGGCAATGCTTGCACACGGGCGCCGGTAAATGAAATGTCACAGTACATACGGGCTATAATAAGCAAAACAGGTTTATCAGTGGCTATATAAACAGTGAATCAGTTGATCGATATTGTCCACGCGAAAGCAGTCGATCGATATTGTCCACGCGAGAAACATAAACTTTCATGTTCGCGTCTGTGGGTTTCCAATGTCGTAAAAGTGCACTTTTACCGTAATGATTTTAGTGTTTTTAATTTTTTAACGATCTCCTATGACTGATTAAGATTTCTGAAGATGGCAATTCGTTGCCGAAACGCGTCAAAATAAGACGAGAAAAACGAAGTCGCACGACGGATTTATGGTAAATATCTATGATATTCCACATTGACTTTTGCAATTTTTCTAAAATTTGACTTTTCAAATTTTTGTCTTTTTTCTCCAAATTTTTGGTGTTCAATCTCTAAAAACTATAAGGTTCTGTAGAGTAGAAGTGTGGACATGCATACCAGGTTTTACGAAAATCTCTTCATACGTTTAAGAGTTATTTCAAGAAATAGCCCCAAATTGATACATAGATGGATAGATACTGTACCTTATGACACCTTAAGACAGACAAATGCCAACCGGTCGAGTTAAAACTAAGAACTTGCTATGCTCGTTGAAATATGCCTCGACGATGCTTACCACTATCAGTTTGGCAATACGTTTTGGAAACATCTTTTAAGGAAACCGTTGCTTTGGGGTTACAATCAAACTGACGATATTAGTATGGACCACTGGAACATATGTGTAATTCAAAAAATACGTAATAGACTACAGCAGATGATTTATTTTTAAACACTAATGAATATCGTCTAGATGCTTCTTCAGCTTACGTTATTACAGAGACTGTAAGCAAACTAGAGTTATAAAAGATTTGCTGATAAAGTAGCCTTTTTGTATCCTATAAACTCTTCTATTACTAATCCTAGAAATAATACATAAGGTGTTACAAAACATAAGATGAATTGTAAAGAACAACAAGTATAACACGAATATTGTGGATAACGTAACAGAAAATATTAACACGAATAAAACTAACGAAATAACTATGTGTGGTCACCTATATACTAAGGAACACACCCAAGAAAAATGATAAAAAGTTTAAGAAAAAAGAAAGAGATATGGTAATAGAAAGATGTGAAACAGTATTTAATAAAATAAGAAATAAAGAAATAAAATAAGAAATCTTTTACAGACGAGAGGAATTTATAAATTAAAATTTAAAGGTACTTGTAGGAAAGAAATTTGAGTTTCACAGGAGGTAAATTCAAATGCAGATTATCTGACCATAAACGAAGGAAATATATGCAACAGAAATATATATTATATGCAACAAATGATTTGTTAATCGTCTTAAAATTTATAAAATTTTAAAGGGAGTTAATAATGCGGTTAAAGGAAGTCTTATAGAAGAGTTAGAAAGAAGGAGAGAAACCTTTAGATAATTTAATAAATATCAAAACTAATTTTTGAAATGAAGATACATTTTATAATATCATTAAAAGTAAAACAAAGTGAGTGGCTTTAAAACATTAATTATAGAAAAGACGTAACAAACACAGAATAACGAGAAATAAAGGTAAAGTACCAATATGGGTGACTGACCCCGTCCATATGTAGTAGGAAGTAGATGAAAAGGTTGTTTACCTCCGCGCAGGTGTTCACAAAATCTGAACACCCTCGCTGGAGTAGTAAGTGGTATATAGGACTTGTCTTGTTGTCATTATTGTATCTTTTAAATCTTATGACGATTTTTTTAGATGAGTTTAGAGTTTTAAAAACGATAATCGGAAATTGGCTACATGGTGATGTGCAAACGTTTAATTTCTGTTTGTAATAACTCTTGTATTACACAAATGCCGTAGTTATAAAACGCTTAACGTTATTACGTGCCTTAATAAACTAAATAAAAAAATAGTTAAATTGTTTAATAGTTAAAGAGAAACAAAGTTGTAATAATTCAAAATACCATTTGAGGACAATTTGTGAATTGTAATTAAAATGAGGGAAACCCCTTAGAAAAACACACTATAAGAAAAGGTAATTATACATTTTGTGATTACTCTTCTATGTGTATTGTTGTCCCAAGTAACACAGCAATAAGTGCGCAAAAATTAAAATCTTAAATATTTTGACATTCTACTTATAAATGCTAAAAAATCTATGCAACAGCCTGTAAACTTAACGAATCACCAAACAAATAACTGATTTATAAGTGATAAGGAATAAGATCGTTGCTGTAATTTCAACTGGCAAATAGACATTGGCGACGGATGTAGTTTGTGAAGTAGGTCAAATAGAAACTATTGACTTGTCGCATGATTGTGTGATTGTGCTCATTGGTCTGTACAATAATTGTAACAAGAACGTTAGAACAGAAGTTTTGCTTTTAGCATTGCTTTGAAATACTTTGAAATCCAAGAAACTCAAACATAGCTACGATGACTTAAAAAGTATACGAGGTATATACATTTTACATTCGTAGTTTTCTTTTATCTTATAGTGATTCTTTATTGCTGAACTATGTCGCCAACATAAAAAAATTAACTTACAAATGTATAAATATTATAACCGTTTTTGTTATCGTATACAATGAAATATCATACTTATCGTTTTTAAGGAACATGGTATGAGAATAGTTATAATATTTACATTCAAATTTAAATGTTATTAAATTTTCTTATATACAGGCTCAAAACTCATTACTGGAAGACCGAAGTGAGTTCTCAGTTCTGGTTCGCCCGTTTGGTATTAAACTGTCTGCCTGTCTATTTGGCGTATGTGTTACGATAAATTTTGAACGCATCAACCGATTTTTGTAAAACTTGGAATGCATGTTCATACTGTTACCCTACAGAACTCTATTGTTTCTGAGACTGATCCTTCTAAAAATGCTGAGTAGGAGAGAACAATTTAGACAGTAAAAATTGTGAAAAAATTCCAAAATCCCATATGGGGTAACAAATTAAAGTGAATTATGATTAACTTGTGTTTCTAATTAAAAGTAACTAACGTTGTTTTTCGGGGATTTTACATTGTAGGACCCCAGGGACCAAAAATGAAATTTAAAATTTGGAAAGCTTGTGATAATCCAGATTGGTGTCAATTTAAAATTGTAATAAAATCTGAATAATTAGAATGTATCACATAGTGTTTACTATATGATTGTGTACAATTATAAGATACAATTTTATATAGTTGTACAAAAAAATAAAAGTTGTGTATAAATTGTTTGTATAAAGAAACAGTAGGTAAATAGGTACTTTTGTAAATTTTTCACATAATTCTAAAATTGTCTAATTTTAAAATTTATGTAATAATACATATATTTCTTTCAAAATGCTGAGTGACTTCTGTATCTCAGAGAGCATACTAGTGGTAATTCAAAAAGTATTGTAACGTATTGCCACGTTACAAATCCAGGGAACCCATCTTAACTGAACATCTGCCAATTACATGGGCTGCCTACGTTGTAACGAACTGTTATTAAAGTCAAATTAATTGAACAAATTACTTAATATAACTACAAGGAAACAAGGGAAGGTATTTTACTGATTTATGCACTCATTTTATGTGTAACAGGACGACTTCTCTTTATTAACAACAGTTACTAAAAGATCCCATGACATCATTAATTAAACTAAAATCTTTAAATGCTTTTCATAAAACTTCGGGATCAAACTGATTATGTATTCTTATGCCTCGGATCCGAGTTTACTTTTAGTATATTTATATTAAAGACTTCTAATTGTTTTCAGTTCATCTAGACGCTTGCAAGAATTCTTTTACCATTTGAAGAATAGTATTATTACTTGAAGTGATAATAAATTACATTTACATTTAAGGCGTTACAACGTATGATAATTGAATCTTACAGTAAACTCTTAGATTGTCTCATTTTAATTTTAAATAAAATTAATCGTCTTTGAAAAGTCTCTTTTTAATGTGAGTTGTGTATCAAATATGATTAACTCTCGATAGCCAAGCTATCGAGTCACCTTTACAAATGGGTCGTAGTAACCTCGTCCTGGGGTGTCTGTCTTGCGAATTCTAGGAGTCGTCGTCATCATCTGGGTCGTGTCTTCGGCAAGAATTAGGTCTGATGTTCACTGGGGAGATTGAAGTTCCTTTGGTGAAAGAAGGTGTAGATTCACGGAGGTCCTCGTCAGCGTCTTATGCATCGCATACGTGTATTTATGAAGTTTATGCAGATCACATCTTCAGGAGTGATGTGGTGATCGGATTTACCTCTTGAGGGGAGACGTCATCTTGTTTAGCACTAGTTAGGTTTTTGTTTTACTTAATTACATCTTCTTCTTAACACATCTTTATATTATTCATACATTACACAATGCTCTCCACGTTTAGCAGTGGTAGCTAATATTCTAAAGTTAAACAAATAAACAAATACATTTTGGTGGAGCTCTCGCTCTTACGTCTCCACGGTGTGACGGCAACATAGCGACTCTTTCTCGATTGAACTGGCACATAACAACGGAGAGGGGCAAGTACTCCGCGACAATATAGTTCCTATTTTTATTTAAGTTAACATTCTTATTACCAAAAACCATACATTAATTATACATATATAATTTAAATGAGTTATTTTAACTACTATTCGTGCCTTCAAATTTCTAATTATAAACATTATGATTTTTATATCTTCCTAAATTACAGACGACTCGGTAAACACGTTGAGTCCGGAATTAACAGGTCACCGCATGATGACTAGCAAAGGGTTAATTATGATAATAATAACTTTTTTACAATTCGACTTTTTAATTAGTGCTTCGGTTGATTTTCATTCACTTCTCATTCTCATACTGATTTAATACAGGGGCTTTAGGTTTAATAGTGCGATTTAAAAATACTTAATCGCTCGCAAACTTAATTTTTATTTATTTACGATTACAGCTAGAATTAAATCGTCACAGTATCTTACAGCTGGTGTCTTCTTGCTCCGGTTCTACTATTGTTACTGCTACTATTTCTGCTGCTCCTGTTACTAATACTGCTTGTGCTACTGATAATGGTCCTGCTCCTAGTTTTGCTTCTGCTTCTTCTTCGCCTCTGCCGCCCCACCACCGCTGCTGACGCAACTATTGGTATTACCAATTTCCCAGTTTCTATAATATTCTTTATTGTCTTACCACATACGTTACTTGATTGCATATTTAGCCCTAAAGGTAAATCTTTTCTTTGCAGTTACACGTTCCTGTCTCCTGTCCTCTACAACTGTCCTTCGTCGTCACATATGAACCACAACCCTTTTCGCTGACACAGTTTACAAATATGATTAACTCTTGTACTCCCTTAAACTCTCGTACAACGCTTTCCTTCTAAAATATTTTACAGAACAAACTGTCATGTCGGAATACACGCTTCCAAAATTTTGCTTCCCAACTAATTCTCTTAGCCTCCAGCTTAATATTATTGTTAATAGCAGTCGCACTGTTTAAATAAGAGAACTCAGTGAAGATATCCAGACACACATTACTTAATTTTATTTTTACTATATTTTAATTTTAATTATTTGTACATAATTTACTATACATCGACTGTGAATGATTTTTAGGCCCTCTTATCTTAATGCGTAACCTATATCATCCTTTTGGTGGAGATAGTTGTTTTGCGACATTTTTCTTAATTTTCTATCCCCTGTTTAGCCTGCACAACTCGTATTTTAGCTGTTGTTTACGTTGTGTTTACAGAGTTTGCGTCAAGGGGAAGTACTAATTTTCAGTAGCTTTCATTTCACTTTTCCGTTTCTTTTAAAATTATTACAGTTTAATACATTTTTAATTCTATAATAGTTTCCTTAACAAAAGTTGATTCTTCAATTTTCAATCAAATATTACCATTTAATAACTTATTGGGATTTTGAATGTCGCCAGTGAAACATTTCCGGAGATTTCGTTGACAAATTGGTTAACATGCCTAAAAGTACGTGTAGCCTCTTCCATGACATCTCTTCCAAAGAATGTGAGAACAACTTGACCTTTCTAAATGGCCATAAAATAAAATAATCTTAAAATCTAAAATTGCTTACTCCTATTATAGCGTCATCAAACTCCTGTTAACTCAAACACAGATTAATGTACCACATTTGCGTATATTCGGAAATAGAACCTGCTTTACCATAAAGATCACTACAAGCTAATAGCGCCCTTTGAGGACTGAGAGAAAATAATCTTTTACAAAAAAACAATAACGTTTCTTTCAAAAGACTATTGGAACTCAAACCAAGACTATTGATTAAAATAATAGAAGTAAATATGATGAGTAACTTTATATTACTTTTAATTTGAATATAGACTAATAGTTCAGTAAAAGACAATGTTTATTCAATAGTAATTTATTCGAATAATGTTGTACTCAATTTTTTATTTTGTTTTTAGGCATTTTAAATTTTACAGTAAGTAAATAATAAAACTATTTATTACGTTCCGGAGCCACAAATAAAAGGACCCATATTCTGACTGTTCAGCAGTGGGAATTCTTTGTTTGAGTACTTTGTTTTGTAATTGCAGAAACATTGAGAGAATGACAGAACAAAACAATCGACCTGAATAAAAATTCGTTTAGCAGCAAAACTATTATTGATGACTAGGTAATTTTGAAGTTTGGAGTATAACTAACAATCCTTTTACTCCACTTATTAGTCATTTTACTTGCCTAGTTTCAGCAGTTCATTTATATTTAGTATATCATCTCATTGTAAAACGGCAGTAGGTTAAAGTATTGTTTACATTTCTCAATAACCCAGTTACGTAATACACTTTTTGTTTTCAGAAATATGCAGTGTTTTTAGTGTACAATTATACCTTCATTTTATAATACATTTGAATGACTGATTTTGTTTACCGGGAAAAGTAAATTATAGTACTAATCCAGATTTTTCTAACCATCAATGGCAGTAAAATATGTTCAAACTCAAAAAAAATGGGCATTTAGCGGTGATGTTTTAATTTTTGTATAATATGCAACTTTCCGGCTACAGATAAATTGGCAGCTGTATTCAGACCAAACATACCAAAACATTAAACACAATTGAAACGAGCAAAAGTTAAGTACTCTAGTGGCAATGAGTCACTGTTTACTTATTGGTTTTATTCTAAACTTAAACATTTTTATTATAAGATTTTACTCTGTCAATTATGTATATACAGAACTGTAACCAGGAAGAAGCTCTTTAACTCAAAGTTATTTAAAAACTGTTTTTGTGATAAACTCTTACTTTTACAACTCTGCGACTGGAGTGACAGGTTACTCCAATTTGTGTTTTTTGTTTTCAAATTATTTACCTAAAAGAATTTTAGGTTAAAATTTTAAAGAAATTAGGTGGCATTGAAGAAGTCCGGTTTTTCAGATATATTTAATCTGTATATTATTGTGTTACTAGACCGTAATATACACTGACCTGTACAATATATTTAAAAGATAGTAATACATCGAAATCGTGACACAAGCTTGTATGCTAACATAAGTTTAAGATCGAAGCATATTCCTATGCGTGATAAATGAAAAGCTTTACTTAAGTATTACGCAACATAGCTTAAGTATATGAACATGAATATAACATACTATTATATGTATGTTATATACTATTATACAAACATATAATATGTCTATATAATGTGAATACACTAGGCTTATATGAATATATAAGTATATGAATGCGACATAGAAGGCTGAATGCAGTTGAATACTACGTTAATTCACTTCTGAATTTCATCTTATTTCCACCGTACATTGTACAAATTGCAATGAAAGTTAAGGGTCAACAATTCTTCACAGTGTCACACGATTTATTCCGCAGTCTACACAACACCAGCCTCTTAGTCCGGTAGTTGTAACGTATTCCTAATTTAGTATAGACAGATTACTTTAGTAACCACAGACCGTTTGAAAACAAAATCCTTTAAATTCTTATAGTTGTAGTACTGTAGGCATATACATGTTTCAGTCCAGGCAGGAACAGATAAATTACTCGTGTAACACACTGGCAGAAGGACACTCCTTCCCCAGAGACTTGTAGCTTAATATTTTTGTTCGTTGAAAGCTGCCTAGAGCGTGACTTGAAATCTATATCAGATCAGAAAAGATAAACGTAGCACACACAAACGCACGCACGCACACACACACACACACACGCATACACTTCATAACAAATATCTCGTTGTGAATCAACAACATCTTCAATAACAGTTTTGGCGTACTGAGATTTGTTTCTGGGAAACTTTTATCTCTACTCGGTGGGATGGGTAAAAAGCAAATTTAGTGGAATAAATTATTTGAAATGCTTTTGTTTATCATACATGCTTGCGTTACAACTACATCTAGGTCTAATCATAGAGCTGCGTATCCTGTTTGAAAATTCCTATTATTACGACATCACAGAACAATCTACGTGTTTATCGAAGTTCCAGAGAGATCCAGAATGTAATGCGGTGGTGTACGTGCTTATTGACGCATTCGCGAGATCTTTCTGGAAGCCGGGCGGACTGTGTCAAAGCCGCAATTAATTACGTCGTACACTGGCGCTAAGACGCAATAAGGAACGTTCTGGTCTGTGAGCGTAGGTATAAATACATGGCGGCAGCGGCCTTAATTTTCAGTATAGCTGCGATATATTGACAGTGCGGTTCGAGAGTTATTATCGGGCGATATTACTGTGTGCGTTCAAGTGGTTATTAGTTAAGTGTTGTGTTTTATAATCGGACGGTATATTGTAATACAATTGTGTTTTAATATTAGTTAACATTTATTTGCGTGTGAACAATTTTTATTTGATTTGTTATAAGAGACTGTGTTGTTAATTACGAACTGTTAACTGTGAAAATTAAAGCTGGTGATTAGTGACTTAACTGGTGTCTTGTATTTTGTTTCCACCGTACCTACGACGATCAAGTAGACCGTCGTAACAGTGGTGTCACAAGTGGGATAGAACGGTTAACAGTGGAAACAGTGGACACTTTGTACAAGAGGAGTGTAGTTCGTAATTAATTAATAAAATGGATGCCAGTCAGATGATAGATGCATTCCGAGCAATGCTACAGCAAAGTCAGGAACAAGAAAAAAAAGAACGAAGACAGGAAAGAGAAGAGGCAGAATAACGACAAGACGAAAAACGTAAGCGGGAAAAAGAAACACCAGAGAGACGACAAAAAAAGAATTTAGTCGTCAAACAGACGAAGTTAAGGCGTTCGTACAAGAGTATACAACTGCAAAATTCGTCCTGTTACGAGGTGAGCTGAAGAAAAAGTTCACGGAATATCTGAAGTAGAAAAATCTGTGTCAAATATGAAAACAAATATTTCAAGTTCAAAAGTTTCTATTGCAAATTCAATAAAACAAATTAAGAAGGAATTCGAACATTTATCAAAGGAAATAGTTGATAAAGAAAGACCATTAATAAATGCTGATGAAGTTTCAAAATATCAGAGAAATCAAACTGTAGTAGGGGCAGTTTTCGCAACGACGGAAGTACTCATTGGGCAACTTATATTCGCCAATTTGGAGCTGCCGCTTGCTTAAATAAATGGACTGAAGAAGAGAAACGACTTTCACTAATTCATGCTTTATAAGGGCCTGCCGGAGAACTAATACAGAAAGTGCCATCTGACAGTCAGAACGTCTATGCTGAATTAACTAAAGCTCTGGAATTACGGTACGGTGACCAGCATTTGTGCGAAGTGTACCGTGAACAACTTAAAGCGAGGCGACAGCGTTCAGGGGAGAGCATTCAAGAGTTTGAGGCGAATGTCGACCGACTGACGAGATTGGCTTATCCTGAAGAATCGGAGGACTTCCGGAAGTGGAATTCTCTCATTATGTTTAGTGACGGTATCCGAGATAGTCAGTTACAACAAGTGTTAAGAATGGCTCGGCATGATAATAAATCAGACGCTCTAGATCATGCTCTCCGTTTTGAAAGCTGCCAAAGTCGGGGACCTACATTAATAAAAGTATGCCTTCACGTTGTAGCCAACCCGATCCAACATCACAGAGTCGTCATAACGGACAGAATAAAGAGACAATTCAAGAACAACAGTTTAAAAAGTCAGCAGCGCCACAACGAACTTTCGAACCAAAGGATAAAGACAGAAGACCGAAGTGTTACAACTGTGGAAAACGTGGTCATCTACAGGTAGTGCTGGTAGTGAAGAAGGATGGTGGATTGCGTTTCTGCGCAGACTATCGGAGACTAAATGACGTTACAAAGAAAGACTGCTACCCATTACCTCGCGTTGACGATACACTCGACACGTTGTCTGGAGCACAGTGGTTTTTCACATTGGACCTGAAGTGTGGATATTGGCCTCGGTACTCCGAGGCCTGACATGGAAAACTTGCCTTGGTTATTAGACGATGTCATAGTGATCGGGAAGACTTTCAAAGATCATTTGGAAAACCTTAAGATGGTTCTAACTAGAATTCACTGTGCCCAACTGAAGTTGAGCCCGAAGAAGTGTTCTATATTTCAGAAGGAAGTACAGTATCTGGGCCATCTGGTTTCGGCAGCGGGTGTTAGCATGGATCATAATAAATTAGACACCGTAAGAGACTGGCCAGTGCGGAAGGGTAAACACGAAGTTCGGAGTTTCCTGGGGTTATGCTCATGTTACAGACGTTTTGTGAAAGGCTTCGCTACTATTGCTAAACCACTTCATGAGCTAACGGAAAATAAACGAAACTTCCAGTGGTCAAGGGAGTGTGATCAACCATTTAGGACTTTTAAAATATTGCATTATGTTCTCAGCTAATTCTCGCTTTCCCAGCTTCCGAGGGAAATAGATTGTAGAAACACACGCAAGCAATACAGGTCTAGGGACAGTTTTGTCTCAAGTGCAAAACGGTAAAGAACGAGTAATAACGTATTACAGCAAGACACTTTCTAAACCGGAGAGAAATTATTGCGTTGCAAGGAAAGAGTTGCTGGCAATCGTCCGAGCGTTGGAGCACTTCCATAAACACCTCTATGGAAGAGAGGTTTTACTACGTACCGACCATGGCGCGATTGCATGGCTCTTGAGGTTTAAAAATCCGGAAGGAAAGTTGCCAAGGTGGCTTGAACGTCTGCAAGAGTACAACGTCAAGGTACGTCAGCGGCGAGGGCGGCTGCATGGTAATGCAGATGACTTATCACGAAGACCGTGCCCGGAAGACTGCCGACATTGCCACAGAAAGGAAGAACAAAACTCAAGCAAACATGTTCAAGCCATCACTGTCGATTTCCTGGCAGACGGCTGGACAACACAAGACTGTCGACTAGAACAGATGACTGATGAAGACATACCGATCTTGGACCGATCTTGATACCAAACCGGTCGCCGCCCGGATTGGCAAGATATCTGTCATGGTTTCGAAGTGCTGAAGGGCTACTGGGCACAATGGAAATCTCTCACCTTAGAAAACGGATTGCTGAAAAGGACTTGGGAAAGTGTAGATGGGCAAGACGTGGTCATGGAGTTGATATGAAGTGCAGTCTGTTTTGAAGGAGATTCATGATGTAACATCTGGAGGCCATCTTGGCGTTAACAAAACCCTTGCCAAAATACGGAAGCGATTCTATTGGCTTCATCTTTGCCACGACGTAGAGGAATGTGTTCGGACGTGTGATATATGTGTTGCAAGCAAGGGCCCACAAACCAGAAGCAGGGGCAAAATGAGACAGTATCACGTTGGTAATATGAGACAGTCTGCCTTTCGAGAGAATTGCCATAGACATTGCTGGACCATTCCCAGTTACTGACGATGGAAACCGGTACATCATGGTTGTAGGTGACTACTTTACTAAGTGGGTGGAAGCCTACGCAATTCCAAACCAGTTAGTTCACAACTTCTGTTGCCGTTATGGAGCCCCTATGGAAATCCATACGGATCAAGGGAGAAATTTCGAATCAGGAGTGTTTAGGGAATTATGCCGTCTACTCGGAATTCGAAAGACCAGGACAACGCCTCTGCATCCTCAGTCGGACGGGATGGTTGAGAGATTCGATAGGACACTTGAGCAGCATCTTTCGAAGGTTGTTGATGAGAACCAAACAGACTGGACCAACGTATACCATTATTCCTGATGGCGTATAGATCATCAGTACAAAAGACACAACCGGCATGACTCCAGCAAAATTGTTGTTTGGGCGGGAGATTCGTTTCCCTGGCGACTTAGTGTTCGGATCACCTGAGACTCAGTCCCAATAGCCACAGAGCTATTCCTCGCAATTAGACAATCAACTGCGAGAAATGAATCGCTTGGTAAGAGGACGGCTGAAGATTGTCAGTGATTAAATGAAAAGTCAGTATGACATTCACAGCAATAGTGTGGGTTTCCAAGAAAGAGATCATGTCTGTTTGTTCAACCTAATGTGCCGTCTCACCTTCAAACTAGGTGTTCTCACCTAAGCTTCAGTCTGACTGGGAAGGACCCTACACTGTAAAAAAAATAATCATAGATGTTGTTTATCGGATTCAACAGGAAGGGCAACGAAAGTTCATGGTCGTCCACCTAGATCGCCTGGCTAAGTACTACTTCAGAGGCGGTTTGCCAATTCGGGACGAACAGGCTTAAGGAGGGGGCAGTGTTACGACATCGCAGACCAATCTACGTGTTTATCGGACGTTTCAGAGAGATCCAGAATGTAATGCGGTGGTGTACGTGCTTATTGACGTATTCGCAAGATTTTTCTGGAAGCCGCGCGGACGGTGACAAGGCTGCAATTAATTATGTAGTACACTGGCGCTAAGACGCAATTAGGAACGTTTTAGTCTGTGAGCGTAGGTATAAAATACATGGCGGCAGCGGCCTTTGTTTTCAGTACAGCTGTGATATATTTACAGTGCGGTTCGAGAGTTATTATCGGGCGATATTACTGTGTGCGTTCAAGTGGTTATTAGTTAGGCGTTGTGTTTTCTAATCGGACGGTATATTGTAATACAATTGTGTTTTAATATTAGTTGACATTTGTTTGCGTGTGAACAATTTTTTTTTATTTGTTATAAGAGACTGTGTTGTTAATTACGAACTGTTTAATTGTGAAAATTTAAGCTGGTGATTAGTGACTTAATTGGTGTCTTGTATTTTGTTTCCACCGTACCTACGACGATCAAGTAGACCGTCGTAACACTATAATAAATCTTATGACATAATTTTCATTTGCTGTATCACCTTGAATATATTTAATTCAGTTACGTGTTGCACAGTTTCTCTACGTCTCCCGACCGTGAACCCCTACGGCCATCCTGTCCTTCCTGTGGTTACGATATCCTACTTAAATATCTTGTTTCTAAACACAACATGTTTATTTATAACTTCTATAATTCATTTAAAATACACTTACATGAATATTTACTCTTGAAGTATTTTTTGCTTAATGAGACCCTTCTGCTTGGTGACGCCCCACTTTTTATGTCCGGTTGTATTGATCGATTATATAATATTATATATTTTTTGTTTTTATTTTACATAAAGCTTAAGTATTTGAAGGTACACACAACTACACGGGAACTGTTGCTCCATCAGTGAACATAATATACTCCTTATATCGTTAATTAACCTGTCGTTGCAATGATGACATGACAAAGGCGAATATCCACCATTCAAAGACTATTTGTTTTTGGTCTTACAATTAAATTTTATAAGGGTGTCCATTATCATCTTCTCTTTTCAATTTATATATTGATGATGTCATACAAAACTGGCAGATGTGTCTTCCAGAACATTTTATGATAGGTCACTCTACAATTGACACTTTGTTGTTTGTGGAAGATCAGACTATTCTGTCGGACTCTGAAAACAAACTGCAGATGGGTATAGATCTGTTAAATTGAATCTGCAAAGACTCTGGATTGCAAGTATCCATAATTAAGACCAAGGTGATGGCTTTTCGTGGAACTGATCCCGTATAGGCAAAAATTGTTATAAATAGTACTGTCCTGGAACAAGTTAGCAGTTTTGAATACCTGGGCTACAGTGTGTCTTATATTGCAAGCAACGAGGTTATGAATAAGTTGCATAAGTTGTAGCATAACAGAATTATCACCTTAAAATTTAACTTAATACAATATGAATAAAGAAGAAAATGTCAATAGTGAGTGAGAAAAAGTAAATGGTTAAAAAATAAACTAAAGAAACTGTTCATTAAGTCGATAAAATGTTAATAAAATTAAACTGAATAACAAAGAAAACTCTTGGTCCATATATAAATAACCAACTACATAAAACCCCAATAAAACAGCAGTATACCCAGTAGGTTGGGAAGCAGTAAAAGAAAAGGCAAAGGTAAAAAGGTAAACAAAATATTAATAAGGGAAAATTTATTAAATTAAGGAGCAGAGAAACCCCAAGGCAGAAAACCAATAACAAATTAATAAGGAGCTGCAAAGGAGAAAGGGAATGAAACTGAATAATTAAATCAGAGTCAATGAATTAATAATACAAGGACATGAAACCACAAGATAAAAAAATACTAATATAATGAGAAGGAAGAGACAAAATATGTCAAGGTTCATAAAAGGAATATATCAACAAGAAAGGATATTCACTAAACCATTATGAGGAATGAATATAACCCATTTATTACTTAATTGAAACCAATAATAAATGTCAGACCAAATAACAAGTTACAGGATACAATACAGTGAAAATAAAATTGTAAACTAAATTGTAAGCCTAGTTTAAGAATAGAGTGAAACCAATTAAAAAGACTACCAATAGTGTAGAAACCAACCAAAACTTACCCTAGTGTAAAAAATTATTTAAAGGACTACCATTAGTGTAGACAATAATAAGTGACACACTATATTAAAGAATAGTGTAAGAAATAGAAATCAATTAAAAAGACTACCATCAGTGTAGAGAATTACCCTATAAAAAAAAACCTAAAAATAAAAGACAGTCTCATGACTAAGAATAGTTTTAATAATAAAAGTGTTTTAAAATATTAAGTAATATAAAAATTTAATAGGTATAAGATGTTTTTATTTTATTGTATTAGCAAATTAAATATAGTGGATACAAGAGACAGTTAATAACTGAAGGGGTTATTAGGAATAAGATGTTTTAATAGGATAAGGTTTGTTATAAAAGGAAACATAAAAACAAAGGACAGCCAATGACTGATAATATTGCTGATATTAAGATGTTTCCATTATAATTCTATATATAAAAGATAATAGGCATAAGATGTTTTTGTTATGTTTAAGTGATAAAAAAAAATTAGAAGATATAAGATATTCTGTTGTATTTGAAATAATGTTCGATAATTTCCAAGTTTGTTAAGGCAGAGAAGGCAAGTAGGTAATAGGAATATTGTAATTTTTATTAAACTGTAAAGCATATAAAGAGTAATAAGGCAAATTAACTAACACACCACAATAGGAAAACAAAACAGCTTTGTAAACCAAAAGGTCAAACTCAAATAAATAAATTCAATCAAACTCCATATAATGAATAGAAACTAGTCCATACAAGACAAAGATATGAAAATGTAATCAGTACAGAAACAAATATTAACAAATGTAATGACAAAAGAATAAAATTAACTTTATTTGGAAATAAGTAATACTAGGTCTAAGGAGTACTCAACTCAGATAAAAAGTAAATTAATCAGTACTGGAGTATTATAACAACAAATTATTAACAACAAGGAATAATCACGGAGTGAGTAAGATTATTTAATGGAAATATTAACATAAAATCACTTGTAAACCATTTAAATACTAAAATTGCAAAAAATGCATGGCCTACAATAAATAGCAAAAACTGTAAATTTTAGGCTTATCTAAACATAAAACAGACCCAGTTATATATCAAATTATGTAAAATTAGCTTAAGAATATTGCTGAATAGTTAGATTTTCGCAAAATTAATAAATAATTAAGTTACAGCAATAAATAGGAAACTTGTCATTTATGTTTATGAGTTGAAATCAAATCCAAGACATGTAAATTTGTAAAAAAAAAAAAATGGGAAGAGGAAAAAGACATTTTATAAATTACCACAAAACGACGACTTTAAGTCATCAGTCTATTGTTAATCGTGAATGTGTACATATCAGAATTTACTGACGGAAGATCTAAAGAATGGAAATAGTGTAAAAACAATGACGTACAACCTCAAAAAGTGTTACTGAGGTTACCAAATGGAAAACCACACCATTACTTAATAACTAACACCAAACTGAACCAGAACAACTACAATAGTAATATCCATTACTAGAACGAGAAATTGACCGCCATTTTGAGAAAAATTCAACAAATACTATTTGGACACGAACTCAACAAATTGAACACAGAACACTGCACCAATAAACTATCACAGAACGACATCGCCGAGGAGGGAAGAAGACTTGACACAATTTTCCAGGGATACTACAACCTCGCAGAGGAAGGAATTCCCATTTATTTCTGAGGGAGAAGAACATAGCGTCAGCGTTGTGTAGCAGAAATCAACGAGGTGAACGGCGGCCATTTTCATTGCAGAGCGACCGGCACATCGACACTGCCTCCACGAGCCAGTGACGTCATTCTACGAGTGGTTCGATCTTTATTTAATAATTGACAATTTTCAAAATCCTGTTATTTTTCAGCAAATAATAATTTATTTTAAGATAATTGTAAGTACTCTATCTTGTTCCTTGCCCTCTCTGACCATTTCGACAGTTAAAAGAACCCGAAATAATTAGTTTTGTAACATTATATTTTGTCATTTTTTTTCACAATCGACCTGAGCGAATCTCAATCAATGAGAGATCAGGTCCATGCGCGTAAGATTGGCGCACAATTTGAATTTTTAAGAAATAAACATCACAATTACTCAATTACATGTGTTCATAATTATTTGTACAATAAATATTAGTTTCTTCTTTCTTCTAAATATAATTTAGAGTTATTAGAGAAATATACCAAGAAGAAGAAGAAGAAGAAGAAGAGCGAAATTAGAAAGGAGAATACTAGATCCGACTACATAACCAGATTATCTATAGAGAACAAATATTTTAAAAAACACAATATCTCATTTATTCAATTGAAAGTAATTAAAAATGTACAATTAATTAATTATTCAATTAATTAATTAAGTAGAAAAAAATTTATTAAATTTATAAGTAACAACAAAATTTGTTATCAACATCAATTTATTATCTATCTAGTTTATTTGTTTTATAACAAATTGGCGTCCAACTAAGGGGCTGAAAATAGGAATCAATAGATCTATAAAATAAGGACAATTCGTCCAGTTTCCTATTTTAGCTCGGCAGCTGTCAACCGGTCAGAAAAAGAAACAAGATGCACATGAGGGCGACATTAAAGAAAAGGGCTGTGGAGGCCGAACAGGAAATAGATATGGAGGATAAGGAGGCGACACCCGTGGAAGATATAGAATCGAGATTACCTCCAGCAGAACCAACCGAACCAGAATCCCAAGGGAAACAACCCGACAAACAGACACGAACAGAGAATGTGGAAATGAGGGAAATGCTCAGACTAATGATGGAGAGGATGGAAGAAAACAGTAAGAAAATGGAGGAGAAAATGGACGAAAATAACTTATGAGAGGATGGATAAAAAACGAAAATAAATTATTAATAATGGAAAATATTAAGAAGATCGAGGAGAAGATGGAGGAGAATATTCAGAAAATAGAGGAGAAAATGGAGGAAATAAAGACTGACAATAAACAGTCGAAGGAGGAATTAACCCGGATAAGCCAAAAACTGAAAGAGACCAACCAGAGGATGGAAGAAACAAGTCAGAAAATGAAAAGCAATAATCAACAATTAAGAGAAGAATTGAGGGAGACTAACCAAGAGAACATGAACCGGTTAGATGGAAGGATGGAAATATTAAAGGAAGAATTGAGCCAGAAGATAGCTGAAAACAATGAAACAATCAGCAAGAAAGTAGGTGAGAAAATAACGGTGATCGAACAAAAGTTTACAAGGGCTGACGAAAGATGTAGTCAGACGGAACGAGAAGTACAGAGTATCAAGACTGAAATAAATACTAAGGTTAACAACATCGAAGAAACGAATAGGAAGAATTTAGAGGAAAAACTAAAATAAACACGTGAAGACTGGGAGCGAGTGCAGGACCGATTCACAGAAAAATGTGATGGCATTGAAGCTGGGGTGACCAGTATTAACAGTCAGGTGCGACAGAATCAAACAGATATAGACCTGTTCCATAGTCGACCAATCAGTATTACCAGTTGTCCGAATAACGAAAATCGTGAAGGGATTAACTTCAGGTTTTATAAAAATAAACCCATGGAGTTCCTAGCCAGAATCGAAGAGTACTTCACTAAACACAGAGGCAACCGCTGGAGAGAGAATAAAGAAGTACTGGACGAATCCTTCAAGGAGACAGCCGATAATTGGTGGATGGCGATCAGAGATGAAGTGACAGACTACCAACAATTCAAAAGGCTATTCAAGGCCAAATATTGGTCTGAATCGACACAAAATATCGCCAGATACGGGATCTGTCATGGAAAATATAACCCATATGGAAACCAGACTCTAACAGCGTATTTCTTGGGAAAGGTGTGTGTGGCCAAACATTTAGAGCCCAGAATACCGGAAGAATGCTTGGTCAGCAAGCTCTCCTACCACTATGAGGAAGATATCATCAGAGCTAGAAGAAACAGTCAAATAAAAACTGTACAAGCAATGACCGAGCTTTTAGAAATGTATGAACACGAGGGTTACTACCGCCAAAGTCGCAGGAGATACGAAAGGCCGGAGACAAGAAATAACACGAGTAGTACAAATAATAATAATCGCCAGGATGGCAACAACAACAATAATTATAGTTCCGCAAATCGGAATAATGTCGAATACAGTAATAACCCTGGTAATAATAATAATACTCCTAGATATAATAACAATAATAATAATAATAATAATGTTCCCAGAAATAATAATAGTGAGGGTAACAATAACAATAATAATAATAACCGTCCGCCTAACAACAACGGTTATTATAATAACCGTAATTATGTTCCGAATGGTCAGAGAAACCCCAACCCACCCAATAACAATTATTTTGGTAACTATAACAGAAATTACCCGAATGGAGGTAATAATAATAATTACAGGACATATCGACCCCATATCAATTACATCAGAGCGGAAGGCAGTGGACAGAGGGGATACCAGCCTCAACGAAGGAGCCGATACTACGAGTATGAAACCTTTCAAGGGAATCAGGGAAGTAATCGTTACAAAGAGTATGAACCCAGACGCAGTTCAAGCTTGGACAATCAAAGAAGATTGCTTGTAACGGAGACCCAACAAGATGATCGTGCTGAACCAAACGAAGCAGTCTCAGGACTCCAAGTTGATGCTGCTAACAGCCTAATCCGTAATGATGCGGAGCATTTAAACGAACGGAGGCAGTAATAAATCCCAATAACCCTTTACTGCTCCAGTCTGCTGGGTATGGACAAGAGGTAAAATCACGTGAAGAAAAGAAGAATTTTACGATAATATATAACAATTACTTAAAAGATATCCGAAAGGACTTGTTAGAAGAGAACGAGGTAAACATTAATAATAATGACAACGAGATCATTTACATAATTGGAGAAATCGAGAGTATTTCTGTTCCCATAATGATAGACACTGGAGCAAATGTCTCTATAATAAACCATAATGAATTGGACCGGATACAGCAGGAATGCCACAAAAACTTACCAGTACTACCTATTAATAATATTGTGCTTGTAGGAGCAACCGGCCGACAGAAGAAAACAATAAGGAAACAGGTATCCCTAAGTGTCAACAGTCAGGACGTAAGTTTGGATATGATATTTCTTGTTGCAGCCGGATTACCCTTCAACATCATGATAGGGTGTGACATATTACGTAGGAACCCAGCAGTTATCGACTTGTGCCGAGGGAAGGTATCACTCTTTTCTGAAGGTTCGACCTGGGTAGCCAATTTAACTAACCACAAGATGGTAGACTCCAGACAACTTATCGACCACAAAAATAAAGTGAATTACTTGTCAAACTACTCGTCAGACAACAAGCCAGTAAGTCAGAATACGGAAGATCACCTATGGCCACAAAAGATTCAGGAGATACGTGACTTCCAGTGCCACAATACCACCGAGCGATTAGATGAAAACCAGCTGAATCAATTAGTCAACATATACGAAAAACATCGAGCTGTATTTTCAGACGAACCTGGAAAGATCAGGAACTACCAATGTTCAATACGATTCAGAGAACCGGTAGAGTTCAATCGAAAATCATATCACATAGCACAATCTTTGAAGGAAGCCGTACGCACAGAGATCCAGAATATGATTAGTAAGGATATTATCGAAAGCAGTCAGTCGCCATACACTAGTCCGATTGTGGCTATACAAAAGAAGAATGGGAAGGTAAGACTTTGCCTTGACGCACGTGAGATAAATAAAATGATTATTAACGATCGTACCTCACCTGGCGAAATTGATGAAATATTGAAGAGATTCCACGGAACGAAGTTTATTACTACGTCGGATACCGTGTGCGGGTATTGGCAGGTGGAGTTGCACCCAGCAAGCCGGCAATACATGGCGTTCATCTTCGAAGGGCGCAACTATCAGTTTAAGAGGTTGCCCTTCGGGTTAGTGAACTCAGTAGCTGTTTTTGTCGCCTGTATGGACCAAATACTCGGACCAGAAGCGCTCCAATTCACGACTGTCTATGTTGATGATCTCTTAATAACATCAACCAATCGGGAAGAACATTGTTACCGTGTGGAGCATGTCTTGAAGAAGCTGGCTGAGGATAACGTTACTCTTAAGGTGGACAAGTCCAAGCTTATAGCTAAAGAAGTCCAATTTTTGGGTTTCCAGTTGAACAGTCAAGGAATAACACCGTCAACAGAAAAGGTAGACGCCATACATAGATTCCCTATACCGAAAAACAGAAGGCGACTACAATCATTTTTAGGCCTGTGTAACTACTACAGGAAGTTCCAAAATAATTATTCCGAGCTCACGGCCCGATTTCAGTATCAGTTATCGTCCAAGAATAAATGGCGATGGGGTCAAGAACAAGACGAAACATTCAAATCGATCAAGGAGAAGTTCTTAGAAGCAGTAATGCTTAACCATCCAGATTTTGACCGACCTTTCTTCCTAAACTGTGACGCTAGTAATATTAGCTTGCGATCAACGTTGTACCAAGAAGACGAAAGTGGAAACCATCTAGTAGTGAGCTTTGCTAGCAGAACCCTTAACCAGTGTGAAAAGAACTACAACGTGACGGAAAAGGAAGTGCTAAGTGTAGTATTTGCCTGTGGGAAGTTTCGAACGTATATTGTAGGATATCCAGTGACCGTTCGCACAGATCACAAATCAATATCATTTCTTAGAAGATGCAAGTTAAGCCACGGTAGATTGACAGTAGTAATAAAATGGGAACGAGAGGACAAGGTCATCCCCCCTCCCCCTCCCCACAATGTTATCAAAACAAACATACGTCATCAGGTCATCGTCCCCCTTGTAAACAAACACACGTCATCAGGTCATCGTCCCCTTGTAAACAAACATACGTCATCAGGTCATCGTCCCCTTGTAAACAAACATACGTCACCGGGGGGGTCATCATCCCCCCTCCCGCCTGACATCATCGGTTCAACGTATCAACATATACGTCAAGTATCGTGTACGTCATCGCATCATAAACGTAACGTATACGTCGAATAACGTATACGTCATCGCACGCGTTGTCCACGTGATCGTAGCATGATTTCATTTCTTGCATAGTTGTTGCAACATATACCGTTTCATCATAGTGATTTACCTTGAAACCACTTTCCGCATACTTGGAAAGTTACATGATTACCTTGAATGCACGTGTTATCGATTAGATATTATATTTTTCCTAGTAACATCCGCTTTTCCCACACGACTTACCTCGAGAATATTCACTATTTAAGTACGATGATTCTATATATATATATTCGTTCTATCGTAACAATGTGTGCTGATCGTTACTTTTTCGAACACAAAAAACGTTTAAGTCATAGAAATAAAAATATAGTGAATAATTTATATGAAACACAGATATCCGGTGTTCTTCATTTCAATTTATGTTATTGTCGGCTCGGTCGATTTCATAAACATAAAATAGAAGAGTATTATTGTTTATATTGTTATAGTGCTGGTGTTAAACGATCTTTTGAAGAAAACGAGTCAAATTGGCGTTTACAGTCTACTCTCAACAACAATAAAAACAAAGATAAGGAGTATGAATTGTGGCAGTTACATCTTTCTCAGTGTACTCGCTGTGCTCAACTAGAAGAGGCTAATCTATCCGTTTGGAGAACAACTAATCGTTTGTTGGATACCGAATGTATTCACACCAACCGATGTGATTTTTATGAAGAGCCAGAGACTCATGAAAGTGTTGACTACTATGCACCGCTTAATCCTTATTCCGGCCTTGTAGGTATTCTATTCATTTAGTATCATTAGTTTTTTACTCTATTAAAAAAAAAAAATCAGAATGAATTCAATCAGTTGTGATGATAATACCCCCGCAACTCAATGGTGTCTATCTTATTTAAATGGTTATTATTGTTTTGAGGAAATCTGTAAAATAGTGATAACCAGATTTCCTGATGTCGACATTATTCTAATAAATAACATTGAAAGGACAATTATTTTTATGCGTGTAGATGTAAACTTTACTCGTCGACAATTACGCGAAAGATTAGTAGGATATTCACGTCAATTACTAATTAGTCCTCCCACTTAAGTTAAGAAATTCTAATCGATTAAAAAAGCTTATTTCAACAACAATATTTTTTCATTAGTCAGTTTGTCTACAAGCTTTGTCAGGATAACATCAGTCTTAACTATATATTTACAATGGATTTTAGCAGTCGTGATTGGTGTTTACATTATGAACCATCATTTAGTGAGCAACTAACTTATACAGATCTTTGTTTCATGCTTGCAGTAGAATTTTATGATGCTCAAATAATAACCAGCAGCATTCATTCAACAATTAGAATTATTTCACCATGTGCTATCAGTTTGGAGAGATTGAAGGATAAACTGAAGAACTGCTACGATGTGATTGTAACAAATCCTTATTCTGATGAGATATGTGCTATAATTAAAGCAATGTAACATTGTATTTTTTGTATATTGATTTAAAATACAATATTTCAGATGAGTCAGGTGTTGTTTTTCCTTTAATATACCTTATTTTTTCTTTTTTCTTTTATTTCATTATATGCATTAGAGGATGACAGATATAAGAAAACATATCGCTTATGAATTACATAAGCCGGCTCGTAGAAATTTTAAAACTCGTTATGTTGAGTTGAAAGGTATTAACGATTTATACCAAGCCGACCTTGTAGAAATGATTCCGTTTGCAAAGTTGAATAAGGGTTTTAAATATATACTAACTATGATTAATTGTTTTTCAAAACTCGCGTTCGCCATTCCTCTGAAAACAAAAACAGCATCTGAAATTGTAAAAGCTCTTACACCAATATTGAAATCTAATAAAATGAAACATTTTCAAACGGATCAAGGTAAAGAATGGTTTAATTCATCAGTGAAAAAGTTACTACAGAATTACAATATAAATCATTATTCAACTTTTTCGGAAAAGAAAGCGTCGATTGTTGAACGTTTTAATCGTACATTAAAAAATTTAATGTGGAGAAAAATGACAGAATTGGGGAGTTATGTATGGGTGAATATATTACCGGATTTGATTAAATTATATAATAATACACCTCATAGAACTATTGGAATGAAACCAATTAACGTAAACATGAGTAATGAAAAAATCATATTAAACAAGATACATTCAAAGTTAATACAAAATCGAAAGTTAAAACCTTTAAAATTTAAAGTTGGTGATAGAGTAAGAATCAGTAAATACAAGAAAACGTTCACTAAGGGATACTTACCTAATTGGACTAACGAACTTTTTACTGTTTACAAAATTAAACCCACTAACCCAAAAACATATATATTGAAAGATGATAAAGGTAATATTTTATCCGGTGGTTTCTATGAACAGGAAATTAGTAAAACAAAATTTGGAGATGTATATTTGATTGAAAAAGTATTGAGACGTAAAGGAGATAAATTACTTGTACGATGGAAAGGTTATGACAAATCTTATGATAGCTGGGTTGATAAAAGTACTGTAATATAAAGCTTAACAAAAAATTGAAATCTTTATGAATGGAGTTTGTGCGTCAGAGGAAAAGGTTGCGAATTCGTAACTTCGATAAAATAGTTTGTAACGATAAAGTAATGGAAAATAAAAAACATGGTGATTTATTACCTGATAATATTAGATGTATAATATCAGGACCGTCGTCGTCGGGTAAAACAAATTTAATGTTTAACCTATTATTTGATATTAATGGATTATATTTTGAAAATGTTTATGTGTTTTCAAAATCATTATATCAACCAAAATACGTGTTTCTAGAAAAAGTGTTATCTGAAATTCCACTGATTGGATACTATACGTTTACTGAAAACGAGCAAGTTACCCATCCCAACGATGTTAAACAGAATTCAGTTATGATATTTGATGATATTGCGTGTGAACGTCAGAATAATATCACAAATTATTTTACAATGGGCAGACACAATAATGTAGATGTTTTTTATTTATGTCAAACTTATAGTAAAGTTCCAAAACAACTAGTTCGTGATAACACCAATGTAATAATCGTATTTTCTCAAGATGAGCTTAATCTAAAACATATTTATAGCGATCATGTTAATACAGACATGGATTTTGATAAGTTTAAAGAAATATGTTGTAAAGCATGGAATTCGAGCAAAAAAGGTTTTCTTGTTATAAACAAAGAAGATGATTTAAATTGTGGACGTTATCGTATTGGTTTTGATATCTATATTAATAATATTTCAACAAGCATTTAGTTATTACTCAGAATGGCGTCGAAGGTGAATGAACGTGAAAATCTTGTTAAAGAAATTAGCAAGATAAAGAAAAATATACGTCAAAAACATTATGCTTTAACACAGGATATTATGAATGTAGAACAACAGATGGAAAAATCACTGAAACCCATTACAGAACCTTTAAAACTGTTAATAGAGAAGGAGAAAAAACCAAAGGCAATAGAGAAAAAGATAAATGATAGTCAAGATATAGAAATGGATGATATAGAACAACGAATGAAAAATAAAAGAGCGCATGAAGATTCGGTACTACATGAAAGTGAAAAAATAAAACGACCCGTAATAGAAGAACCTAATAACGATTCTGTTATGTCCACCGAGGAAATACCGATAGTGAACGAGGAAACTGTTTACGAATCTCCACCATCAGTACAAGAAGCGTTGTCAACATCAGATGAACGAATACGAGTTGATTATATTGATAACCTTTCTAAAGGAAATCTCGTACGACGTTATATGCAGACATTTTTTAACGATGTAAAACATGAAATCGATCATGTCTTTGGACCATATTATAACGATAATGAAATATTAATGGTTGGAAAAGAACCCATCACGTTTGACGATGATGATATTATAATTAATAATAACACATACGGAGGAACGCCGGGGTTATACGAACTTCTTTTTATGAAGAACCCGGATAGTTATACTTATACACAAGAGGATTTACAATCATATGCGGATATACTAAAAACAACTAAAGCTCATATTCATTTACCGTCGGGACGAATAAAAAGTAGTAAGAGTGCAAAATATAATAAAATAATTAAACCAGCCCTTAAATCATTTAAATTACAACAATACTGGTGGGACCATATGGACGGTCGTGGAATGATGAAAGTAACTAATACTAAACCAAACTATATTTATTGGGACAATGTAAACGAACTTTGCGATAGATTACGATTGTTGATAGCATCACAAAATGCAGGTCATACAGGTCACGATAATGAAATATTATCTATTATTGAGGAACTACACGAAGCTGGTATAATAAATGAGAGTGCATCAATGGTTAGATATACATTTGGAAAATGAGTGTTGATAAATTCGGACATCACAGCACCTCCTCAAAACTAAAAGTTATTCGCGGTCCTCCAGGAGAAGGTTTTAGTCTTACAGAAGACGGAAATTACAATATTCACAACAAAAGACTTTGTAACGTTAGTGACCCGAAATCACCTCTAGATGCGGTAAATAAATCACACTTAGATAAACGATTAATTATTAATTCAGAAAATAGTTTATCGTTTAATGGATACCGATTGACAGAAACAGGACAACCTATCAGCGAACAGGATGCTGTAAATTTAAAATATATGAAAGAAAATACTCTTATATTAGACAAAGACGGGTTTAACGCTAATGATAAGTTTATACGAGGAATAAAAATACCTGAGGAACAGTCGCATGTTGCTAATAAAACGTATGTTGATAATAAATTACCAATTTTTGAAAATGGTGAGTGTGATTTTCAACAAACGAGATTAATTAACATTAATGATCCAATAAATAGTAACGACTGTGTAAATAAAAGAACTATGATCAAAACGATGAACGAATATAAACACGATTTAGAAAGTTATTGTAATGATAAAATCCATTATGCAAAAAATAAATATGGATTAGATTTTAAAAACTTAAAATTAACTAATATAGGTAAACCTCTAAACGCAACCGATGCTGTGAACAAGGAGACATTAATTCACGTGATGGATACTTATAAGGAAGATTTAGAAAATGAATTTACCAGAAAAATTCGTTATAAAAAAACTGAAAAAGGGTTGGATTTTAACAATGAAAGATTAATTAATATAGGTAGACCGGATAATGAAAATGACGCTGTAAGTGTACGTTATCTTATCGACATATTAGGTTCAATTGATGAAAAAATTCTATCAATTTTGTACAGAATATATATTGAACTAACTAAAGATGAGCAGGTTAAAAGTATTGATGAATTTAAGAAAATGTTAATATCACAAGATTTGTTTCCGCTTTACGAAAAATGGAGATATACTACAAATTAATTTTCTGTAAAAAGAACATGATTATATATATTGGAGAATAATATAAAAAAATGTGTATTTAACGTTACAACATCATAAATGCGTGTGTATTCAAAGAAGATAGAAGGTAGTGGTTTACTAAGTGATATAGCCGGAACCGTTATAAATAAATCAATCGATTTATTACCAGTAGAGCTACATATACCAGGTTATCAATATTGCGGTCCCGGTACAAAACTATCAAAACGGTTAAAAAGGGGTGACCCTGGTGTTAATAAACTTGATCAAGCTTGTAAAGAACACGATATCGCATATTCGAAGTATTCGGATAGTACAAATCGTGCAGTAGCTGATCGTCGATTAGCGGAGAGAGCTTGGGAACGTGTAAAAGCAAGCGATTCTTCGTTGGGGGAAAAAGCAGCGGCTTGGACTGTAACAAACATAATGAAAGCAAAAAGTAAATTTGGAGGTGGAATGAGGAAAAAGAATAAAGGAAGAAAAAAATCCGTTTCCTCTAAAATAAAATCATCTCTCTTAAAATGTATTAAACAAGGAAAGGGATTATATTTAAAACCTTATAAACAAACGGGGGAAGGTATTAAAAAAAAAAATTGAAAAAAAGAAGGAAAAACAAAAAACGTTAATGGAAATAATTAAAAAAATTCCTATCCACCCACTGTCAGCTGGTGAATTACTAAAATACGCTAATCTTTTAAAAATCCCAAATTTTAGAGGGGTATTTATGCGTGATACTTTACCAAGCAGAATTTGGTATAGCGAGACAGGAGTTGTTAATTTAGATAGTATTTTTGGTAGCGGAACACATTGGGTTTGCTATTCAAAAAATGGGAAAAATATATGTTATTTCGATAGCTATGGTAATCTTGGACCACCCTTAGAGTTAGTTGAATATTTTAATACATCCTCACAACAACCGCTTAATATTGTTTATAATTATGAGTGTAGACAGAATATGAACACAGTTATTTGCGGACATCTGTGTTTGATGTTCCTCTGCAATGTTCTGTTTAAGTGGTAGAAGTTCTGCTTTGAGCTATGATATTTTTCCGCCGCTCGAACTCGATGGAAAATACAAGTGGGAAATTGCTTTAATAGATCTAATGACGTATAATTCAATTCCAAATATAGAAGAGAATGTTAATAACGTATTGTATTATGGTGATGATGAAGAAATTAAATTATCTACAGGTTCCTATGAAATTGAAGATATTAACAGATATATAAGCGATTACCTTGAAAAAGAAAAGAAAAATAATATTAAAATATCTATTAAAGCTAATAATAATACTCTAAAAAGTGAAATTTTTTCAAATGTTTGGATTAATTTTGAAAAACCTGATTCACTAGCATCGGTATTAGGATTTGAAAAAATCAAATTAAAACCGAATATATTGCACAGTTCTACATCACAAGTATCTATTATTAGAGTTGACAGCATCAGAGTCGTATGCAGTATTGTTTGTGGATCATATATTAACGGATTCGAAAGTCACGTATTACACGAATTTTATCCAGCTGTAGCACCAGGGTTTAAAATTATAGAAATTCCAAAAAACGTAATATATTTACCAGTAAACACATTTAAGATTCGAAATATTAGTATAAGGTTAGAAGATCAAAACGGAGAGTTAATTAATTTCAGAGACGAAGCAATAACGTTACGATTGCATTTGAGAAAACAATAATGGGTTTACTTTTTTCATATGGAGCCGATAAAACAGGTATTAACACCTCAATCAACGTTAGTAAAGATACAAACACTAAACGGTTAACATCGTTGAATAAACATTTTTTACAATCTCTAGGATTAACAGTAATAAGAGAATATCCAAAAAGAAAATGAGCGGAAGTATCTTAAATGTATTAAATAAATCAGTATATGAAGATGATACTATAATTAGATATGATTTTCATACACATACACCCAACGCCTCTACAACGTTTAATAACAATGATGAAATTCGTATTCCAATTCATCAGCAAGATATTTATACATTACCGAGTGAAAGCTTTCTGTATATTAAAGGCGAATTGGTTGGGGCTAATAATGCGGCTGATAATACGATTCAAATGGTTTCAAATGGAGTAGGACATTTATTTGATGAAATTCGATACGAAATATGTGGAACTGAAGTGGATCGTGTTAAAAATGTTGGACTAACATCGATAATGAAGAACCTACTAACTTTTAAACCGCAAGAAAAGAATATTCTCACTACTGCTGGTTGTAATGAAAATTTACTAGATAATCTCACTGTAAATAAAGATTTTTCATGTTGTGTACCATTGAAAATGATGCTTGGATTTATGGAGGATTATAACAAAATTATTTTGAATGTAAAGCAGGAATTGGTGCTTATTCGCTCATCGACCAATGATAATGCAATATACATGACAGCTGGTACCACGAAAGACTATAAATTAACATTAACACATATTTCTTTGAAAATTCCTTATATTCATGTGAGTGATAAAAAAAGGTTGGATCTACTAGAAATTGTTAGAAACGATATTCCTATACCAATTCCATTTCGTAGATGGGAACTTAATGAGTACCCTTCAGCACCAAAAACAAAGCAACTTATTTGGACGATTAAATCTACTGCTCAGCTGGAGAAACCACGATATGTTATAGTCGCTTTTCAAACAAATAGAAAAAATAATAAGTATTCAAGTTTATCAAATTTTGATTTTTGCTCGATGAGAAATATAAAATTATATCCGAATTCAGAATATTATCCATACGATAATATAAATGGTGATGCTGTACTTCTACATATGCTTTACACACGTTTTCAATCTTCCTATTATTATGGAAGTAACAACGAGCCTATCATGGATGTAACATCGTTTTTAGCCAAAGCTCCTTTATATGTTATAGATTGTTCAAAACAGAGTGAAAATTTAAAAACAGGTTCAGTAGATGTTCGCCTGGAAATAGAAACAACGGAGGATATCCCCGACAAAACAACGATTAATTGTTTAATTATCTATGATACAGTACTTGAATATACACCGTTAAGTGGATCTGTAAGAAAATCATTGGTGTAAAATATATGTACCATTTTTTTTTAAATCAATAAAAAATTCTTAATATCTATTTCTTGTTTCATTTAATTATCCTGTAAATGCAAAGTATGATATTTTTTGTTAAAAAGGTAAATAGGTGAGAACATAGAATATATGTACCACTATACATAAATAAATTCTTTATTGAAAAATATTGTTTACATATACATCTTTTTTATTACAATTTGATTTCATTACTTTCTAATAGCTTGTAATGACCATAGGGTAGAGTATTTATTTTATCATTACAAATCACACGTTTATCGTCAGCATTGTTTAATGCAAGTTTGTTACATGAAATCGTCTTTATTTCGTGTTTTTTTGATTGAAAAAGTCGCATTAATCTGTACATATTTCCACTATTACCTGGTAAAAATAAAGATAATTTATAATCTTCAAATTTTATGTTTTTTTCAATTATGTTGTTCTTAATACCTTTCGCTTTCTTTATAATATTCTTTTTTTCTTTTTTTATTCTGAACGAATACAATTTCGGTCTTAATCCAACGAATTCTATTATTGGAAGACCGCTACATTCATCTTTAAATTTACCTAAAACTTTTTTATTTTTTAATGAATAGCAAAAATGATCTTTTGGATAATCAGATGTATCGAAATAATCTATTAATTCCTCACTAAGCATATCATGATAAAAATCATTCGTTTTAATTTCATAAAATAAACTATCAGTATCTGTGTATAAAAGAGCAATATTGTTTTGGTATTTTCGTTTCATTACATCATAATGAAATGAATACATCAATGTCTTACTCAATTCTAGTACAGTAAATCCGACATAGATCGGTTTATTAAAACAAATCGATTTATTATTTAATAATACAGCACATAGTGTTTTATCATAAATAATTCTATCCTTAAAAACAGGTTGTGCAATAAGTTTTTGTAATCTTTTTACATTGCTTACAAGTTCGAGATTTGATCGTTTTCTTAAATTTTCCATACACTTTCCAAAAACAGAATTATTTAATAATTTAAAAAATTCAATTTCAAATTTGTTTTTAGCATTTTGACGTTTTTCAGTGTTTAAATCAATATATGATTTTAACCACTGACTTTGAAAAAATTGAAGAACACGATGTATTTTTTTAATTACTAAACCATGGTTAACAGCCTGTTTTAAGTTTACATAATGACAAATATAGTTTTCTTTTAATTCTAGTGTTGTTAATAATTTACTTTGTTTACTTTTATTTGTACATTTATTAACTGGTAAAAAAGGAAGATCGCTGTGATTATCATGTAAAAACTGAGGATATTCAACATCTACTTCTAATATAAATCCAACCGGAGAATCGTCCGGTATATTAAGTATATCAATATTTGTTGTACACCAGGTAAACCCACCATAAGGTATATATTTACTCATTGCCCAACCATATAAATTGTTTGCGTCTAAATAAGCTAAATAAGTGTTGGGAAGATTAATATTATAAGTGTTGTCAATATACTTATTATTCGCAACCGCATGTCTTTTAATACAGTGACTAATCCCTCCTCTTATCCCTTTTTCAATCATTAAATATTTATCATAATCAGATAATAATTCGAATTCTATTTTAGTATAGGATAACATAGCATCAAATGCAAAACCTGGTGCAGTTAGGTAATGAGCACAATCTAGATTATATATTGATAAGCAGAGTTTGCGAAAATTTTCGAAAACATCACATAATATTAAAACATCAGTTTTTAAATATAAATCGCTATATTCGCCAAGCGTATTTATTTGAAAATGATTCCATACTTCTACTGCGTGTTGATATTTTTCGTCAGATATGTCGTCATTGTTTAATTTACTAAAAAACTCTTTTTTTGGTGGTAGCTGTTTTTCTTCTAATTTTTTCCAAGAATCCGTATATTCATATGGATATACACCTTTTTTTGTAACTAAATTAATATCGTTTAATGAGAAAAATTTTTTTGAATGAATAAAACAATCTTCTGGAAGAAAACTACATAAATCCGCTAAGGAGAAATTTAGAAAACGATATGTATCAACAAATCTAATTATTATCCCACTTTGTGTTTTTTTAGAAAAAGAAATGTATTTTTCAGACGAATTTGGAATTACATAGATTTGTTTACTATCATATCCTAATTGTCGTATAATAAAATGAGAATCATAATTAGAATTTCCATGAATAAAAACTGGAATAAAACATTGTTTTCTCCTCTTTAAATTACAATTATTACATAGTGCTGCACGATATCTACCCGACAAGTGACAATGATCACGAACTGGTTTTTTTATCATAGTAAATTCGTCTCTACACATTTCACAGTGAGTGGTTGTGCGAAATTTATATTTATCTCTATCAGTCATCTTCAATGGGTTTATCTCCTTAGTAAGCTTTCCTATGGTATTAACAACTTTAACAAGATACATCATAAATTCTTTTGCAGCATTTTTACCCCGATATATATAAGGTACTGTTGGTAACTGACATCGTATACTATAGGGGATTTCCTCATCAATAAGAAAATAAATACAAAAACTCATAGGAATGTGTAACTCATTAGCTACTGTAAAAGATTTTGTTGATTTTGGAAAACATCCACTAATAGGTTTCAGAATACACTCAAAGTCAGCGTAAGCTACAATTGGGATACGGAAACTAAATTGATGATTTTTGAATTTTAAAACAGTATCTTCAGGCATTACTACACGTGTTGGTTGAAATTTACCACAGTATTTTTTATGCGACTTTAATTTTGAAATATTATAAAAATGCATAAAACATCGTTTACAAATTTCAATTTTTCCATGATGTTTTGTTAATTGTTTTCTAACTAAAATATTAAAGTTTTTAATATAACAATAATGTTGTTTTCCTGTATTTCCATCATATAATAATAACAAATCAAAATGATTGTTTTTTTCTTTATCACAAACTTTAATTGGATAAATATTTTTTTCCTCATCTATAGCGTAAACGTTTATAGAAACATTATTATTTTTTTCAAAAATTCTAATTTCTTTAATAGGTGTAGGAAATGAAATTTTAGAAAAATTAAACTTTGTCTCCAAATCATTATATCTATAATTTATACGTTCAACATGTAAACCACTTACATAACGACATAGTATTGCCCATTTAAAACATTTTTCATCATTCAAATTTTTTGGATTAATAATACAATATCTTGAAATTAAAAAATTTGGAAGAGCAATATATGACGAACCTTTCAAAGGTCGATATTTATTTATACGTAACAATATTCCATCTACATTGTGAAGAGCCCATCCAGATTTATGACTTTCATATGTTTGTTCTTCATAACAAATATTTTTTATTGAATTATCTAATATTTTACTCACATCAGACTCTAGAAATAATTCAGTGTTTTTAGTTTTAAACGCTCTATCTTGTTTTTCATTTATAACATGTTTTATATAAGTGCATTCAACAACCATATTAAATTTTATAGGTCCAAATTCAGTAAGTAGGGTGTTTAAAATATTTTCTAATTTTGTTTTTATATGAATTAATAATAGACAAATATCTTTAATATTTTTGTTGTGGTTCTTATAATAAAAAGTTTTTAGATTACCTCTAAAAGCGTTTTCAATTTGAATAAAATCATCCTCGGCTTGCAAGTTTTTTAAGCGGTTGACTTTCCTCTTGTACGTCGTGTCCAGAGCGGGTTCATCCTCCATTTCATCAGCAGAATCGGTTAGATCAGAATATGATGATGATGACAAATACCCCATCTGTTGTGTTTCGTTTGAAGTGGATGGATCAGCTGTATTCTCCAAATCATGATGTAACGCTTCTGGTGAATTTGTTAACTCGGTGTTATAGCTGTCTTCTCTAAGGAAGATCCGTTTTTTAAAAGGTAAATTCTTATCCATAAGTGAAATAAATGTCTAAACTGGTATCTAAGAACAGCGTAATGTTTCGAACGATTCTCCGGTTGGGTTTATACTAGAAATAGATATAAAAGCGATTGAAAAAAAAAACACGTTACATGCTCCTATTTATATCGATGACGAAGATTTGCCTTTAGCAATCACGTTATATATCCTGGTTTCCATAAACATTGATTATATATTTATATCGATGATGTATGTACCATTATCATACTGGTTGCACAAACACGGATTACATATTCACCTTGAACACTTTTCCGTCTTTCATTCAAGTATGGTAATTACTTAACTACCTTGAATACACGTGTTGTTGATTAATGCAAGATGTATCCTGTTTCCCAACATTACTCTCCTGAACTATATAAACCCCTGAGTTTCAATGATTCGACACACACAACCCAATACCGAGCTCTCTTGCTTCAATCAGCTTCGCAGTTACAGCTTCTAAGTTTGTAAATCGCTACTCTACAGGTAAATATTTTTTATATTAATTCGCCTTATTTGTAAAACTCTAATAATAATTCATTAGTAATATATTTTTTTTCTTTTTTAGATCTATTTTTATTAAATAAATCATGTCTGAAGTAACGCCAGTAGCCGATCAAATGCCAGAAGAAGTTTACTCAATTGAAGAGATAATCAAAATATTTTACTTTTCTGGAATAACTACATTTGGCTTGTGGGAGGATTTATTCAAAAAATTAACAGAATTATTCATTGAGAATACTGATTTAGCTATTTTTAAATTATATGAACAATTAAATTCAGTTATTAATTCCTATAAAAATGAACTATCGTTAGAAATAAATTCTCAACTAAAAATGATACAATTACAAAAATACATATTTAGTTTGGACGAACTTATGAACCATATTAAATCACTCTCTGAAGATTTTAGTATAAAATCTGATAAAAAGAATATCGTATTAGCTTTTAAATCAAAAATTCTAAGCGTTTTACCTACTACTAATGATAATGTAACTGAAAAAAGTGAGGACGAGGATAGTGATAATAATGATTCTGATGATGAATTCAGTAAGATTTTTGATTCAATTACTGATGATAGTAAGAAAAAAAGAAAAGAAAAAAAAGCGATACCTCAAGTAATTCAAATTTTTTCGAACGATAAACAGAAAATTCTCACCACACCCGGTGAGTGGGGTAGTCATTTAGTAAAAATTGAACTCACTGATACTCGTGATTTAAAAGGTGTTCCAAAAAATGACCATTGGAAAAAATTGGACAAAAAGCTGTTTTTCTGATTAAATCATCTGATGATGATAATCTCAAAATTTTAAATAAAATTTTGCATGAAGCGGGGAAAAACATCGCCTCAACACCGGGTGTGAAAAAAGAAATTAAAAAAATATATAGAAACAGACCCTATTAATTTTTAGAAAAAAAGTTAAATATTAAAACTTATATTGTTTTTTTTAGAAAAAAAATGGAAACCATCAGCTTTGCACGTCTATCTCCTTTCGCTTTTGCACCAATTAGAAGCACTTCACAGTCGGCTGGATTAGACCTCAGAAGCCCTAGATATACTTGTTTATTACCATTTTCTAGAGAACTGATCGCAACTGACTTACAAATATTAATACCTGCTGGGTGTTATGGTAGGATAGCATCACGTTCAGGCTTAGCATTAAACAGCTCTATAGATGTAGCTGGTGGTGTAATTGATAGAGATTATATGGGGAATATTGGGGTTATATTAGTAAATAATAGTCCTAAACCATATTACGTACATAGAGGGGATAAAATCGCACAAATAATAATTGAAAGATATGTTGAACCAAAAGATGTTGTTGAATTAGAAACATATATTTCAGCATATTTTAATGATTTTGATGAGCGTGGAGATAGAGGTTTTGGGTCGACTGGTAATTAATATATATTTTTTTATTTTCTTTTTTCTTTAGATCAAATAATGGACAGAGCAGTACTAGATGTACAGTGGTTTAAGGCAGCGAAAAACCAATATATTATAAAAGAAATATCTTTCATTAAATTTAATTACGATGAATTATTAAAAAAAAATTTAAGAAATGTATTGTATTACTCCGAAATATTTGGAGATGACGAAGCCAGATTGTTAATGCTGAGAATCGAGAAACATTGTACTATATGCAAAAAAGAGTTTAATACGATAGACAAACCTGTGTATTATGAGACAGAAGAAAAGAAACGGAAGTTTGATTTATGCAATAAATGTTTTAATGTATTATATCCAAAAAGAAAATTTAATGTAAATCACTATTTGTTATTACCACCCTTTAATTTTGAACAGTTGTCACGAGACCAGCAAAAACAAGCGCTTTGGGTAAAAACAAATATTCATGGTTTTTCATGGTCTGACGGTCTCGAACAGTATAATAAATTATACGAAATATATTTTGAATTGTCTCAACAGTGTAACACTATCTATGTGAAAGGTAGTGAAAAGAAACAATTTCTCAACAACATTTTTATTCGACCGGGGTGTATGAAAATTATAAATATTGATGACTTGGGTGGTAGTAATTTGGTTGAATTAAAAGAAAACTTGAAAGATAATCTTGATGATTGTTCATTTCCACATAATATAGAATATTGTACTAAAAGAAATGTGCAAATATATCTTGAATTTATAATTAAGTATTGGCATAGTAGCTGTAACTGTAATAACTATCATTTCCTCTGTCCTCTAGTAACTAAGCTCGAATGTTCTATCTGTAATAAAAATTTCTAGTGAAATATTGTAGTAAAACTGAAATATGTTGAATGTTATATTTTGTTTAACAAAAGATAAATGTTATACATTTACAATTATATTATATATACAATGTTATAAATTACAATATTAATAGATTGTAAAAACGAATTTCGTTGGTATAAGTATCGGATTAGAAGCTGTAACTGTAACTAAGCTAGATATTATAAAAAAAGTGAAAAAATTGTAGATAAAAATATAATAGTAAAAACTGAAGTTAAATTATTACAAAAGATAAATGTATTGTAAAAATTATTATAACTAATAAAAACCTAATGTCGTAAATTTCTATTGTTTTATTATTATTATTTTTTTCTTCCTGTTTGGTTGGTTTTTTCAGATGTCTGTAAATAGAAGATATGGAAATAAAAAATTCGATAGGTTTTCAAGAGGAATAAATAAAAAACAGTGTTGGTTTGGTAAAAAAATGTGGGATGAAGCAGATCGTTGTGATGCGGTTTGTTTAATTACAGGGAAGCAGTGCTATAAGTACACAAAATATAAATATTGTACAACACATTATAATATATTAAAACAATTTTGTAACAAATACCACCTTCTAAACCTAAAACATACGAAACAATATAAACACACTTCACTACATACACTGGCCTTAGTTGAATACATCATGCGATTAAAATTTAAAAAAATGTTTAACATGAAAGATGATGTGGGTCATACCAAATGGATGGAATATCTAAAATCTCTTATAAATGAGAAAGATTATGGTTTTGTTAATAAAATTAAAGAAAATGTAAATGTATTCATTTCATTTCCTAGATCTATAAATTTTAATCAAAAATTATTCAATCTAAATTTAGAGTATTTAAATTTGGAATTTAATATATTGAATGATTCATACAATAATTTAGATTCAAATTACAGATGTAATACAATTAAAAAAATTTCAAAGCATGATTTATTCAATTATTATTTTTAACAACAGAATTGAGTTAATATTAAAACCGAAAATTTTTACAAATATATTTCCCCCTCTCCAAAAAATAAAATGATGCAATATCTTCTATATATTAAACTACAGAAAGCTGATGTGTTCAGTAGAGATATCAGAATGTGGTTAGTTAAAACTCTAATACCTCTTTTAATTGCTATTTCCAGTGTTCGGCCCGAGAACGAGACCGACTTGTACTATATTACTAATTATCTTTCAAATTTTGGATATGTAAACAATGTTGATGAACTTTCTGTGTTAAACGAGTCGTCTCTATCCTCATACCTTACAATATTTCAAGAATACTTTGGTTTACCGAATGATGGTAAATTAAACAATGAAACGTTAAATCTAATTAAGAAACCGAGATGTGGAAATAAAGATCTAGGAGAATTTCGTGCAACATCGAGGTGGAATAAAAGAATATTAAGCTGGGATTTTATATCTCCCATAAAAAATATTATTGAACTTACGACAGAAGCTTTCCATATATGGGAGAAACACTCAGCGTTAAAATTTTATCGAGATCAACAGAAACCTGACATACTTATCTCGTTTCGATGGTCTCACCATCGTTGTATAAAAAATTCGTCTTCATTTTGTGATAAAAATTTTGATGGTAGAGGAGGAGTACTTGGTCATGCCTTCTATCCTCTCCCCCACCGTGCACATGTTGAAATTCATTTGGATTTTGAAGAAAAATGGTATTATAACAACGATTCAAATTTAGCTGGTGATGAAATTAGTTTATTATCCGTTTTAACACACGAAATTGGTCATGCGTTGGGGCTCGGGCATTCGAGCGATAATACTTCAATTATGTTTCCATTCTACATATTGAATAATGGTCAAAATATTGAATTAGGAAAGGATGATGTACAGGGTATACAACGCTTATACGGATTACCACCATCATTACCTCCACCCTCACCGGTTCCATCAGTTACTCCAACTACGAAAGCTACAACATCTTCTACAACTGTAAAACCACCGCTTCATAAAAAAACAGAGATAGATTCACAATTTGATATTTGCAAAGTTAATGGATCCCATTTATTTCTAGTAATCAACAATCATCTATATATTTTGCAGAATAAACTATTTTGGATGTTTAATATTAGAGAAAAATCCTATGGAAAATCTCAAAATATTACAAAATGGTTAAAGTTTATACCGCCGAATTTTGCTAATATATCAGCGATGTACCAGAGACCGTCGGGAGAGGTTGTAATATTTGTTGATAATAATATTTATATGTTTGATATAAAATCATTACGTTTAGTTAATAATTTTCCTGTTTCAACAACTAGTATTGGTTTTGATTCGACAACCAAAATAAATGGAGCTGTTAACACATATACAGGACGTACTTTTATATTTTATAATGATGAATATTATATTGAACTGGATGAATGTTCTTTCACAGTTAAAAAACATGGATATACATACGACGACTTTCCTGGTGTTCCAAAAAATATTGATTCCGTATTTAGATTCATTGACGGATTTCTTTACTTCTTTAAAGATGGTTATGTGTACAAATATAACGAATTTAAAAATGTTGTTGAACAAACTGAAAAATATGATTTAAATTTATTTGGAATAAATTGTGTAAGTAACCGATTAATTTATAAACTAGTGGAATTATTAAAAAGTTTCACTAAATAATTGTATTTATGTATAAATAAAATTAATTAAAAAAAACTTCTATTTTATATTTATACCCAACCTCTCTCACTTGTAACTAGTTGTGAAGGAGAAAAAAAAGTACAACTGTATTGAAATTATACATTTTATTTTTTAGTTATATCTTTCCTTACATTTTACATTAAACAGATTTAACAATCAGTGTATACGACACTCACATTAATATAATTATATAAAATCATCTTTTTTCTAATTGTTTTTACAATCAAATATATTCTTACGTTTACAACCATTCATATCAATATTTCTAGAGATTGATTTCCTGTGAAAGATACACAGTGATTTATATGTATCACCTGTATTGTTAGGTGAATAAATAGATATCATAATATTATCATACCGTATTTTTAAATTTAATTTTATTTGATATCCAAGATTTGATATATTCGTACAGTTCTAAAAAATCTCTCCCCTTTATATCTATAATTGGAATATCACATAATTCTGCGATAGTCCTAAAATAATTATTTTGTAATAAGAAATATTCGTTCGTCGCTAAATGAACATCAAACCCACCCCTTTTTACTAATCGTTCTTTAACAGCTTTAATATCTGAATCGATTAAAAACATCGCATTTGTCGATTTAAAATAATCTATAATCCAATGAGGAATAATTTCTACCAGCTCCTTATCAGTTAATTTATTATCCTTCTTATTGATGATGCCGTAAACGAACGATGCCAATGGTGACCTGTCACAACACATTACTGTATATTCTGCACCCATTTTCCCATCCAAAAATAATTGAGTTTGATACATACTATACCATGCAATAGTATTAAACTGTACACCATCCTTACGTGTATATAGCGCTGGAAACGACTCTCTCAAATCTGTTAAATCCGACGAAGATGTATAACAAACGCCTTCTTCATTAAGCCTAGATAAGATGCTAGACTTAAAGCAGGCGGCTGTACCGTCTAAATAAAAAACTCGCTTCTCAGTTTTATCACACATAGTTAAAGTAGCTTATTCTTCGTTAGAAGTAACTGTGATTGAGTTAACAATAGTTTCATGTTATATAGTAAAACTGTCAATGTCATCAGGAAAAGGAAATAACAAAAATAACATAATTAATTTCCGTTCCGTGTGTAGATATGCTGTGCAATGTTGTTAAGAAGGAGAAATAGCAAAACCCATTATTTTCAAACCAGTTTCCGTATGTAATCAATTGCAACTCTGAGCGCGTGACTTGATAAAGGTGAAGTACGCAATTATCGTTAGTCATCTTGTAGTTCCGTCTCTACTTCATGGTTGAGTAATTACAACTGTCTTTCCAATTCTTATTATAAATAATGACGCTGTTTTTTATCTAAAACTGTTTATTGTATAATTTAACTAATAAACAATTCGGTGACGCTTTTTCATGTTCAATCCACGGATCGTCGTTAGAGTTCCAATCATATAGAAGAACTTTACACTCTACACACATAACCTCATCACTGGTTCCTGTATAAAAAAATCCGGCTGACACAAGTTTATCAACTGATGGTGCACGTTTTGGCCAAGAATAAAATGTAGTCACCATCATTTCTTCAGTTATAGCAACACACTTTTTCGCTTCTGAATAATTTTCAATAGATTCTTTTGATTTGGCAAAGTTTTCGTATTTGTATGGTATATAACGAACATTTTTACATTTCGGGTGTAAAAGTTTGTGAATAAACTGAATATGTGTTATAGTATGATATGTTTTCGTTACAAAACCACATTTATTATTACACACAATATCACACGAATCTTCTATAAAATCAAAACCTTCGTTTTCGAAAAAATCTTTTAATAACTTCGCTGCTGTTAAACACGATGATCGATCCATCTCGATGTGGTGTTACTGCTCAACTAAACCGATGATAAAATCTAAATCATTTCTTAAAAAAATAAAAAATAAAAAATAAATAAAAAAATATGAATTAGTCGAATGGGGGAATTGAACCTACGAAGGAGGTACACTTAATACCTGATATTATAGGAAGCTATTTTACCGCAGTCGACTAAATCATATTTTCAAGATAATACAACCGTGCGATGACGTATACGTTACTCAACGTATACGTTACGTTTATGATGCGATGACGTACACGATACTTGACGTATATGTTGATACGTTGAACCGATGATGTCAGGCGGGAGGGGGGATGATGACCCCCCCCGGTGACGTATGTTTGTTTACAAGGGGACGATGACCTGATGACGTATGTTTGTTTATAAGGGGACGATGACCTGATGACGTGTGTTTGTTTACAAGGGGGACGATGACCTGATGACGTATGTTTGTTTTGATAACATTGTGGGGAGGGGGAGGGGGGATGACCTTGTCCTCTCGTTCCCATTTTATTACTACTATTGACCAGGTGGGTACTTGCCCTGCAGGAATACGATATACAGTGGGAGTATGTTCCTGGGAGTAAGAATGTAGTAGCCGACGTATTGTCAAGAGTAAACTTGGAAGAACAGACGTTCGAAGGCGAAAAGGAGAGCATCCTGAAGATCTACAATATTATTAAGGACAGATCCGATTTAGAAAAAATAGTGCAGGACATCAGCAAACACCAGCAGTCCGACCCGAAGCTGAACCATATTAAACTTCGTCTCTCCAACCAAGATGACACAATAACCAAGTTTTATTGCACTCCTAATGATGTATTATTCATCAAAACATCCCTTGATGAAGAGATATGGAAGATCGTAATCCCTACTACAGTCGAGAAGGATATCATCCTGGATTATCATCTCCGATACGGTCACATGGGGGCCATGAAGGTGATCAAGGCGATAGAAGAGAATTGCCATATAAAAAATATAAATCGAAAGACGAGAAACTATCTCAAAACCTGTCTTCTATGTCAATTGGTAAAAACCAACAATGAGAGAAAAGAGGGTATGATGATACCAATTACATCACAAGCAAAACTGGAAAAGATCTTTCTGGACATCTGTGGTCCATTTCCCCGCACTGGCGGACGCCATCGTTACAAATACATTATTATAATGATGGATCACTTCACGAAATTTATAAAACTGTACCCGGTGAACAGAGCCACCACTTTGAAGACTTTAGGAGTAATAACAAATCATTACATTCCCGAGATAGGGAGCCCAGCATCCATAATCACAGACCATGGAACGCAATTTAAGGGTAGGAGGTTGAAAAACACTCTAAATACAATGGGCATTAAGACGTACAAGACATCAGTCTACCACCCCAGCAGTAATCCAGCGGAGAGGGTGCTACGAGAAGTCGGAAGAATATTACGGACTTATTGCCATAATCAACAAAGGAAGTGGCAAGAATATTTATCAGCTACCGAAGAATTCCTTAATTTGGCATATCACCCCGCTATAGGTACCACGCCATATACGGCGATGTATGAAAAACCGCCTCCAAGAGAAATACAAGACATCATAGAATTTCCCATGAGTCAAGAATACAAGTTTAATCGACTAAGGTTCTACAATAAATTGGCAGAAGACCAGGAAAGGCGCCAGAACAAGTATCAAAAGGCGATTAAGAAGGTAATAAACTACGAAGTCGGAGAAAAGGTACTACTGAAAAACAGGGAACTACCCAGTACTTTGGAAGGCATTACCAAAAAGTTGTTACTGCTGTATACCGGCCCATACCTGATTATTAAAAATAATAACAACAATACTTATGTATTAAAAGATATCAATTCAAATAAAGTAAAAGTACCTTTAATCAGTTATCAATCAAAAAATTTATAGAGGAGAGATAAATAACAAAAATCAAAAAATTAGTAAGGATGACTTACAAGAACTGTTCGAATTAATTATGATATAACAAAACGAATTTAGTTGAAGAAAAATAACAAAATTCAAAAAATTTTTAAAACCAACTTACATGCGTTATTTGAAAAAACTATCATGAATAGAAACGAATTTAGATGAAGAAAATGTCTAAATTCAAATAATTGTAAGACCAATTTACAGGAATTATTTGAAAAAAACCATTATGTATAAAAAAGAATTTGGATGAATAAAATAACAAAATTCAAAGATTAATAATGCCAACTTACACCAATTATTTGAAAAAACTGTTATGAATAAAAACGAATTTAGATGAAGAAAATATCTAAATTCAAAAGGATTGTAAGACCAACTTACAAGAATTATTTGGAAGAAACTATTAAAATAACAAAAATTTAAAAATTTGTAAGACCTACTTACTTGAACTCTTTGAGAGAAACTATTAAAAACGTATATATAAAAAGAATTTTGGAGAAAAGATCTAAAGTCAAAAAATAGTAAGTACAACTCACACGAATGATGAGATATAACTATTAAATATAAAAAGAATTTTTTGTAAGAAAAAGCTACAAAATTCTGAAAGAGTAAGAACAAATTACACTCATAATTTGAGTGAACTCTTACATAAAAGAATTTGAAAGTAAATGAAGTACAAATGTGTAAACTTTCTCAAACTCTCCAGAGACAAAGCAAAAGGAACATGTTCCAGTAAATAAAGAGAACAAACTATATTATACAATTGAATAATTTAATGTTACCAGAACAATATATTAATAAATGTTAAAAGTGTCATAAGAAGGAACGTAGCAAATCTTCAAAAAACCGGTGTTAATAAAGAAAAAAAAAAACCCTAAATAAACTATCACAGCTATAAAATCTATACTATAGTTTGTATGTAATAGTGACTATGCTAACTATAACCACTATTATAAACAATGTAATTGAGACAATTTAAGACAAAAATGATACAGAATTTTAAATGAAAGAGAGAGAAGAAACCAGAATATTATATAATTTAATCAAAATAACTTAACCAAACTCACAAAGAAAATAATTTGATAAAGATGAAACAATGAAGAAGGACCAACTAAGTAAAAACCAAATATTAAGACCAGAAACTATATACCCTGGTACCATGATGATAATATTGTTGTAATAACCACTATTATAGTGATAATTGATAAAGAAGGAATTAATGTTATGCCATGAGCAATAAAACGACTCATTGGATACCAAATGAAAAAAAAATCTATATAAATGCTAATTACTATGTAAACAAGATAAAAAGATGAAATGATGATGAAATGTATATTATACCACATACCTAAACCTCATAATATGGAATGAGCTTCGATAGAAAAGAAAAGTCAAATGTATAAAAGTATTAATTGATATAAAATATTATGAAGTGAAGAATCCAAGGATGTTTATTATTAGTCAAAAGAGACTACTTTTACTGATTATTTATTTTTATGACTGGATGTAGAAAAATTCCATCAGTCTTATATTTTGAGCAGAGATGATAATTCCTCTGGGCTCAGTTAAGTGAAGTATTGACCAGCAGAGATTGAAGCCAAATGTGCAACTCTCAACTGTGCCAACTCACATGTTAGGGAATGTTAGGGAGTAAACATACAGGTGAGGAAGCACCAAATAAGAAAAGATATAAAATGATAATGTTATACACAAAATTGATGATTACTTATTAACGAAAAAAAGAAGCTAATGAAGGAGATACATATCATCTGAAAGAAAGCAACGGTGGAAAAAGAAGGTATATAAAGTGAAATCACGAATAAAATATGGTAAATAAAAACAATTAGTAGTAATTATTTCATCCATACGAAGAGTATGATCTGAACTAATCACTTTTACAGGAGAGCATATGTAGCATAACAGAATTATCACCTTAAAATTTAACTTAATACAATATGAATAAAGAAGAAAATGTCAATAGTGAGTGAGAAAAAGTAAATGGTTAAAAAATAAACTAAAGAAACTGTTCATTAAGTCGATAAAATGTTAATAAAATTAAACTGAATAACAAAGAAAACTCTTGGTCCATATATAAATAACCAACTACATAAAACCCCAATAAAACAGCAGTATACCCAGTAGGTTGGGAAGCAGTAAAAGAAAAGGCAAAGGTAAAAAGGTAAACAAAATATTAATAAGGGAAAATTTATTAAATTAAGAAGCAGAGAAACCCCAAGGCAGAAAACCAATAACAAATTAATAAGGACCTGTAAAGGAGAAAGGGAATGAAACCGAATAATTAAATCAGAGTCAATGAATTAATAATACAAGGACATGAAACCACAAGATAAAAAAATACTAATATAATGAGAAGGAAGAGACAAAATATGTCAAGGTTCATAAAAGGAATATATCAACAAGAAAGGATATTCACTAAAACATTATTAGGAATGAATATAACCCATTTATTACTTAATTGAAACCAATAGTAAATGTCAGACCAAATAACAAGTTACAGGATACAATACAGTGAAAATAAAATTGTAAACTAAATTGTAAGCCTAGTTTAAGAATAGAGCGAAACCAATTAAAAAGACTATCAATAGTGTAGAAACCAACCAAAACTTACCCTAGTGTGAGACGTCATTTAAAAAGACTACCAATAGTGTAGAAACCAACCAAAACTTATCATAGTGTAAAAAAATATTTAAAGGATTACCATTAGTGTAGACAATAATAAGTGACACACTATATTAAAGAATAGTGTAAGAAATAGAAATCAATTAAAAAGACTACCATCAGAGTAGAGAATTACCCTATAAAAGAAAACCTAAAAATATAAGATAGTCTCATGACTAATGTAATAAAATTTAATAAAAAGATGTGTATATTGTTGATGATATACTGCTATTGTGGAGTATGTGACTCCGATGTAATCAAGCCCCTCTGTTTGGACTAGCCAATTTGTAATAAAATAAATAAATAAGTTGTAAGTTGTAAGGTGTTTAATTGGTGTGGCTCTCGACGTCTTACTGGCCTGAAACACTTCCTTAAGTTTCCCAGCTGGTCGAGTCCCAATGGTAGCAAGACCGGTCGAGTAGCGTAAAGTTGATGAAGAAATAGATATGCTCAGCTTCACCGAAAGTTTCAAAACAAAAATTATTGTTTTGAAGAAAATTAAAAAAAAATTATGTTTATAAAAAAAAATAATAAAAAATTTTTTTTAATTTTATTAATTAATTAATTAGGATCAATTAATTAATATAGGGCTGTGAAGTTTTAAACAGTGTAATGCTCTTCTGAAAATTTTTATTAAAGTTTTAGTATAATTTAAATAATCTATCACCACTCATAAGACTGTCTGTAAACCAATCGATATTTGTTTACCTTTCTATTTTTTTAGGTTATCTTCACTTACGGGTGGTAAAGTCCTTGTAGATTATCAATTAGAATTATATTATTGGTAATTAGTATTATTGAAGAAATAAAGAACTATTAAGTATTGAAAAGTATTAATGTTTTATTAAGTAACAGCAATATTGACTCTTATCGATTAGTATCGATTCTCAGGATATCGAAAAAAGTTACAAGTATATGTTATAAAAATTATATAGGGTTCTTTAAACAGCCAGTTATTACCAAAGTCAGAGAAATCGGGCTTATATTTAAAAAGTATAACGTTACAATCAAATTAATAGTTATTAATAAACACAGACATTGAATAATAAATTGTAAATATAATAATTGTTTTCACCAAACAGCTGTGATGAACCAAGAAGAGGCACTGGGTTTGTCAAAGCAAATGGCCGCCGTCAAGTTGATCAAAATGTGACTCGTCCCTGCTGCGTTCCAAATAATGTATTTTGACGCAATATTTCTGTTCTCGTGTCCGCAAATCTCTTGTTATATGTTGTGTAGTGACTGGTGTAGTGATTCTGGGTTGTATTTAGTGTATCTGTATAATTAGTAGTTCAAACACTTTCTCCGATTCCGTCACTAATTTGGTTTAATGTATTATACAGTTTTCTAGTGTTTTATGGTGTTTTTCGGAGTAGATTTATATTGTTCTGTGTTATGGAGTGTTACTTGATCGTTTCTGTTATAATATGATAGTTTCAGAAGTATTTTACAAGTCACTCGCGATTTCACAATAACTCACTATACACTCGCTTTGTATGACGATTATAGGTTAGGTTATTCACGTTATCAAAGGTATGTCATGTTAACCGTTCAACTACCAATAATTAACTAACTGTTTCCTCCAGTTTCAATTAAACTCTTAGCCCATATAATATTATCCTTAACATTGTTCAAAAATATTTTCACATCCTGTGTACATTTTACTATTTCACTATATGAATGCCTAAACTTTGGTTATTTGTCAATTTTATTCACTAGATTTGATTTAAATTAATCTTTCAGTTCATTCTGGTTATTTTCAGATTAAATAATGCCATTTTATAGTGTTTTCTGTCCGAAAAATAGTAATTTTACTTTCAGTTTGATATACTCTGATAAGTCAAACATTTCCAAAATTTACTTCCTGTTATAATGTAAATTCAGCCATTTTATCAGTTATATTTAATATTAATAATTCTATATTGTATTAAAAGGTTCCTATTCCCTTATTTTCTGGTAATTAATTGAATTAGTTGTATTCTGAAACATTATTCTGAAATATATGACTCCCATGTCTAAATTTCTGAGTTTAGTCAATTTCATTTTTATTCATAATTCTGAATATAATTTATTAAAATCTCTCTAAATGGTATGTGCAATTATATGGCATGATCTCAAGTTTATTTTGTCTAAACCCCTTTTGTTTATTTGCATTTAATTGAGCAATTTCTCTGTTTTGATGAAGTTTGGTTTCCATTCTTTTGGCCTATGATTTTTTAACCATTTTTCTTACAAAATAATTTACAAACAATATATGATGTGTGATACCCTCTCTGACTTTTACAAATAGTATTATAAATTAAACATGTTTTTAAATTACACAAAAACAATTAGTATTGGTTACAATACAAACAATAGTTAAAACAAATAACGAATATTTTTTTTTTAAATAAATGGTTGTCTTCAAGTCAGACATTTTGCAACACAATCCTTATTTCTAAACATGGAAATATGGCTTACAAAAAAGGTTTTTTACTAACTAACATCTTAATTACTCTCTACTATTTACAAGTGGTAACTATTTTTATAGTTCTGATGTTAGTTGTTTCAGACCCAAACAAATGGCCTTATATCTAAAACATTTTTAAACATTCTTGTACTATATACATAAAAACCTTATATTTATATTCTTATTTCTAACTATTATTATAAGTAGGATTCTACAGTTTTTATACAGTCTTTTATACATTGTCTTTGGGTAATTGTACCCTGTCATTAACAAATAAATAGTATGAATTGTTCAAAAAGTATAATGACATCTGTTTTTCTTTTTTCATGTAAAACAAAATGTTATTTTAAACAGATTCATGTCTTATGAACAACATATTGTCACAGTACATATTTTAAGTCATTGAAAAATGAATATTTCATTGCATCCAATGTTTGTGATTGCCAAGAATGAAACACAAGGTTCATTTTTTATAATACCCAAAACTATCACTGGTTCACTTTCACTTATATATTATGTTAATGCTAAATGGTCGTATAGTCTTATCAACATAATAAATTGGTTAGCGTTTTTCAATGGAGATTTGTTCCATGGGTACTATATTATTGTTTCATCTCAGTTCACAAGAAACTTTTACTTTATACACTCCTCTTTCTTAAATTTATATACATGTGGTTTTTATTTCGTTATACTTTTGTTTTTAGATATTTATTTTGGGGATATAGGGATTTGGGTGTCTTTTATAAGAGCATGACATCTTCTTCAGGATGCTGCCCTCTTCTTCTTTCTTCAGTCTTCTTTTCTCCTGCCTTCTGGGACTGGTATCTTCTCCATCTGTTCTTGTTGCCATCAGGTTTCTTGGGATCTTCTCCATCTTCTTCTTTATTACAGAAATACACAACCTGTATTGGTTGATCTTGGCTTATTTTAGGGTTTCTCTTCTATTTATTCTCCCTCGTTGTGGGTTTGGTCATATTGTGTACTGCTTTGTTATTTACTATTTTACCTTCCTGGGTTATACCTTGAAAACCTTTGGTTATGAGACTGGTTTTGGATGACTCATCACTAGTAACTCCTTTTACTTGAACTTGGATTTTCTTTATAATAATGATTTCTTTCCACAGTTGCTATGAATTAATTAATTTATATTAACCTTAATGCTTTCTTCCAAATTTAAATATTATAACTTCATTATTCTAATGATCAATTGCCATTCAATATTATGCATACATCTGTCACGCTACAGATTGCTCTCCTCCAGAAGTAATTATTTCAGACATGTTTATGGATGAAATAATTTCTTATGATAATTTCATCATTTCTTATAATTCATTTTCTTCTCCATCTTTATATCGACTTTTTTATAATTAGAGTTTTATTAATTTTATATATATGGTTACTTGTCTTACTACTGATCCTTTTCGGATAGTTAGTGTCTTCTGAGATATATTATAATTGTAATACATTTTCTTTCTATATCAACTTCGTGTTGTATCCTTGGGATATTAATTCCCTAACATTCCCTATCACGTGGGCTGGGGCAGATCAGAGGGGCACTGTACGCTACTTCTCTGCTGGCCATACACCACTTCTATAAATTGAGTACAGGGGCATATCCATCCCTGCTAAAAAAAAACATAATGCTGCTGGAATTATCTTCAGTCAGTCATCGAATAAATAAATAAAAAGTAGTCTCATTTTCGACTAATAAAAATATCTTTGGATTCTCCACTTCGTAGTCTCTCAGATTATCTCACATTTTCTATCTTAATAAATCTTCATAATCATTATTATACTCATTACATATATATTTTTTCAAAACTCTTAACTTGTCTGATATATTTATTCTAATTATGGTTGAAAACCTTTCTTTTAATAATTCTGGTTACTGTTTACAGTGTAACTCTCTTTCTTCTCCATCTGAATTCTCTTTATACTTTCTTCTGGTTATTCATAGTATTAGCATGGTCTTTATAAATAGTCTTTCGTATTCATTATTTGAATGGTCTTAATATATTATATTTAATTTTTTAACATTGTATCTTTACATTAGATATACAGGTTGTTACATTGATCATTTTATTTAAACATTTTGGTTCTTTCCTTTCTCTTAGAAAGTTATTAATCCACCTTCGCATTCATTAGCATTAATTCATTTATATTATATTTCATGTGGTATTTATTCTCTTTGCATTTCATATAGGTCTTATTATTATCATTGGTTCAAAATCATCTTCTCCATCTGTTTGGTATGAGTTGTTCTTCTTTGCTCTTAATTAACTGTTTTCATTATCGTTTCATAGGTAATTAGTCTCTTTGCTTCCAAATTTTTTTTCTTCTCTGGCATATTACACTCTTTTTTGTTAGTCTTCTCTACTCCTTCAAATGCTATTGTGAATGTCTAGCATTTATTCTGGATTAACGTTAATTCTCTTTTCTGAATTAATCACTTTATTTTCTTCTCAATTCAATCATAATAGACACATAATTATTTTTTGGAACTTGGTTAGTTTTAATATAAAATTCAAACTATTCTTTTTATTTAATTGAAAAATATTTCTCATAAATCCTTGTAATATGTTGATCTTATCTTGTTTCAAAGTACTGACGTTCTATCAACATTCAAATTCTGTTTAATTCATTTATTCCCAGAATTGTTTATAGTACTGTGATTTTACTATTATTTCTGAATGTTTTGGTATTTCTCCAAATTCAAATTCTTCTTAATTATTTACCATAAAGTTTTCTCATAAACTTAGTTATAGTAAGTTGGTCTTACTTTATTTTTAAATTTTTTGTAAAATTAAGTTCAAAATTCTCTCTCTTTCTCTTTCTTCCATAAAGTTTTGTTCTAAATTATCAGGTTGTAGTAAGATGTTCTTACTAAATTTTAAATTTTCTTAATTATATTTCAATTCAAAAGTCTTTCTTTTTCTTTCTTCCATAAAGTCCGTTCCAAAATTATTAGGTTTTAGTAAGATGTACTTACATATTTTAGAATTTTTTCAAAATATAAATTCTAAATTCCTTCTTCTTATAATTCTCCAAAATGTTCTTCTCAAAATATTAGGTTGTAAGATGTACTTACATTATTTTTGAATTTCTAAAATTAAAAATTCTAAATTCCTTCTTCTTATAATTCTCCAGAATGTTCTTTTCAAAATATTAGGTTGTAAGATGTACTTACATTATTTTAAAAATTTTATAAAATATAAATTCTAAATTCCTTCTTCTTATAATTCTCCAAAATGTTCTTCTCAAAATATTAGGTTGTAAGATGTACTTACAAAATTTTTTGAATTTTTTTTAAATTAAAAATTCAAAATTCTATAACTCACAACTCATTCTTCATAATATTTCTTCATAGAAGCTTGATTGTACACTCCTTTGATCTTTTCTGAAACGATTTCCTTCAACTCATATGTATTGTTATGCTTATCATTTACCACAACATATGGTCCGGTGTAAAGTAATAATAATTTTTTGGTTATGCCTTCTAAGGTGCTAGGCAGCTCTCTATTTTTTAGGAGGACTTTCTCACCCTCTTTATATGTTACAATTCGCCCTATTGCCTTCTGGTATTTGGCTTGCCGTTTTTCCTGATCTTCTGCTACCTTATTGTAAAATTTCAACTGGTTGAATTTCCTATTGTTGTTCGTTGGAAATTCAATGATTTGTTCAATGTCTCGGGGAGTCGGCTTCTCATACATGGCTGAGTACGGTGGAATTCCTATAGCTGGATGGTGGGCGTAATTTAGGAATGTTTCTGTCGCTGCTAGGTACTCTTGCCACTTTTTCTGTTGGTTGTGACAGTACGTGCGCAATATCCTACCCACTTCTCTTAGTACTCTCTCAGCCGGATTGCTACTTGGGTGGTAGACTGATGTCTTATATGTTTTGACCCCAAGTGCTAATAAAGTGTCTCGCCATCTCCTCCCCTTAAACTGTGTACCATGGTCGGTAATAATAGAAAATGGTCTACCGATCTCTGGGATATACAAATCAATAAGCACCGCCAAAACCTTTGCTGTCGTTGCCCGATTAACCGGATATAGCTTTATATACTTGGTGTAGTGATCCATTATGTTTACCAAGTATTTATATCTGTGTCGACCACCGCTACGGGGAAATGGCCCGCATATATCCAAAAACACTTTTTCCAGTTTTGCGTTGGAAGTTATCGGTATCATGATACCCTCTGTCTTTTCATTGTTTATTTTTGCACATTGGCAGATCTTACAGGACTTGATGTATGTCCTCACCTTGCGGTTGATATTCTTTATCTTACAATTTTCCTCTAGAGCTTGTATCACTTTTAACGCTCCCATGTGACCATACCTGACATGGTAATCGATGATGACCTCCTTTTCGATTTGGTGTGGGATTATCACCTTCCATGTCTCATCGTCCAATGCGGTTTTTATGAATAAAATTCCCTTGTTAAGGTGGTAGTATTTAGAAATGGTTTCATCATTGGCTTCCAAACGACTCACAATGTTTTTCAGCTTAGGATCAGACTGCTGATGGATTCGGATATTTATTAACAAAGCTTGTAAATCGGCTCTGGTCGTGAATATGTTATAAATTTTTACTAAGCTCTCCTTCTCTCCCTCGAAAGTCTGATCTTCCAGATTTATACGTGACAACACATCTGCTACCACGTTCTTCTTTCCTGGAATGTATTCCCATTTCAGGTCATATTCTTGTAGGGCGAGTACCCACCTAGCCAATCGGCCGTGACTCAATTTGCACCTACGAATGAACGAGATGGATTTATGATCAGTTCGTACCGTGACTTGATATCCGAGAATGTACGTCCGGAACTTGCTGCACGCGAACACCACGCTCAACAATTCCTTTTCTGTCACACTGTAGTTCTTTTCGCACTGGTTCAATGTGCGACTAGCGAAGCTTATTACCAGATGTTGTCCCTCCTCATCTTCCTGGTATAATGTCGTTCCTAAGCTTAGATCGCTAGCGTCACAGTTTAGAAAGAACGGTTTCTTAAAATCTGGGTGACGAAGTATCACACTCTCCAGAAACTTCTCTTTTATTAATCGGAAAGTAATATCTTGACCTTCACCCCAAGTCCATTTGTTTTTGGCAGATAACTGTGGTTGAAACTTGGCGGTCAACTCGGAATATCGGCTCTGAAACTTCCTGTAATAGTTACAGAGTCCGAGGAAAGATTGCAATTGTTTCCTGTTTCTTGGTTGCGGGAACCTCTGAATTGCCTCCACTTTTTCTGCTGATGGGGTAATACCTCTGTCGTCTAGGTTGAAGCCTAAGAATTGTACCTCGCGCGCTATGAACTTGGATTTCTCCAACTTTAGTGTTATGTTGTTCTGCGCTAGTTTGTTTAGTACAAACTCCACTCTGTAACAGTGCTCCTCCCAGGTTCCGGATGTAATTAGTAAATCGTCAACATAGACGGTGGTAAATTGGAGCGTTTCTGGTCCCAAAATCTGGTCCATGCATGCCACAAATATGGCGACAGAATTGACAAGTCCGAAGGGCAGTCTCTTGAACTGGTAATTGCGCCCTTCGAAAATGAACGCTACATACTGGCGGCTTTGTGGATGCAGCTCTACCTGCCAATAACCACAGACCGTATCCCAGGTGCTAATAAAGTTAGTACCATGAAAACGCTTTAAGATTTCTTCTATTTCACCGGGAGAAGTTCTGTCATTCACAATTGTCTTATTCAACTCACGTGCATCTAAACAGAGCCGGACTTGTCCGTCTTTCTTCGGAACAGCAATAATTGGACTAGTGTAAGGTGATTGACTAATCTCAATTATGTCGTTTTCTATCATCTTGTTTATCTCTGTTCTCACGGCTTCTTTGAGCGATTGCGCTATTGGATATGACCTCCGGTTAAACTCTACGTTTTCTTTAAAACGAAGTTGGCACTGGTAGTTTTTTACCTTCCCTGGTTCATCAGAAAACACCGCCTTGTATTTCTCATATATAGCGATTAGACGATCAGCCAGATGTGTTGGTATTTTCTCGTTATCGTTTCCGCACTGGAAATTCCGTATTTCTTGGATCTTAACTGACCATAAATCCTCTCCTCCATGATTGTATATTATGGGTTTAGAAAGAGGGCTGTTTCTAATAACATTTATTTTACGAAGTTGTTGATCTATAGGGCTGGGAAGTATAGTTGTGCTTCCTACCAGATCTGCGGTCCATGTTACTCCGTCTGGGAAAAGTGATACTTTATTTAAATTAAGATCGATTACTGCCGAATATCTACGAAGAATATCGCAACCGACTAAGATGTCAAATGGTAATCCGGTGGCGATTAAAAATTCCATGTCTAAAGCTATATCACGGCTAACGACACTTAAGGAAACTTGCTTCCTAATGGTTTTATTCTGGCGGCCAGTTGCACCTACCAACACAATGTTGTTGACTGGTAACATTGGCAAAGTTTTTCCACATGTACATTGTATTCTCTGCAACTCATTGGAGTTTATTATTGAAATATTAGCTCCTGTGTCTATCATTATTTTAGCGGGAACTCCTTCCACCTCCGCTGTTATATAAATTATCTCATTATTACTGTTGCTGAGACTCTTCTCGTTCTCTTCCAAAAGTTCAGTTCGTATGTCTTTCAAATAATGGTTACTGATAATAGTGATGTTTTTATCATTGTTTGCTTGTTGCAAATCATCCTTTTCTAACCCAGGAAGTATAAGCAGTAACGGGTCATCGTTGTTGATTACTGCCTCCTCTCGTTTAAAGTATTTTGTTCATTGTTTGAGTTATTATTGACCGAGGCATCGTTCGGGAAACTCTGGTTTGTCTCCTGACGTTCTGTACCCTGGTTAATGTTTAACGCCCTGTTCGGTTGTCTGCCAAGATCTTCCAGGCTGGTACTTCGTCTTTCCTGTTCGTATCTTGGGCCGTCTCGTTCCGCACTCCTCCATCTTCGGTCGGCGCCGTGGAAGCTGCTCCTCCTCGGTTGATAGTATCTCCTGGGTCCGCGATCTTCTGCTCTTATAAAATTTACCTTAGGGCGCGACACTCGGTTATTATTACTGTTATTATTGTTATTACTAAATTTATCATTATAGTAATTTCGGTTAGGTTGGTAAGGTCTGTTATCATTATTGTTGGGATATGGATTTCTCTGACTGTATGGGACATTATTATGTTGGTATAAATTGTTTCTATTGTATGGATAGGGGTTGTTATCCCTAACGCCGTTAGAATTACCGATAAATTGGTTATTATGCGGCGGGTTGTTAGGGCCGTCGTAATTACTGGGCTGGTTCCCTCTATCATCATTTTGTATACACCAATACTTCTGTGGTCCATGTTTTGTGTTACCTGACAAATATATGTGAGGATCTTCATCTGGGTTATCACTTATTATTTGTTTATCTGAAACACCATAAGCTGGTTTACCATCACATATCCACTCTGAAGGAATATATTTTAGTCTAACCGTACCCTGGAACTGTCCTAGATGGCACGCTAATGGAATACATTCTGGTGATTCACCTTTGCCGTCATTACAGTCTGGTACGATATCACATTTCCATCTTTCTGAAATCCACTGTCCAGTTCTGCGCTGATATTGATCTTGCCCACATGTCGTATTCTGTTTACCTCTGGTCCTTTCCCATTGGTACACTACTGTCTTGTGGTAAATTATCTCTGAAATTACTTCGATTCTCCTTCTATAATTCATAGAATTCATGATGTCTTTGTCATAGGTAATTGGGATATTATTGCCATCAATTAACCCATGTTTCATCATCTCCAACTCTTCCTTCGTTTTTACCAAGTTTCTTGGATACACTCTCCTTTTCCTTTGCTTAATATTTTCCTTATTTCCACTAGTTTTAATTCCAGGTACTACCATTACTAGTTCCTGCGTTTTATCATTTGGTACTTCTTCTGGTTCTGGTTTGCTATCATATTTTATTTCTTCGGTCTTCTCCTTTCTTAACTCTTCTCTTTTCAATATGTCCTCTCTTATTTCTTCACCCCAATCATCCAGTTTCTTACCTAATTCTTCTTTCAATTCCTTACTTGTGGATTCCATTTTATTCATCATCGATTCGAAGCACTCATTCGTTTTCTTTATTATTCCTTCTTTAAAATGCAGGAGCATTTCTGTTATCTGGTCCCACTCTTCTTGTGTAGGATCTGCCATTTTTGTTTGTCGTTATTCCCTTGTTATTATCTTTCTCTGACTTTTTAGCTGTTGCCTAGCTCCAACTAGTGATTGGGCAGAATGTATTGGCTTTCCAATCGCTAATTAAAGCCCCTAAAGTTGTGCGCCAATTTGTAATAAAATAAATAAGTGTATGTGTGTTGATGATATAAGAGATTGTGATTGTGAAGTTCGATGTAATCAAGCCCCTCTGTTTGGACTAGCCAATTTGTAATAAAATAAATAAATAAGTTGTAAGTTGTAAGGTGTTTAATTGGTGTGGCTCTCGACGTCTTACTGGCCTGAAACACTTCCTTAAGTTTCCCAGCTGGTCGAGTCCCAATGGTAGCAAGACCGGTCGAGTAGCGTAAAGTTGATGAAGAAATAGATATGCTCAGCTTCACCGAAAGTTTCAAAACAAAAATTATTGTTTTGAAGAAAATTAAAAAAAAATTATGTTTATAAAAAAAAATAATAAAAAAAAAATTTTAATTTTATTAATTAATTAATTAGGATCAATTAATTAATATAGGGCTGTGAAGTTTTAAACAGTGTAATGCTCTTCTGAAAATTTTTATTAAAGTTTTAGTATAATTTAAATAATCTATCACCACTCATAAGACTGTCTGTAAACCAATCGATATTTGTTTACCTTTCTATTTTTTTAGGTTATCTTCACTTACGGGTGGTAAAGTCCTTGTAGATTATCAATTAGAATTATATTATTGGTAATTAGTATTATTGAAGAAATAAAGAACTATTAAGTATTGAAAAGTATTAATGTTTTATTAAGTAACAGCAATATTGACTCTTATCGATTAGTATCGATTCTCAGGATATCGAAAAAAGTTACAAGTATATGTTATAAAAATTATATAGGGTTCTTTAAACAGCCAGTTATTACCAAAGTCAGAGAAATCGGGCTTATATTTAAAAAGTATAACGTTACAATCAAATTAATAGTTATTAATAAACACAGACATTGAATAATAAATTGTAAATATAATAATTGTTTTCACCAAACAGCTGTGATGAACCAAGAAGAGGCACTGGGTTTGTCAAAGCAAATGGCCGCCGTCAAGTTGATCAAAATGTGACTCGTCCCTGCTGCGTTCCAAATAATGTATTTTGACGCAATATTTCTGTTCTCGTGTCCGCAAATCTCTTGTTATATGTTGTGTAGTGACTGGTGTAGTGATTCTGGGTTGTATTTAGTGTATCTGTATAATTAGTAGTTCAAACACTTTCTCCGATTCCGTCACTAATTTGGTTTAATGTATTATACAGTTTTCTAGTGTTTTATGGTGTTTTTCGGAGTAGATTTATATTGTTCTGTGTTATGGAGTGTTACTTGATCGTTTCTGTTATAATATGATAGTTTCAGAAGTATTTTACAAGTCACTCGCGATTTCACAATAACTCACTATACACTCGCTTTGCATGACGATTATAGGTTAGGTTATTCACGTTATCAAAGGTATGTCATGTTAACCGTTCAACTACCAATAATTAACTAACTGTTTCCTCCAGTTTCAATTAAACTCTTAGCCCATATAATATTATCCTTAACATTGTTCAAAAATATTTTCACATCCTGTGTACATTTTACTATTTCACTATATGAATGCCTAAACTTTGGTTATTTGTCAATTTTATTCACTAGATTTGATTTAAATTAATCTTTCAGTTCATTCTGGTTATTTTCAGATTAAATAATGCCATTTTGTAGTGTTTTCTGTCCGAAAAATAGTAATTTTACTTTCAGTTTGATATACTCTGATAAGTCAAACATTTCCAAAATTTACTTCCTGTTATAATGTAAATTCAGCCATTTTATCAGTTATATTTAATATTAATAATTCTATATTGTATTAAAAGGTTCCTATTCCCTTATTTTCTGGTAATTAATTGAATTAGTTGTATTCTGAAACATTATTCTGAAATATATGACTCCCATGTCTAAATTTCTGAGTTTAGTCAATTTCATTTTTATTCATAATTCTGAATATAATTTATTAAAATCTCTCTAAATGGTATGTGCAATTATATGGCATGATCTCAAGTTTATTTTGTCTAAACCCCTTTTGTTTATTTGCATTTAATTGAGCAATTTCTCTGTTTTGATGAAGTTTGGTTTCCAATCTTTTGGCCTATGATTTTTTAACCATTTTTCTTACAAAATAATTTACAAACAATATATGATGTGTGATACCCTCTCTGACTTTTACAAATAGTATTATAAATTAAACATGTTTTTAAATTACACAAAAACAATTAGTATTGGTTACAATACAAACAATAGTTAAAACAAATAACGAATATTTTTTTTTTAAATAAATGGTTGTCTTCAAGTCAGACATTTTGCAACACAATCCTTATTTCTAAACATGGAAATATGGCTTACAAAAAAGGTTTTTTACTAACTAACATCTTAATTACTCTCTACTATTTACAAGTGGTAACTATTTTTATAGTTCTGATGTTAGTTGTTTCAGACCCAAACAAATGGCCTTATATCTAAAACATTTTTAAACATTCTTGTACTATATACATAAAAACCTTATATTTATATTCTTATTTCTAACTATTATTATAAGTAGGATTCTACAGTTTTTATACAGTCTTTTATACATTGTCTTTGGGTAATTGTACCCTGTCATTAACAAATAAATAGTATGAATTGTTCAAAAAGTATAATGACATCTGTTTTTCTTTTTTCATGTAAAACAAAATGTTATTTTAAACAGATTCATGTCTTATGAACAACATATTGTCACAGTACATATTTTAAGTCATTGAAAAATGCATATTTCATTGCATCCAATGTTTGTGATTGCCAAGAATGAAACACAAGGTTCATTTTTTATAATACCCAAAACTATCACTGGTTCACTTTCACTTATATATTATGTTAATGCTAAATGGTCGTATAGTCTTATCAACATAATAAATTGGTTAGCGTTTTTCAATGGAGATTTGTTCCATGGGTACTATATTATTGTTTCATCTCAGTTCACAAGAAACTTTTACTTTATACACTCCTCTCTCTTAAATTTATATACATGTGGTTTTTATTTCGTTATACTTTTGTTTTTAGATATTTATTTTGGGGATATAGTGATTTGGGTGTCTTTTATAAGAGCATGACATCTTCTTCAGGATGCTGCCCTCTTCTTCTTTCTTCAGTCTTCTTTTCTCCTGCCTTCTGGGACTGGTATCTTCTCCATCTTCTTCTTGTTGCCATCAGGTTTCTTGGGATCTTCTCCATCTTCTTCTTTATTACAGAAATACACAACCTGTATTGGTTGATCTTGGCTTATTTTAGGGTTTCTCTTCTATTTATTCTCCCTCGTTGTGGGTTTGGTCATATTGTGTACTGCTTTGTTATTTACTATTTTACCTTCCTGGGTTATACCTTGAAAACCTTTGGTTATGAGACTGGTTTTGGATGACTCATCACTAGTAACTCCTTTTACTTGAACTTGGATTTTCTTTATAATAATGATTTCTTTCCACAGTTGCTATGAATTAATTAATTTATATTAACCTTAATGCTTTCTTCCAAATTTAAATATTATAACTTCATTATTCTAATGATCAATTGCCATTCAATATTATGCATACATCTGTCACGCTACACTAAGAATAGTTTTAATAATAAAAGTGTTTTAAAAAATTATGTAATATAAAAATTTAATAGGTATAAGATGTTTTTATTTTATTGTATTAGCAAATTAGATATAGTGGATACAAGAGACAGTTAATAACTGAAGGGGTTATTAGGAATAAGATGTTTTAATAGGATAAGGCTTGTTATAAAAGGAAACATAAAAACAAAGGACAGCCAATGACTGATAATATTGCTGATAATAAGATGTTTCCATTATAATTCTATATATAAAAGATAATAGGCATAAGATGTTTTTGTTATGTTTAAGTGATAAAAAAAAAATAGAAGATATAAGATATTCTGTTGTATTTGAAATAATGTTCGATAATTTCCAAGTTTGTTAAGGCAGAGAAGGCAAGTAGGTAATAGGAATATTGTAATTTTTATTAAACTGTAAAGCATATGAAGAGTAACAAGGCAAATTAACTAACACACCACAATAGAAAAACAAAACAGCTTTGTAAACCAAAAGGTCAAACTCAAATGAATAAATTCAATCAAACTGCATATAATGAATAGAAACTAGTCCATACAAAACAAAGATATGAAAATGTAATCAGTACAGAAACAAATATTAACAAATGTAATGACAAAAGAATAAAATTAACTTTATTTGAAAATAAGGAATACTAGGCCTAAGGAGTACTCAACTCAGATAAAAAGTAAATTAATCAGTTTTGGAGTATTATAACAACAAATTATTAACAACAAGCAATAATCAGGGAGTGAGTAAGATTATTTAATGGAAATATTAACATAAAATCACTTGTAAACCATTTAAATACTAAAATTGTAAAAAATACAAGGCCTACAGTAAATAGCAAAAATTGTAAATTTTAGGCTTATCTGAACATAAAACAAACCCAGTTATATATCAAATTATGTAAAATTAGCTTAAGAATATTTCTGAATAGTTAGATTTTCGTAAAATTAATAAATAATTAAGTTACAGCAATAAATATGAAACTTGCCATGTATGTTTATGAGTTGAAATCAAATCCAAGACATGTAAATTTGTAAAAAAAAAACAATGGGAAGAGGAAAAAGAAATTTTATAAATTACCACAAAACGACGACTTTAAGTCATCAGTCTATTGTTAATCGTGAATGTGTACATATCAGAATTTACTGACGGAAGATCTAAAGAATGGAAATAGTGTAAAAACAATGACGTACAACCTCAAAAAGTGTTACTGAGTTTACCAAATGGAAAACAACACCATTACTTAATAACTAACACCAAACTGAACCAGAACAACTACAATAGTAATATCCATTACTAGAACGAGAAATTAACCGCCATTTTGAGCAAAATTCAACAAATACTATTTGGACAGAACTCAACAAATTGAATTGGTGGAAACATCTTTGCCGAATGGATGACTGCCCCATCCCCAAACAACACTAGAACTATAAGCCGAGTGGACGGAGAGGTTTGGGACGTCCAAGGAAGCGCTGGAGTGACTAGCTCTAATCTTTGCTTATTTGAGACCGGAACAAACCATACACGGTTTAATCCTTGAAGAACATAATGATGATAATGACAATTAAAATTTAATTTCCTGTTAAATTGAACGTTCATCTTTCACACCTTCATCTTTTACGTTATGATATTATTTGTGTTGTGATATTCTACTAGCATTTTAGCAGTTAGTATATACTGTTATGCTCCGTACCTAACCGACGGGAGGTCATTGGCACTGCTTCTTTGTGGTGTCGAGTACGAGTTTTGCAGTCAGCAAAATTTATATGTTGGCAGCATATCCTATAAACTAGCAGATGATTCCACGATAACAGATTAATGTCAGGAATACTGTAGTTTCATTTGCATTTTACTAAACAGCATTTGAACCGCATAACTTAAGTGTGTGCTAGTTTGAGTGTGGGTATGGGTGTGGGGTTGTCACTCCCGTGTCATTGTGGCATGTAGACTATATTGTAAAGTTCCGACAACGCAAACTTCAAGATGTCTGCGTCTCAACTTAGTAGCCCACGTAGACAAGAATGAAACAGTGATTATAGCTGTCAATGTCCGTTAATTGTTGCAAATGTCATTACACCTTGTAATCAGCGTCCAATTCTGAGAAAGGGGGAAAGGCTCTTTGATGCAATTTAATATCTATGAGCTACAGCTTTCAGTTCATTCGTCCAGTTCAAATTGATATTAATTTGTGAAGACGTCATTGCAGTGAGCTATTTCTGTGCCATATTATTTGATGTATTGTATTCCTAAGTTTACAACACTGTCTACTGCACTTTGTTTGTAATCTGGCGTTTGTTTCTTAACTGAGTTTAAGTCTAGTGCAAATTAGCAACCACGCTAAACCGTTCTTAACTACTTTACTGCTCAGAAAACAAACGTGCAACATACGTATGTAATCGACCTCACTTGCACCCTAGTTAACATTTCTGGAAACTCTAGTATCAAGCTTTCAATGCGGATCATACAAATCGTTGATACTGTTTTTTTGATAACACTTTTATCCCCTTTCAATATACGTTTTATTGATAGTACAATAGTTGTTACTACGAAATGTTTCACCCGTTCTGTCATGTGGCATCCGTAGTTACGAACGAATCTCAACTTCACTAATAAGGACACCATATTATATAATGGGATAAACGATTGGTGGTGACGATATTAAAGGACAAAACCAGTCCTCGGTTTCAATTTGCTCGTTTGGTATCAGTCTTTCAGTCTGTCTGGCTAATTGCGTTATGTCTCAAAATAACTTTTGATTGCAGCAACCGAATTTCGTAACATGACAAATATGTTTATACTTTTATCACAGATACACTACTGGCTTTTTATTTATCCCTTCTCCCAAAATAAAGGGTGGGAGGTAAAACTGTGATGGGTCAAAACTTTGAAAACACCATTTGGGGTATCAAATTAATGAGAACTTTAATTAGAGTCTAAATATAATAGTCAATTTATAATTTATAGTTTTGAAACACCAACACAGGGAAACGGATTACAATTTTTTTAAAGATTCTATAAATCCATCCCGTGTAGTAAAGGGAATTTAAAATTTTTAAATCTGTAGGCAGTGTTTAATTTTAACATTTTTCAACTTTAAGGATATCACAGGCTACAAATAAAAGTCACACTCTGTTTTTAAAACAATTCTGTGCACCAGAGGTATAAGACACCATATCACATACGCAGTACTTTACAGGACAGCTAAAAAACATTTTGTTTGCTTTAAGTACCAATGTGAGGTAGTGTTATTTTAAACGTGCGTATTGGCTGTATAAAAATAACTAGGAGATAGTGCCATATACTACTAGAAAGAGGGCATTAACACTATCTACAAAGCTCTATTTTATAAAAAATGGAGATGGTGTCTCGTGCTTCTAGAGCATAGAATTATACATAGAATTATAAATGTCTATGTGGAACATTAAATTGTGAGATATTTCATTCACAAAACAACCTTAGTATTGTTACTGCAGTCACAACGGATCGTCGTGGATACAGTGGAACCAGAATAACTGACACCTATGCAGTTACTAACGACAAACTTAATTAGACACCAACAGTAGTCATAACTCAGCAAAACACTATTGCACAGTAATTCGAGTTAAGTTTGTCCAACACAACAATAAATGTTACATTATTATAGTACCGCACTAATTAAGACACTGCTCACTTCTCCTCAATACTTCGATCCGCACTTGAGTAAATCGGCATCTGTAACTGAACTCTTCGAAATCCGGTATTTATATCTCCGTCAGCTTACATTGTAGTCAGATACCGAGCCTGGATGCTGATTGAGTAGTCGAGTAGAATAGTCTAGAAGGTGGATCGCCATCTAGAAGGAGGCGCGTCAGCTATACCTAGCGTCTACAGCGTTACCTAATTATGCCTCGTAGAATGATCTGTAAACATCTGGAACAGTCTCGCGCGCGGCGGCGTGCCAAGAATCATGTAGGCACTCACCGATGCAATACTATTTATTTATTGATACTATTTGTTACCGTTGCAAAGATGTGTACTATCTTCTGTAATTAAAAACAATTCGCCAACACCCCTTGGAAATTTTGGATTGTTTTATAAATTTTATTCCATTTACATATTGTTGTCAGTTATCAGTTAATAAAAGAAATTGAAGTAAAGAAAACGACGTGTTGTTACGCATCTTGTGTTCCTTAGCTAATGCTAAGAATGACATTACTCAGAGAACATTACTCAAAGCTTTAAAGAATTCTGTAAAATATGTAATAATTAAATTTTACCTAACAAAGCCGTCGCTTTTAAAATAATTAAAGACTTTCCGCAACTTCCTAGTGAATGCGTCCTAGAGTGATATCTGTATAACAAGATTGACAGTAGAAAATTATTGTTGAAAGTTTCGATCACGTAAGCCAACCTTCTCAAAGGCCTGTAACCTGTATCCTACTCTGCTCTCCTTTTCTCATTGTTTCTGTTCCGTATTAGAGCAATATCTAAAAGAAAAACATTTGATCATCTTCTTTCTCAGCTTTGTATCTAGTTTCCTGAGCAATAATCGTTTCTTTCTAAGAAAAGCAATTAATTTCTTAGCTAAGACAATACTGCATATTACCTCATGGCTACAACGCATGCACTCTCTAACTAAATATCCCAGATATTTAAAATTATAAAATCATTGTCATCGTAATATATGAAAATATTAGGGGAAATAATTAGAGAAAGAATTGAAGGAGTAAATTTAAAGTAAACTTGGTCACACGTTTGTTGTCAGTTTTTGTAGTTGACTGTTGTGCAAGCCAATTAAATTATAACGCTGACTGAACCCCTGCAGTAACAAGCAACTGATCTCTAACTGTTGGCAAAACAACAGCAGTTATCTTCTGTCTTGTAATATACTGGAGAACACAGTTTTAGATTATTTTATAGGAAAACGTAAACGAGGATCAAATTAAGAAAATATTTATACGTCTTGAGCAAAGTAAATTGCGTAGTTTTTCTATAATTGTTATTTGAAATGCCAAGAACAGTCAGGAAGACAACAAGTAATTGTATGTGTGTGGTCGTATATACGCCTCGAAATACTGAGAGTTATGTGCCAGACGTTACTGTATACTTTATCATACGTTGGTTATTAAAGAAGGTATGCGTAATTAGCTCCCACAAATAGCACGATAATGTAAAATGATCAATACGTTGAAAACTTTAGTAGACAATTTGAAATATCAGTACAAACATATTTTACTTAAATGCTTACAATTCAGTGGGGAATATGAAATAACCAGGAGATAGATAAGGTATTGAATCATGAGGAAATTGTAAGCTCATAAAAGCTCAACGAATACAATGACAAGGTCACCTAGACCAACGGATGATCAGTGTATGCCAAAGAAATAATCTTGAGGACGCAAGCCACCAAAAGCAGAAAGAGGGGACGACGACCTAGGATAATATGGTAGAACGATGTGCTAGAGGATCTCAGAAGAGTAGATGTGAGCAGGGCCCGCTCTAGCGGTTACGTCGCCCCGGACAAAAAGACAAATTGCCGCCCCTTAAGAATACTGTATATATATATATATATATATATATATATATATATATATATTTTAAATAAAGGTACATATTTTTTATTTTCATTAAAAATCAAATAATTTTATTTAAATTTTAATAAAAGCATATATTTAGAAAGAAACATGTAACATAACATAATATTGACAATCAAGTAGTACAAAATAGTAGGCCTAGATTCTACTTTTTATGTTAAATAAAAGTAAAATCGTTTTAAATTATAATCAACACATGCATATATACATATTTAGAAAGAAACATGTAACATAACATAAAATTGATAATCAAGCAGTACAAAACAGTAGAAATTAATTAAGAAATATCTGTACCTAGCCACAAATTGTTAACCATATAATTTTTTACATTTTTAAATGCTATTAAAAATGTGTATTACTGCACAATCAATCAAAATGCCATTATTTTGAAAATAAAACAAGGTAACATCAACTACGCTAAAATCACAAAAAACTTGTTTTTCTCACTTTCAGTTCTGCAAACTTTTTTATTACATCTTTTAAATTTACTTGATCAGCAATTTCATGATCAGCAATTTCATGCTCAATTACCAAAAAACCATTAAGACGATTTTGTGTAGTAGTCGAACGTAAAAAGTTCTTAATTAATTTTAACTTAGAGAAACTCCTTTCGCCACTTGCTACAGTTATTGGTACCGTTAGCAATATTCTTAAAGCAATAGTAAGGTTTGGGGCAAAATTTAACTTTGTAATTAAGCTCAGTACATTGCTTAGGCTTTCTTTTGTGCCCTAAAGCGCAGATACTGCTGAAATTTCCTCTGCTAATTCCACCCCATTTATGTCAACAGAATCACCATCAGTCAAAATACATTCTAAATTCTTACAGTGTTTTAGTAGCATTTCTTTGGACATGGTATTTAAATCGTATATATTATATAAGAATTGAAAATAGTTACTATGATTACTAAGTTGTTCAAATCTAGCATCTAGTGCATTTAGTGCTTGATCGATTGTAAAATAAAAAAAATCTATTTTATATTTTTCTTTTAGATCTTCAATCGGTTCATCTCGTGATTCGTATGAGAAGTTCCTTTTTATTCTTCTTACGCGGTGTCGTGTTATTGTCGATCCAAAATTAGCCTCCACGTCAATTTCGGTAGCAAGTTCTTTTGCATCAATAATAGTTTCATCGAAGGACGAATCCCATCGAAGATTCTTGAAAAATATTTTGCAGTTTTGTAAAAGATCAAATGCAGAGGCTAGATCAAAATCTTTTGTTTGCGTCAACTTGCTTATTGGATTAATGCAATTTAGTATTTTATGCCAAATAACTAATGAACACAAAAACTTAAATTGTTTAATACAATTTAATAAACACGAGGCCTCGTCTCTTATTAAATTATCAATTTCTTGGTTTTCGTAAATGCTTAGCAAGGTGTCGTATACATCTCCCAAATGGAATCTCAAAGGCTTTAAGGCCTCTATCCTACTCTCCCATCTAGTGTCACTCAATGGTTTCAAAGTTAAACCTTGAATATGTTTTAAAAGTATTGCCCATCGAAAAGTAGATGTCGAAAAAAATAAATATATTTTTTGGACCACGTTGAAGAAATTAGCGGCTTCCAAGGATGCTCTTGCCATATCATTAACAACAAGATTGAGAGAGTGGCTACTACACGGAACATAGAATGCTCGCGAATTATATTGTTTAATTTTAGATTGCACTCCTGCTTTATCGCCCCTCATATTGGACCCGTTGTCGTATCCCTGCCCTCTGATATCCTGCAAATTTAAACCCAAGTCATTAAGTTCTCCAATTATAATATCAGTCATTTGTTTTCCTGTGGATCTTTCGACTGGTAAGAAGCCTAAAAAGCTTTCATTAATTTTAATTTCAACATCAGCGTCAAATTTATTGATTGAAACATATCTGATTACAAGAGTCATTTGCTCTACCTTACTACAGTCTAAAATTATGGAAAAATATTTGGATTTTTTTATTTCATCAATAATATGAGACTTTACACTTTGATGCAGCAGATCTATTATCTCGTTTTGTATATTTTTCCCGAGATAGTGAACTTTAGTCTCTGATTTTCTGAGCACTCTACGGACGTACTCTTCCATAATGGGATCAAATTCAGATAGCAACTCAACTATTTTTAAGAAATTACCGTTATTATAATCAAACAACTTGTCGCTTGTACCTTGAAAAGCCAGACAACTTTTACCAAGCATTTTAGTAATTGCTACGATTCTTAGAAGCACTTCGTTCCAATTGTTTGTTTCGGCATTAATAATTCTTTGAGCAGCCGCATCTATAGTTTTACAACACTTTAACCTTTGGTTCATTTCTAGCCATGATTTTTGGGCCTGAATATGATTTTTGGAAATTTCATGCTCTTTTAAAGTTTCGCCGAGGTGCTTCCAACTTTTAAAACCCTCCTTTGAAAGGGAACTAACTATACAGCCGAAAATTTTGTAACAGAAGCAGTAAACGCAGTTTTTTGAAAGAGAGTACACTAGCCAGTCTCGTAAAACTTGCTCTCCATTGCTTAAAATTCGTGTATAATAATTTGCGCTAAAATGTCGACCAGTGTCATTGGAAGGAAATTTGTAATTATGCAATGGTTTAGGTGGACCTTGTCTTATTAAAAAACTTCTTTCGGCGTCTCCTAAAATTCTTGGCCACAATGCTGGATCTGTACTCAAAGTTTTCTGTGGGTGTCACGTTGGTGTATATTTTTTCAATGCTTTCATCTGGTGATGGTAGGGTCGTCAGTTCCAATTGATTTAGAAACTTCGTCCATTTGTTTGTCATCATCATTCTCTGACGATTCCGTATTTTCTTTTATAACCGGACTTGAAGTTGGATTCTCTGAGTCGTCATTTGTTTTGGTACAACTCTTGATATAATTTTTTAACGCGCCAGCTTGTTTTTGCCTTTCGGCTTCCTTTTCCAGCCTTCTTTTTTTGTACTGGTAACCAGACAGTTTTCTTAGACCGTCAGACATTCTGGAAGAGGCACGCACATAACTCAAATTAAACAATGTAAACTATAAAATAATAATTAAAAATAAAGATTTATCCTTGTTCCAAATAAGCTAAAACCGTAATTAACATAACTTCAAAATTATATTCCGTCAACCGACATAAAAAATATTTATGCGCTACACTACACAAAATATTTTTCATATCCTGTGAACGTAAAGAAAGTCTAGTGTAATTATATATGTATTTTATAATAACAAATATTTCAGCAAATCATAAATAGTCATTAAAAACAATTTTATAATTCTTGATTTTGAGATTTTATTCTGTTCAATAATTCAAATATATTATTATAAAACGCGTTTTATCGAAGCAATGAACTTAATAAATGTCTTATATTATTGATTCAAATAATTATTTTCATAAAACAAAAATATAAAGAATTATACCTATAGAATACATTCAAATTTGATACAATAATTTATTGATTCAATAAACAGCCTTTTTGGATAAATAAAATATTTATTTTATTTAAAAACGCTTTCATTGTTTCGATTCGATAATCGATTTACGATAAACTAGTATCTATCAAACTAAACAACAGCTTAATTATAGATGTACTTACCTTTCAAAATTAAGAAATCGCACTGAAGTAAATTTTATGAACTTCCACTTGTTATCACTACCGACGTAATAGCAATAATAATGCTTTTGTGTAATGAAACCGCTCGAGGCTAGAGGTAATAAGCAAGTCTATGCATGTTCAAACACAAGTTGAAGCAGCACTCTGCTCGCGTGCTATTCTGTTCAGAGAAGTATATGCATTGCATGTTCAAACGAGTTCAAGCAGCGGCCTTTACAAATTCTGCGTTAATTTATTAATAAAATAAATTATTAGTTTATAAAATGTTTCCTATTCGGAATTACAAAAATTTACTAGATTTTTGGAAGTTTATAGTCAACTTTTATTGTTTAATGTGTTTAACATAGATTGCCGTAATAAATGTTTTAAAAAATGAATCGCCGTCCAATCTTTCATATCTCTGAAATCTTTAAATATTGTGATATGTATCACAATCTCACGAAATTAAATTAATGCTGGGATTTTCCGTTCTCCCCTGAAACGGAAAAACGGTTATTTAATTAAACATACCGCTCTTTTATGATTGTTTTCTTTAGAATCAAGAATTGTAAATATTTTTAGCTTTTAGACATAAACAATATAAATACGCTACGCACTGTAAATTTTTAGCGAACGAAAAAATCGATATGTGAAATTTTCTATTAATTGGGTATTTAACACATCAATATTTTTCTCACACTTACAGCCAAAATGCCGCCCCCAAATTTTGGCGCCCCGGACAAATGTCCGGGTTGCCCGCCCCTAGAGCGGGCGCTGATGTGAGGGGATTTAATGAGATGGCAATGGACAGGAGACTTTGGAGAGGATTGGTGTTTTAAGCCAACGTTGGGCTGTAGTGCTGAAGAAGAAGTATTGCTTATAATTCAACAACCGATGGAATTTTAATTTACGTACAGTAATGGTTAAAAGCTTTCGGGCTTATCGCAAGCAATGTCTAATATTCGAAACGATCTTGTCTTTTCTTGAAATTTTGGTTACCGCTCTTTGGGCATCTGCATCCGTCATGTTATCGTTACCAACTCCGAGTATGAGCTCGACTTGTCGAAACTCCAGGCAGTAGCGAAGACACGGTTGTTAACGTTAGACCGTAGCCGCAAAAATCCTGAAAGATTTAACAAATAATCTAATTGACTCAGCCAAAGGAAATCTACGGAATTCGACGAATAATTAATTTTACGTATTTAATATTGGCCATTACGTATATAAAAATATTGAATAATTTTTACTTTGGAATCTGAAATATTTCGCATTTTGGTACACATTCTCTTAGTCTGCAAAATTGTACCCGCGGAACGAGCATATACAAGAAAACCTAAAACAATGACACAACTTAAAATATGTCAATGACAGTGATTATCGCTTATAAAAGTAACAATATCCATGGAAACGTAACGATAAAAATGTAAAACAGTAACCTAGTAGGACTGAAACACTTAGTTGTGTAGTCTGTCAAAACTTCAATTACTTTCCTGAACGTGAGTAGTTTGAAGAAATTTTCAGAGGCGTACGTAAGTCGACCCAAAAATCATGACGGAAGTCATTTTTAAATCAGTTTAAGAATTTGTTTAGTTTTGCCTTAAGGAAAATTAAAAATTATAGAAAGAAACGGCGCTCTGAAAAAACGATAAATACAATGTGATCTTGAAGGCAATCGTTTTAAAATTGCTCTATATAGTGCCTGTGAAATAAACGTTTAATTGTGTACTGACAATCAGAAAACTATAAAGTTGTCTGACATTTCGAATGTTTGATCTATACACTAAGTGCAAGATCAAAAACCCCAAAACTTTGTGAAGGCATTTTGTGTGATATAGTGAGAAGGTCAATACATCCTAATTTTTCGAAGACCATCTTACTGAGTTGCAGAAAATCTAAAAAATAAATTAAAAGCGTGCCCGAAAAGCTTTTTGTGCTTCAAAAAAAAGTCGTTTATGTCTTATTTTTTGTCTTCTTCACTTCAAGGATTGCGCTTGCGGCCTGTTTCGCCTACACAGTCACCGTTGTTTTGGTCTGCCTCAATCTCGTGCTCTGAGAAGCTTATACTGAATTATCTTTTTTGGTATTCTCGAATCACTCATTTTATTTATGTGTTGTATGCAGTTTTCTTTACTTTGATTAATTTTATCGTTTGTGGAGTATATATTTATGTAATTTTTTAAAATACTATGACGATTTGAAAAATTACGTGAAAACGTAATCAGCATTTACAGTAATAGAACACTTAGTACGTGAAGTGATAATAAATATTTCTGTACTCTATAAACAATAACACGACATCAGATATAAAAATATCTTTATCTTCAGCGTATTGAAAGTCAATGAATATTATTTTTTAATCAGGATAATCTGGAGTCAGCTCAAAGCAACAGGTTTCTGCAGATAACACGTCAAAGGAAAAAAAACTCTTTCCTTCAAAACTACGCGCGAGATTGCTATTGCTTTTCGCGTGGTCTTGAAAATTTCAGAAATTTTGTAATAGAAGTTCACGAAAATAGTATTTACTTTAATCAACAATTTAAAGTCAAAAAATGAATGTAGTACATTTAAAAGATAGATGTTGCTTCTCCCTACACGTAATATTTAAGTGTAAAAACATAAATATAATATCCAAGATTCATCTCTATAGAACAGATCTTAAGCCAATGGTCTTGTATGTGTACAAAACTTGGGCAATGACTGTGACAGAGGAGGGGTGGCTGCGCAGGAGTGAAAGAAAAGTCCTCAGGAAAATATTTGGTGCCGTGATGCAGCAAATCTATGGAGAACCAGGTATCGTCAATGACGATTTACTTAAAAGTAAAGTTACTTATTTAAAAGTTACTTAAAATAAAAAAGCTACTTTTAATCAGGATGGGCCCATGTTTTCAAGCCAGTTGTGATAAATGTTTAATAGTATGGTCAATTTTTAAAAATTAGTGGCTTTAATAGAACCAATTGACGTAGACTTAAAAATTGAAAACCTGCTAACAGGTACCATATATGTATTAAAAGTATATGTTGTCTACATAACAACTGAGGACTTTTAAAAAATAATAACGCATGCCGAAAAGCAGGAACTAATGAGACAATGCTAACACCTACAAACACTACATCCTCTGTATTTTTTCAGAGGATTTTTTCAGGCCACAAGAAAACTGAGATAATTGATATAATTCCACCACCCGAATTACAACCAATGATTGGGTAGATATTACTTTATTTAAACATTTCTTAATTACATTTGACGAAGACAGTTTGAACTAGGCGGGAACATGGAACGTTGTTCAGGAAACAAACCATGGAATTCCCGTTTTATCAGGCAATTCCTGCAAAATATTCGAGGATAAATTTTGCGTGCCGTGTTGGTTGTTAAAAGTACGCAGGTGTTTAAAGTGTTTCTCAGATTGTTGTTAATTCTTGTTGTTTAAACTCTCTCTTTAAATATTTTACATTACATAAATGAATTCCGTAAAGGTTCCACCTATTTAAAAATTATTATTACCTTTAATCTTTATGCAGTGTTTTTTCACGTCACAGATTTCTGCTCAAAACCGCAGAAAGTGATTGGTTTTTAGTGAAAAAAAAAACATGGAATCTGCACGTTCCGATTTAAAACACTTGTGTTAAGTATAAAGGTGAAGGCTCCAACCGTGAGTATGTAGATAAATTGCTACAATAGTTGGTATTCATGATGTTTTCTGTACTTTAATATTTATACAATTTCGTGTATTATCATTGCATCCATTCTTTGTTTTTGTAATGTCACGGTTGTGTCCAGAAAACATAAAAACTGCTGTGCGATTACTGAAGCCAAAAAGCAGATGTAAAATAATGTGGTAAACGCGCAAACAGTATGATCGTGTCCTGGAAAATACTCGACCCCTCATACGGACATCAAGACAACCCTTCATCTTCAAGACTTTGGTTATAAGCTGTTGATCTATCCAGCGTGAAATCCTGGCCTGACAGAAGTAGTTTTCGTGTTTTTGGTCCTTCAAACAAAAAGCTGCGTGCAATACTGTTCTGTGAAGAGGTTGTAGAAACAAGGCAAAATTAGGTGCACACTAGGCTAAAAAGATTTATTCCAGGAAAGAATTAAAAAGCATGTAATAAAGTGGATCATCTCTAAAAGAACTCTGCAAACAATAGGCCTACCATCTACCTGTTATGAACGTATAATAGTCAGAGGGCACACACACACACACACACACAAGCTTCTGTTTGTATTATTCATTTCATTAGCCATTAAGGGTTGTACGTTGTTCTATAGGTCACAATGAAGGTTTGTGTGTATCTGTATTAATGTCCGCACATAAAATGAGTACGGTACGTCTTGTGGTTAACAGAGCAGGCCCCGTTGTTGTTCTCAGAGGTCGTTAAAGTGTAACATCAGCAGGAAATTAGTTGGTTTCGCATCAGTTTGATGGCAACGGGGGAGGTGTAAAAGCGTACTAAATGTCGCCGCTGAGCCCACATGTAACGTTTGTCTTACATACGACACAGTACATTCACATTCAGTTATTGTGGCAATTTTTGTTTACGTGAATGAAAGAATTAAGTTTTATTGTCCGAAATTTACAATGATAAATTGCAATTCACTTTTCTGTCATGTACATTATTCAGATACATGCACAAACGTATGAGATCAAAGTGGCATTGCTCCAAACTATCTTCTTCTTATTCTTCACCTCACGGAGTAAGCGCTTTGCTTGTTCCGTCATCATAGAGTATGTCTCCATCTCACTCTCGGTTTTCCTATATCTCTTATACCAAAGGGTCTATGTCAAAACGCAACCTTAGGTAGTCGTCCATCCTCCATTCTGTTCAGATGATGTAAGCATTCCCTGCGATATGTCTGGATTTTGTAATTTATGGAGAATACCCGTAGCTCTTCTCTAATATCCTCTAATAATAAAATTATTGAAGAGCAGAAACAACAGTTTGTTTATACTTTATTGTTTAAAAAAATAACAGTTGATTGAATTGTAAACCATTATGCTCGATACAAAACTTCCGTTATTCAATTATAATTTTGAACCCGTACCGTATTCAAGCTCTAGAATGACTAATTGGTCATATTTTAGAATAATTCAAATCTCGTAATTTCTGTGTAGAAAGATTCATAATTTATGATACGGAATTTGGGTGGCACAGTGTTTGTCGCACGATTTGGGTGGCCACTCAAACCTTTCTGCAGCGACGACCATACAATCATTCAATTGCCCATTACGGAAGTTTCTCATTTCGACACCGCAATGACATGGCAGCCCGTCCTGTTACCGTAGCATCAGCATTTTAGCAAATTGAGGACTGTTTTCAAAGGTTTGAAATAATGTCTCCTTCTAAGATCTGGACACATTGACAGGCGGTCACCGCCTCTTCACAAAGTATAATCAAATATACAATCAAGTATTTTATTATTGCTTCCTTCCATTTGCCCGTGTTATTCATATTTGTATTTTTGTCCTATTCCAGATTATTCATAGTTTTGACGCCAGAGATCTAGTCATAATTGAAATACGAGGCAGAAGCAGTTGGCAAGTGTTTCTGTATGAATTAGATATAAACCGTTTGAATTCCTCTGTGTATAACATCAACTCGGCTGTATTTTCCAGATTAACGAACTCGTAAAGTAGACTACCGTTTTAATCGTTTCAACGCTGATCATGTTTAATTAAATTTTCTTCACTGTTATCTCAGACTATTTAACTTTATCGCTGTTCTCACGAAAATGTTCTTATTTTGTACACTACACGTCTTGTATTTACAATGTGTAAGCCTATATGAAATGTGTTCTTTACGCTTGAGCACATCTTTATACTTAAAACACGCATACAGGTATCTTAAAATATATTGTCTCAAATATAATAATAGTTAGAGAAGTAAATTAATAAATAATAATATTAAGGTGACTAAGTGCTGTACAGTAGTATTTCAAACAGCAAGAGAGCAATTTGTGATGGTAGGTTAGGCCTGTTTCATCAGTGTTGCCTACACGACGGAATCAATTCACGCTACTAACGCAGTACTGTAAACGGTGTTCTATAATTTATTTTTGAACCAGTTAAAAATTTTCTTTAACAGTGAAGGCAACAATACAAATTAGAGTTGGTCCTGTGCAACAATGACTCGTCACCAAAATTTTGACTGGTTTCAACGGATAATATTGGCAGTCAAAGCAAACGTTATCAGTCGTTCATTTCCATCACTGGAAATCATTTCCATTTTTTTTTATCTCCAACCATGTAGTTGTACTGCTTGTATGCTTCTGTATGGCGCTTAAACAAAGCCTGCAGAAACACCAGAATAACGACGACACGATGGGTTGGCTTTCCAGAAGGTGATCAGCTGTAGTTGACGAATAACTAATTGTAACATCATGGCGTTTAACCGGACTCAACGGAAAGATGATAATCTACTAACGTAACAATCTGATTCGCGTACAGAGGCAGTGCAACTTTTATAAAAACACATTTTTGCACCAAAGCTCTCCGAATATACCACGTTTTGACCACGGCTACTACAAATGAGATCAGTTTTATCTATTTTCCCTGTTCTAGAAATTCAATTTGCCCATAGAAAAGGTAATTGTAATTGCAGCGAACCTTATACAAATCTCTTGTACTGCTTGAATACAATTGTAAAAACAGACAACCGTAGTTTTCATTGTATTTTTTTGCCGCATTATGACTTTCCATGAACGTTGAAGAGAAAGGCCAGAACAGTTATCCTTTTGAAAATGTATGAAGCCATTACAGTGTCATGAGGTCTTTACGACAGTGTTGACGCTGAACGCAAAGATCCACATACAAATACAGCCTGGTGAATTAAACCTGAAGATTGGTACTGACAGTATAACGAAAATACCAATTGAGAAATAATGACATGAGGAACATAGTTGAAACGCACAATCTGAACAACAAGCTGAACAAATACGGAGAGATTGGACATATCAAAGGTGCATACTAACAGAATATGAAACAAATGTTGTTTTTTAATTCAAAAGGAAGAAAGAATACAGTAAGATAAAGAAAAGGTTTGGGCGAAGGAGTGCATGACGCGTCGTGAGGTAAAAACCCTAACGAAGACAAAGGAGAAGAGGAGAGGAAAAAGAAGAAGGATAATGAGGAGGATGATGGTAGGACTGATGGAGGGGCGGAGGAGAGGGAAGAGAAGGAGGAATAAATTAACTTTATAGTAAGCAAAGAATCTCTCAACTTTTACAGAAGTCCACGGACACGCACTTGGCAACATTAAAGAAGTCTTGAGTTAGTTACAACAAACTACAAAATATACTTAAGACGCTTGTCTAGATGTTTCCAGTTCCAAAGAAATTAATTTCCTAACGGCTAACGACACATCTTTAAAAACAATACATTTTTTATTCATAGTAATGGTTGAATACCCTTTGATATGTATATACACATCAGTTTGTAGACGGATATTGCATTTTCAAATATATACCTAATTTAAGGTTATGGGCCTTATGTTATATTGCATTGGTTATGATTGTGACTAATTGAACATACCACTCTTAACTTTCGTCATCCCTAGATATGAATGCATACTCTTGCAATCTCCGTATTTTAGAGGAACCTACCTAATGAGAGGTAGAATGCAATTGTCGTGGAAATGCAACTTCGTAGTACGCATCTTGACGAAATGTGTCTGTCTCCACACCTCATTACATTCCTGTCACTTTGGAAACTATGAGGAAATTGGGTTACATTTTAATGAATTCTTTTATAGGTTGGTTTGTTCTCTTCGTTTATAGAGAACAAACTCAATATCACCGTCGACTCTAAACGAACGTGTTTTTACTTTATTATTGTTATCAAATATGTACTTACGTAATTAAAAATAATAAATCACAATATTATTATCCGTTTGAACTTTTTAATTTAAAATAACTAAATTATAAAAATTTACAGTACAATCGAATGTAATAATTTTTTAAATTATTAGTATCTTTCTGCAATAGTCTCTTTTCATACACCGTCGATTTTAATTAGCATGTATTAGAAAGTGTTCCTCCGTTAGTAAAAATACATTTATAAGTTTTTGGCGTTACTTTTATATGTCTCTAAAATTCGGACCAAAATTAGAAATGAACTTTCCACTCCGTGCTGATTAAAGAACAACATTTGAATTCTAATGATACCAGGGACAATAAAATCAAAATTAAAATTTAGTTTTAAAGGAAGTTATTATGTTTTATTGGCGGTTAGAATTCTGTATTTGAAAAGAAGTACCTTATTTTAAAATGAGAACTTTTTACTTTATTTTAATTAAACATGACTGTTTAATCAACATAACACAAGTTTACATTAGATTTGTTTGAAACCTTGAATATTAATTATATGACGTTAATTATTGTGTACAGTATACTCGTGTAGAAGACAAGCTAATTCCTTCCGGTTCGATCGTAACCTTTTCCTCTGGGAGCAATACATTACCAAGTTTATATTCCCCTCTATAGTTAGTATGTATAGCAGATGAATGAGAATACCGACATTCTCTGCGTTAAGAGAATATTTTATGTAACACTAAAAATTATTTAAAACAACTGCCATTTTATAACTATTATTTAAATGGTTACTTTAAATGGCTGTATTGTTTTACTTTCCTTACTTGTTTTCTAGTTGTCTCCGATATTACTGTCTCTATATTCTTGTACATTATTATTTATTGTGTTAACTACACGATCAAACAAATAGTTAACAAGGATTTATTTTGTACCTGTATGTTGCAGACTTTAGGACTGACTGTTAAAAGTTAGAATTTTTATATCGGCGTATTGTAGGCTTCCGAGAACCAGGAAATTCAGTGTAAAATATATAAGCGATGCGTATTACAATTTGACGTTATATTCTTTGCGTAATATAAACAGGGAGAAAAATTTAGCTCCAATGTAAACATTCTCTTTTATTAAACCAAATACTTAAGTGTGCAATATGTCATTCAATCTTTTCTTATTAGTATGAAAGTTGATTATAATAATAACAGTGGCTTATTTTCATACCACTGAAGTAGATTATTAGAACCAGGCAGGGTGCCAATTTGAACTATACGTCATAAAGGAAAGGTAGTGTGGACATTATTACGCTTCAGGCACCCAATAATATTTCTTTACTCATTAAACTGTCCAAATGATGTCCTATGTGTCCGCTTCAAAGGCTGGGTCGGCCTCGGGACATGATTATATAGCGCAGTACAGGAATTGGATTCGGATCTCTATCATAATAAACAGGCGCCACATCAACTGATATACTAATCCCCCAAAATAATAATAATGTGTTGCATTATAAAAATATCCTTGTTTACAGGTTAAGCATCTCGTGTTGCCTTGAATAATATTTAGACAAATACATCACTTATACAAACTGGGACAGGTTTTGGGAGTTACGAGTAGAAGGGCTTTTAGGTAATACGCTCCGGCAAGACGCTTTTCTGCGAAACGTTGTTGAAGGCAAGGTTTCGGGGAAGAGATAAGTTTGCCGTGTGGACCTTATGTCGAGATAAAGACTTCTGCAGGTAACAGCAGTCTTTGGCTGCAACGACAAATCTTTGGCTTTAGACATATAGCCCTTAAAGACAAGCTTCTGTTTCCTTATCCAACATTTTGAGTGTAACGTTAAACTTATAATAATGTATTAATGTAGTAAATAATGTAAATAATGTAGTAAGACGCCAAGGTTGGATTAATGTTTTAAGCAAGTATTTTTTTGTAAACTGTAGTATTCTTTTTTTTCAGTATTCTGTGAGACTTACATGTTACTTGCATGAGACCTTCAAACTTACTGCGATCCGCTAATGAGGACAGGGTCAATACGCGAATGGTCATAAAGAGCTTACGTCATTTCTTGGAAGATTAATCATTTCAAAATTAAATACCTTTTGTTTGTAAACGATGTAGCTTTTAAATATATTACTCTATAATATTATAGTATTATCAGACATATACACAGATAGGTAACCAATATTTATAAAACGAGTAAATAAACCTAGGAGAAACTGATAGTTACATAGATAGATAGATAAGTTGATAGATAGACAGACAGACAGACAGACAGATAGGCAGGTAGATAGATGGATAGATATATAGACAGACAGACAGACAGACATATATATATATATATATATATAGAGAGAGAGAGAGAGAGAGAGAGAGGGATAACTAGACAGACAGACAGACAGACAGGCAGGCAGACAGGCAGGCAGGCAGATAGATAGATAGATAGATAGATAGATAGATAGACAGACAGACAGACAGACAGACAGACAGACAGACAGACAGGCAGACAGACAGACAGACAGACAGACAGACAGACAGACAGATAGACATATAGCTAGATAGACACAGACAGACAGACAGACAGACAGACAGACAGACAGAGAGAGAGAGAGAGAGAGAGAGAGAGAGAGAGAGAGAGAGAGAGAGAGAGAGAGAGAGAGAGAGAGAGAGAGAGAGAGAGAGAGAAGAGTAAGAGTGAGGTATGCAGTGTTACGACGGTCTCACTGATCGTCCTATGGTACAGTGGAATCAAATACAGACACCAATGAAGTCACTAATCACCAGCTTTAATTAATCAAAATAACAATTCGTAATCGACTCGTACAATAAATCAGCTTATATTGTCCACATGCAATAATAATCTCAGCTATAAAGAATTTCGAATTAATAGCAATCACTTGAGAATGTCAGCTAATGGCGTCCAGCATAATAATCACTAATAACCACTTGAGGCGCACTGAGTAAGTTGCTCGACGTAAACTGACTGACAAAGCCAGCTGCTCCTGTTTAAATAGGTAGCACAAGTGTTCCAGAATAATCCATAATATGCATCAACAGGCACTCGAAAACTTTAGAGCGTACTTCAGTGGGGCGCCTTGATAGCACCTGGTGGGCTAATCGAGAAGCGTGTAGAACAACACTCTCGCCTTTTCGATAGTGATCCGTAATTGCGTAACAATGGATACACGAGCAGAGTAAAACAGACGAAAATAATTTCTAAAACGAAATACGTTTCGGCAAAATGGAAAAATTTACAACAAATTAATAAAGGCATATAAAGGGATAAATTTTTGCTGTAGAATACAGTCGTGTACATTTAACACGTTACAAATGAAGTAATATTCGCAATTACGTGAACAGTACAATGTGTTGCAGTACAGTACATTTACAAACTCCACATTCCTGTGTTGTGTAGGCCTATACCGAGACTAAGCGCACTACACTTTATAATGAAACACAATCAACTGATATGCACTACAAACATTATTGGAAAAGAAAAAAAAATGCGATGTTATTTAGGAAATTATTAGTTGACATACTGAATAAACGGTGGAAATAAAATTAATGGACAATTTGTTCTTATAACTAAATATTTTGTCTTTTTTCTGCCACTCGGGTAAATGTAATTGTTTTCATAATTGTGGTCTAGAAACGTAGGCGAATAGCCTACATGTACAGCTACAGCTGGCTCTCGTGTCTTGGTCACCGAGACTTTGTTTCTGCATTCCAACTTCCCTTGTTACCTACATCTCTTTTCCATTTCTTCGTAGTCTTCTCGTTTCCCCGATACCGCGAGTCTGCTGCAAGAGATTTTATACGTCTAGTTGGAAACCAGTTTTACAACATTTTGAGCCATTGATCATCAGAAATTTGTTCCACTTGGGTACACCACATGAGGCGCTTTACATACACGTGATGCCTATTATTGTTTATTCTGCATGAATTTACTTCCTAATGTCTTATTCCTAACGTATTTTAGCCTGGATACTTTACATGATTTTCTCCAGTAGACCAGTCTACCGCTTGGGGTGTCTTCGTCTCCAGCACTAAAATCTAACGTGAGCTCTGGGTTCCAACACCAATCTTCTCCAAAGTCTCTTATACATTGGCATCTCAGTGTAACCTGTAACATCCATTCTTCTGAGATAATCTAGCACATCATCGAACTCTCATATCTTAGGCCGGGCTCTCTTTCTGCTATTACAGACTTGGGCTCTCAGGATCATCCATCCGCTCTAAGTGATCTAGCTATTGTATTCGTTGAGCTTTTATGAATCTTATAATGTACTCACGATTCAATAGCTCATCTGTCTCCTGGTTATTTTTTATTATCCATTCGTCATCTTCTTTGATCGGGCCACAAACACTTTTTACGATTTTTAAACCTTCCTTGTTTTAGTTGTTCTTTTTTTGTCAATATCCATGTATTTCCTCTATAAATAACAGCCGGTCGGATACCGCTTGGGGCTTCCAGGAGTTTGTTTGTTCATCACTCACCTTTCAGACCCTCAGGCGGCTATGCTTTCTAAGATGGTACAGTAAAAGCTCTTTCGAGTTACCTGATGTTTTATAAACCCAATAAATATAATTTCTTCAAATCAGCTGCCCAACAGCAAAAAAATGTGTACGTTGTGCAACCTTGATTTTTAACTACTTCAAAAATATTGTAGCATTATATTCAGTATTCAATGTCGACATATATTTTCAGGTACAAGGCAACGAATATATGGGTGTTTTAGTCCAACAGGTGTTCTGTGCTGGCCTTGACTTTGGGCGACCTAAAAGTTACTTACCCCTCACTGTATACTCTAAAGCTTCTAAGCGATGACATCAACGGGCTGTGTACTTAAATGTCATTCTGATATTTTGTTATTCTTTTTGTGTTGTATTTAAAGAACATTTGTCTGATTTCTTCCTCGTAATATTGTTACTTTTTATACTCCTTCAGTAACAATACTTTTTATGCCACTAACAATAAACAAGCCTATTTAATTTAATTGTAAATCAAATATAGACGTATGTAATATACATACAGTATACAAATGGAAAAGTAAATTTATAAACCAGATTTCCTTGACCATCTATTTCTATACTAACGAAACATCCGTAGCAATACTTAAAAGTAAAAATATATAATTAATGTTTAAGTCTGAAATGGCAATATTATGAAGTCACAAGGGAATATAATGATATTTAGGATGTTATTCATTATTTCCAAATTATTGCTATCTCTACGTTGTTACTATCAAAATTTTTACCAAACTTTTTTTACATCGATTATGCATTACCTCCTTTTACTTCCCTTGTTTCTCGGGTCTCCATTTTGTGTTTGTTCCGACGTTCCCGTTGCAGAGTTGCGAACATTGCAAACTTTTTACACCACGCTTTTTTGCGCCTTTTGCACTGTTGCAAGCCTCTCGCTCATTAACATGGGTCTGTAGCATGCCAATAAATTTTCTTAAACTATAAAGAAAAAAAATTCACTCTTTATTGTAAAAAATTGTATTGAAAAGTGTTTTACAAGATTCTCGGCTAGCCCAGCGTGTCTCTTCTGACAGTCTTAAGACCGTCTAATAACGTAGCACAACAAAGTACTTTCCAGAATGTTCGAGAGGACTTGTAAAGATGCAAATTACAATGGCATGCCGCCAAAAGGACGGAATGTAATTTTACAACCTCTGCGGGACCTATGTAAGCAACAGAGCCTGGCTTTGTCAGTTAGTTACCGTGGGCTTATTCTTTAGTGCGGATCGAGTGGTTGTTGAGGATTACTTAAAAGTGATTATTGTGTTATAATTAGTGCGGAACTCTTAATAGTTGACAATATTACTGCGTGTGGACAAATTTAACTTGAATTACGTATTGTATGAGTGTAACTTATTTATTTTATATTGTTTCTAATTAAAGCTGGTAATTAGTGACTACATCGGTGTCTGTATTTTGTTTCCACTGTACCATACCACGATCAGTGAGACCGCCGGAACAATACAATTACTTTAAAAGAGAACATTTTTTTATAATAAATTATATACCTTAGAAGTCAATAGCTAATTCATACAATAGTATTATTTATTGAAGTCTTTGCTCGAATTTAAAAATCCGAAGAATAAAAATTAATAAGAACATAATCTCAGCCGATTCAAAGAAAGCATAAGGTATCTAATACAGTGTTTCAGAAGATATTACGTTTAGCCATTAACACAATAAATATTGTTATAGCATTGAATAGTTAATTTTATTCTAGTGGCTGTGCCACATATGTTTTCATATAATTCCTTCCCTCCGCTTAGGCCTATGGCTTCCTACATAAATACATAAATATGTATTTATGTATACATTCATGTAAAAATATTTATTATAAGTATAAAATATATTCACACAGCGAAAAAAATAAAAAGGAACAGCCAGCATGTGCAGAAACAAATGTATTCAGAAGCAAATGTCCACTCATAATGAAGGTTAACATATACCAGAAAATGTCTCTTTACCGAAAGTCAGGTTATTGAACAGTATTAATCAAGTAAATATAACTTATTCTTGAATTAAATCCAAAAATGACTCTAGTAGAAAAATTGCTTTTTACATTAAATCTCTAGGTGTTCTATTGGAAGGCAAAATGTATTAACAATTTATCCTACACTAGCAAGTTTTAATTCCATTTTTATTAAAATATCCAAGCAAAAATTACTTAAAAACAAATTAGACAACAAATTTAGAAGGTAATAATAATAACAATATTACTATTGATCTTGATGATGATAATTTTCTTGGATAAGGAAGTGAAATGCAATTTACGCACATGTCAACAGTCCAAAATGGCGGTCTCCCGTTACCAGACTATCGACTAAAACACCCCTCCTCCATTTCAACTAGAACAATTGTCTAGAACCCTCTAACACATTATATCGGTCTAGGCCTTATTGATATCACAGGACTCGAAACGATCGAGGGCTGAGATATTACTGCCTATATTGCTAGACGATCAAGGACACCCTTTCTCTTCCGGAGTATACTCAAAAGCATATGATACCCGGACCCACTGATCTTTTAATGGATGGACAGGCTCTACAATTGCATCCGTAGTGATGTGTCTCCATCTCCAGGTGTCTTCTGTGTTGAGCCAAGCGGTCACGTTTAGAGAATGTGTGCTCCGCATCGCTCTATATTCCCGGGCAGCAAACGCTGTCGGGTGATGGTGCCTTTCCTATCCTACAGAGGTAGGATAGAAAATATCCATTTACACTTAAAAATTGCATAATATATTTAACTGCTTACCCAGCACATGGCAGGGTTTATAAACACTGTTGCCGAAAAGATTCAATAACAATTCTATGGAATATGTAACTACTAACGGACAGTCAATAACAGCCTACAAGATCGTAGAAGAAATGCAGATAAACGGCAGGGACTAAATATTATGAATATACTCGACAGGATTACCTAATATCGGCTAAAATGGTTGAACATATCCGAATGGAGGACTGGAGCGTCCCCAAGAACTACTATATTATAAGCCAAACGAACGGAGAGGTGTAAGCGGACTTTCGTGGAAGCGTTGGAGTGACCAGCTTTAGTCTATCTGTTTGGGACCGCAACAAAACATTTTTGGTTTAGTCCTTGGTGAAGATAAATAGAGATGATGATGATGATACTTTTACCATTTGTTAATTTGGTGTTTTCTGTTTTCTTCCACAGACCACATACAATATCACAATGCAGTTGTTAAGATGATGTACTTACATAGATGTAAAAATTGTATGAAAATGAACTCGAAAATAACTGGTACAATCACAAACTAAAGACTGTTGTAGAAAGGATTCGATAAAAATTCTATGGAATATGTAAGTGCTAACGACAACTGTCCCCCAGTCCCAACGACAAGTAGGATAGGAAAGCGTTTCCAGCCATTGTTACTGGCTGTGAACTGAGGCAAATAGTATTAATAATAAAATGACCACACATTCCTTATGGAATTGCGATCATTCAATTTCTTCAGTTGTTGGAAAATTTATCTAGTTCCCAATACATTTTTTGGGATTAATACACATTTTCTGACACTTAATTTTCTGTTAATTTGTATGTCAACGCTTCTTCAAATACGCTTTTGTAAATTTTCTAGTTCCACATTTGTTCTTTCCATTTTCTTACAATTCCCATGCTTGTCGTATCCCTCTTTACCTGGTCCTGACATCGGGTTTTTTTCTGTTTCTCTCACTCCACTTCATTTCCAGTTGAAGTCTACTTGTTGGCCTACTTATTGAGCCATCTTCTCTTCCTACACACATGATCAAATTGGCGTCAACATTGGACATTATAATTAATATAATTATAACGTACAAATTGTATAAATAATATGTTATATAAATTGTATAACATATAATTTATTAATCAATAATAAATATTTATTGCATATAATTAATAAATTATTTCCTCTTTCAATGTCTCTTTTATGTTGTCTACTAATTACTTTTTATAAATTTCCTTTCAAACACTCGCAGCCTTTCTTCATCTTCCTTTGTCAAACGTATCATGTCATGTCATATTAAATAAACAAATTTATCTCATTAAAACCATGAACAGTCAAGTCCTTTCATTATGCTAACAACATTCACAAGTAATCAAATACGTTAAAAATAGAGGAAAGAAAATTGTGTCACACATCCCATGATACAGTTTTATAACCGATCAAATTTTTGGGAAACACTAATGAGAAGCGCGATAAAAATTTAGAAGTAATATTTAACAACTGAATTGTTAAGATTGTGATGCAAGTTCCCTTTGTCAGACAGGCCGTACTTTAAAAGTGTGTTTCGCTAAACATGCTATGATACAGACTGTTTTCAGACAATACAATCAACTAAAACTTGTCTCATTTTCAAGGACAGATTACAAAGGCGTTGAATTGGACTAGGCGTGTGGGTGAGTCAATATCAGTTAAACGAACTATGAGACCATTTTTACGTAAATATACATTGCCAATAATTTAAAACGTATAGGTTCATAAATCAAACCTATATTGAACTTGAAAGTATACAAGCGATAGCGATATTGTTTGGAATATATAGTAAAATATGAAATATACGTTGATATGTATCTCGTTGGTCATACGAGTGAGTTTGTAAGGAATTACTGTTTTCATTTTACACTAATAAATATTGTTTGCGGTATTAATCGAATTGACAATAGTTAATAATATCTCTAAAGTTAAATGATTTTATTTTTTCACGTTCTCAGTTACTAATGAAAACGTTTATATAATCTGATATTAAGTTGTAATTTTGTATCTTTTATAGAAATGCATATGAATTTACGTTCTCTGTTTATGTGTGTTTGGAATTATTTATCAATTTGGCAATTTGCTGGCAGTAAATTTCACGCATTGTCAATTTTTGAGCATTTTTCAATACAGTATACAAAATACTCGTGAACACTTACGAAAACAAAAAGTCATCGGTAAATTAATACGTAATTTTATCAATGCAAATTAAAGTATAAGAAAAATAATATTAAACCATTTAAAAAACGGTAAAAAATAAAATAAAAGCTATAAAAAACATGACATAAAATATAATAATAAAAAATATATAATATTTCATAATAAAATATAATAATTATAATAAATGTTGTAATACCAAACAATAAAACTGACCCATAAGCAAATATAGAATAATAATAACAATAAAATTAAGCAACAGGCAACATCTATTTTTGTAAGCCAAGATTACAATATATTCCACTGCATTAGAAACAATATCCAAACATAAATAAGTCATACGCTAAAAATTATAGTGCAAATTATGAAAGTTACAATGGAAAGATTGCTAACAAATTTATGTAGCCCAGACAGCAAAAAATTAAATAAACATTACTTTGAACACTTATATACATATACAACCAAACAAAGTTTTACAAATAACTTTGCATTACGCGCCGCATATGCTGTGTCCGAGTTCCCTGACATTAGCAACACCACAATGGTAGGAAATTTCCCTACACGAAGGCACGTCAATGGATATTAAGGAAAACCAACACCTATTAAAACGTAGACTACAAAACGCATTAGTACTGCACAAATATTAATCAATACAAAACGTGATACAGTCTATAAAAGTTTAGATTTTGGAAATGTTGGAAAATCAAAATTAACCACCAAATTCGTTCATAAACCAAAAATTTAGCTCCAATAAAACAAACACCAAACGACAGCAATAGTCAGCCGAAACAGGCGTACTTCACCGGATAGCAAACCGACATGGCTGACGATGAGCACACTTCTTGATGCTTAAACATGTCTAAAGGTAGCTACAAAGCTCCTTGATTACAGATTTTTAAAATATTCGTGTAGATGTAACCCGTCGCTCTTCTGAATATCCTCTATGTCAGGCATTTTATTCTGTTTGCTTACGAATCTTCTTAATTTTAATGACTCCTGTATTCCAAGACATTTGTGATTTGCCACGTTTCCTCCCATCGTTTCGCTTTGGATTTTCTTGTCAACCAGTTTTCTGTCTGTTCCAAGTGACATCCTATGTATGTCAGAAACACTAACGTAGTCTCTCATGATCTCATAATGGTTTTTTATTCCTTTGTTTGCCTTCAGTAATACACTTGGGACTCTAGTTCTTCTTAAGTAATCCATTTCTACAACGACCAGTCTTATTTTTAAACGTTCAGAGCATGTAGATGAAAGGCAACAGGCTAAATTTATAATTTCAAGATCTTCTCATGACTGTATTTGTGTATGAACAAAAATCGTTCTCCTTGCTGAATTAACACTCTCATAAATAATAACGTTTATTTCTACCTGAATACTATGTTTAATAAATCTAGCTAATAAATTTAAATAACTCCGTAAAACCATTTAAATTAAATATCCACGGCCAAATTTATAAAGCTTGAGTATTCATCAATCCGTACCTCGTATAAACCAAGGGGATAATGTTTTAAAATAACACAGTTTTTAGACGATAACCACGTTTCATTGGTGTCGTATACTAAACACAGTGCACACTAAACTATGTGAAATTCTTAGTGACACAGCTGAGAATCCACTGAGGATGCTACAACACAGAATGGGCGAAACATTTAGTATTAACAACGGTATCAATAGTACGGGTTTGTCGAATCAAGAAGTGTTGTTATTTAAAGATCCGAGTATGCAAGTCTACATAATTAGGGATAACGTGTTCAAAAGAGTTATCTTATTTCCTATTAAATGCAAGCTTTTGCCAAGGAGACATTGTTTTACATTAAGCACACCCAACTGCTTGAAAAATTGTTAATTTAACGTGTGACATATTACAATGCCCGAGATTTATTTACATTTGTCAAGGTTAATTTTACTTTATTATTATTACTTCTTTCGTTCATTCCACTTTTGTTTCATTTATACACATCTGGGCTCTGATTACATCTATCACTACACTACTGTGATATTACATCTATCTGTTGCTTCACTATCACTTTTTATTCTTTGCCACTATTCCTTTATTTTCTGTCTCTCCTTATCGTATCGTTCTCCTTACGATAAAACCCTCTTGATAACAGATCCTTTACCTCAGAAATTTTTGTCTTGGAATTTTCTCCGTTTCCTTTATTCCTATATCTTCATTGTTATCATAGTTTTCTAGATCCTGATGGATGTCTGTTACACATATCTACTTCCTTCAGTTCTCCTGGAAGGTAAGGGTCTTGTTTTCTACCGATTCCGGTTCCATCCCTCTAAGATGTCTATAGAAAAACATTTGTCTTTCATGTCTTCGAAGGCTTACTTGGCCGGAGTTAATGGTGTTATTATTTTCTGATTCGGGGCTGTTTGCCCGTGGTCCAGTGCTCTACATATCAGCAGACCTTTTGACCGTGCCGTTGACGGCCATCTGTGCCATTGTGCCATTACCATAGTACTGTGGTCACTGACGTGACATCTACGTTAGTTGTGGCTCAATTTGTACTGATGATGGCCATTATTGGCACGGTCAAAACGTCTGCTGATATGTACAGCACTGGACCACGGCTAAACAGCTTGGAATCAGAAAATATTAACAACATTTTTCTTTCCTTTATTGTGGTCTAGAATTTTTTAAACTTTTTATAGGGCTGTTGCTTTAGGCTCAAATAAAATGTTACCCGTATGCTCATACTTTTGGGCAATAGTATTTTTTCTATAAATGTCCTTTTGTTATTTTCTTTCCGCGAGTCTTTTGATAGCTATTATCTCTGCCTCATAAATCCATTCCGGTTTTACTGTCGTTCTGTAGTACTTGAATTTAGCTTGGTAGGTTAGTGATTTTCATGTGTAAGTTTACTGCCGTATCTAAACATTACCGTTATTCATTTTTTTTTAATTGTCTCCAAGTCACGTTACTAAATATTTAGAATTAATATTAGGCAATTACCTGTATTAACTTCCGTCTTGTGACTTATTTAGTTTTTTCTTAAAACAACGCGGTTTCGAGAATAAATTCTCATCATCAGGTTTAAAAGTACTATAAAAACATCAAATTCACCCAACAGGGGGGGGGGGGGTCGTCAACTATTTAAAATACACAAACACAAAAACACCACACATAATTAAACACCGACACAGTCACGGCACAGTCCGATACGCATCGTCTCGTTGCCAACGACCAACTGTTGCACTTTGTCTTATACGACCGTTATCATTGCCCGCTGACCCATCGATATCGATGGCCGTGTTGTACAGCAGATTCGATTGGAACGAAACTTTGTCATTAAGTAGCTGGTCCGTTTGTAACTTAGAAGCCCTGTATATCTCATATTCCTCCACAGCGTTCATGTATGCACCCTTTTTACAATTATGAAGCAGTTTAAAGTTTGTGTGGAAGTCTGAGTACTTATGATTATACAGCATTAAATGCTGAGCGTAACTGGATCTAGTTTTCGAGATATCACTTTTGGGCAGGTGTTCTTTAAAACGTTCAGCTGACGGCCTGCCCGTTTGTCCTATATAGAATTTGTCACAGTCATCGCATTCAAGCTTGTACACGCCAGTTTTCTCTTCAGCCGGGATATGAGTTCTTTGTCCCAAACGTTTTTTGATGTTATTTGTGGTTTTAAAGGCCACTGCTATTTTACTCATCGCATTCAAGCTTGTACACTCCAGTTTTCTCTTCAGCCGGGATATGAGTTCTTTGTCCCAAACGTTTTTTGATGTTATTTGTGGTTTTAAAGGCCACTGCTATTTTACTCATCGCATTCAAGGTTGTACATTCCAGTTTTCTCTTCAGCCGGGATATAAGTTCTTTGTCCCAAACGTTTTTTGATGTTATTTGTGGTTTTAAAGGCCACTGCTATTTTACTACCAGTCATTGTAAAGAATGAGCTGAAAAAACGTAAAATAGCAGTAGCCTTTAAAACCACAAATAACAACAAAAAACGTTTGGGACAAAGAACTCATATCCTGGCTGAAGAGAAAACTGGAATGTACAACCTTGAATGCGATGACTGTGACAAATTCTATATAGGACAAACAGGCAGGCCGTCAGCTGAAAGTTTTAAAGAACACCTGCCCAAAAGTGATATCTCGAAAACTAGATCCAGTTACGCTGAGCATTTAATGCTGTATAATCATAAGTACTCAGACTTCCGCACAAACTTTAAACTGCTTCATAATTGTAAAAAGGGTGCATACATGAACGCTGTTGAGGAATATGAGATATACAGGGCTTCTAAGTTACAAACGGACCAGCTACTTAATGACAAAATTTCGTTCCGATCGAATCTGCTGTACAACACGGCCATCGATATCGATGGGTCAGCGGGAAATGATAACGGTCGTATAAGACAAAGTGCAACAGTTGGTCGTTGGCAACGAGACGATGCGCATTGGACTGTGCCGTGACTGTGTCGGTGTTTAATTATGTGTGGTGTTTTTGTGTTTGTGTATTTTAAATAGTTGACGACCCCCCCTGTTGGGTGAATTTGATGTTTTTATAGTATTTTTAAACCTGATGATGAGAATTTATTCTCGAAACGCGTTGTTTTAAGAAAAAACTAAATAAGTCACAAGACGGAAGTTAATACAGGTAATTGCCTAAACTAATTCTAAATATTTATTACCATTATCTTTCTCGCCCTTTCTTCAATCGTTAGTTTCTCATTGATTCTCGGGGTCAGACTCTCATCTAAGTACTTAAACTATTGGACCCTTTTGATATCACCATATTATGATTATTTTTATCTTTATTATTATATTTCATCATCATCATCATCATTATTATCAGCATTAATAATAACAACAACAACAATTACACTACTCTTTCAACTATGTAAAAGATGGGGGCGCAAGCTATTAATTTAAGTTATGGCACACAAGTTAGACTAGATAACATTACGTGCTGAAGACAGATCCAGTACATGTTCAGTTTCCAAAATCTTGCTGCTTATTCAATATAATGAAGACAATTTATTAATCTAATTGTCAAGTATTTATTTGTTTGTGTTGCAGACTATTATAATAATTACTTTTTATTTGTTGCGTTCACTGGATACGCAACTGTACAACTAGCACATCTAGTGTAACATATTAAGGTTTTAATAAAATTCTTAGTATCAATTTCTCTGGTGATATTCAGCAATTTATTCCTGTTTTAATATCGCGATCCATGTAATCCACGTAACAATATGTTGATTACCGCGTTGCCTTAAAGCCTATTGCGTTACAGTATTCTCTAACTTTGCGATGTTGATACAGTTTTCCTGGAAATGCTTTCTATACAGCGCGGTTCAATTTAAGGCTTTTCAATCGGAATTAACATCGCATCTACAACACAGCCTGAGGTGTCCAAGAAACACAAGCTGCTGACGTATTTGTTGTACTTTGTTTAATGTATTTTATCGGAGGTTCATCATAAACAATTGTTTTGCAGTGGAACACTGTCTTAGATAAAATAATGGGATTAGAAGTTATGGTTATTTAAAGTTTAAGTTATAAGAGATGTTATAATACGGGAACAATGTAGACTACAAAAATCTGCATTTTTATTTTGGTGTAATAAGATGTTTTCTTATTGATGGGCAGTGTAATAAAGTTTGCTATTTAGGCTGAAAATCAATCCGTTTATGAAACAATGAATCTGTCACTGAACAGAAAGTCCGCTGAAAAACATCCAGATTTAAAACATGTTGAGTCCTACAAGTCAAAATGTTTAACAAACAAATAATATATTGTTACGACATCACAGAACAATCTACGAGTTTGTCGAACGATCCATTGGAATCCAGCTATAATGTTGCGTGCGTATGTGATGTCAACATGCGCTGGCGCGACTTTTCTGGATGACGCCAGCTGCGCGGACTTTGCCAAGGCCGCAATTAATTACGTCGTAGCTTAGAGATAAGGCGTAATCAATACCGGAGACTCAACACCGATACGCCAACCTCCTCGGAGGCCTACATTATCTAAGCAAAAGGTAATGTTTCGGTTAGTACAGGACATGTTGACAGAGGGAGTAATCACACCTTCGTCAAGTGCTTGGTCTTCTCCTTTAGTGCTGATAGCGAAGAAGGATGGTGGACTGAATTTCTGCGTAGACTACCGGAGGTCAAATGACGTTACAAAGAAAGACCATTACCTCCATCCATTACCTCGCGTTGACAATACACTCGACACGTTGTCCGTTGCATAATGGTTTTCCACATTGGACATGAAGAGTGGATATTGGCTAGTTGGTCTTCTTCATCAAGAAGACAAGGAAAAGACCGCTTTCTCGACCCCAAGTGGCTTATTCCTATTTAACGTCATGCCATGTGGACTCTGTAATGCACCGGAAACATTTGAAAGATTGATGGACCTGGTATTCTAAGGCCTGACGTTGAAAACTTGCCTTCTTTACTTACACGATGTCATAGTAATCGGGAAGACTTTTAACACCATTTGGAAAACCTTAAGGAGGTTCTAACTCACGGTGCCCAACTGAAGCTGAGCCTGAAGAAGTGTTCTCTATTCCAGAAGAAAGTACAGTATCTGGACCATCTGGTTTGGCAGCGGGTGTTAGCATGGATCCTACTAAAGTAGACATCGTAAGAGACTGGCCAGTGAAGAAGAATAAACACGAAGTTCGGAGTTTCCTGGGGTTATGCTCATATTACAGACATTTTGTGAAAGGCTACGCTACTATTGCTAAACCACTACATGAGCTAACGTAAAATAAACGAAACTTCCAGTGGTCGAGAGAGTGTGACTAAGCATTTAGGACTTTGTAGATTGCATTATGTTCGCAATCCAGCTTCCGAAAGGGAAGTACGTCGTAGAGGACGAAAGCAATACTGGTCTTGAAGCAGTTTTGTCTCAAGTGCAGAACGGTGAAGAACGAGTAATAGCGTATTACAGCAAGACACTTTCTAAACTATAGAGAAGTTATTGTGTTACAAGGAGAGAGTTGTTGGTGATTTTCAGAGCATTGGAGCACTTCCATAAATACCTCTTTGGAAGGAAGTTTTCACTACGCACCGTCCATCTTGCGCTTGCATGGCTCTTGAGATTTAAAAATCGGGAAGAGCAGTTGGCAAGGTGGCTAAAAAGTCTGCAAGAGTACAACTTGAAGGTACGACATCGGCGATGGCGGCTGCATGGTAATGCAGATGACTTATCACGAAGACCGTGCCTGGAAGACTGCCGACATTGCCACAGAAAGGAAGAACAAAACAACATGTTCAAGCCATCACTGTAGATGTTCTGGCAGACGGCTGGACGACACAAGATTGTCGGCAAGAACAGATGACTGATGAAGAAATTGGACCAATCTTGACAGTAAAAAAGGAAGGTCGCCGCCCGGATTGGGAAAGGTACCTGCCATGGTTCTGAAGTGCTAAAGAGCTACTGGGCACAATGGAAATCTCTTACATTAGAAAACGGATTGGTGAAAAGGGCTTGGGAAAGTGCAGATGGACAAAACGTGGTCATGCAGTTGATAGTTCCCCGAAGTAAAGTGCAGTCTGTTTTGAAGGAGATGCATGATGGGACGTCTGGAGGCCATTTGGCATTAACAAAACCCTTGACAAAATACGGAAGCGATTCTATTGGCTTCATCTTCGCCACGACGTAGAGGAATGGGTTCAGACATGTGAAATATGTCCTGCAAGCAAGGCCCCATAAACAGAAGCAGGGGGAAAATGGAACAGTATAACGTTGGGCTGCCTTTTGAGAGAAATGCCATAGACATTGCTGGACCATTCCCAGTTACTGACGATGGAAACCGGTACATCATGGTTGTAGGTGACTACTTTGCTACGTGGGTGGAAGCCTACGCAATTCCAAATCAGGGGTTACCACTGTGGCAAAGGAGTTAGTTCACAAGTTCTGTTGCCATTATGGAGCCCCTATGGAAATCCATACGGATCAAGGGAGAAATTTCGAATCAGGATGGTTAAGAGATTCAATAGGACACTTGAGCAGCATCTTTCGAAGGTTGTTGACGAGATCCAAACGGACTAGGGCCAACGTATACCACTGTTCCTCATGGCGTAGAGATCATCAGTACACGACACAACCGGCATGACCCCAGCAAAATTGGTGTTTGGGCGGCAGATTCGTCTTCCTTGGACTTGATGTTCGGTAACCTGTGACTCAGTCCCAAGAGACACAGAACTATTCCTCGCAATTAGAAAACCATCTGCGAGAAATGATTCGCTTGATAAGAGGACAGCTGAAGATTTCCAGTGATAAAATGAAAATTCGGTATGACATTCGCAGCAATAGTGTGGGTATCCAAAAAGGAGATCAGGTCTGGTTGTTCAACCAGTCGTGGTCGCTCACCTAAGTTGCAAAAATAACAGGGAAGGACCCTATACTGTAAAAAAAAAAGAATCAACGATGTTGTTTATCGGATTTAACAGGAAGGACAGCGAAAATTCAAGGTCGTCCACCTAGATCGCCTGGCTAAGTACTACTTCAGAGACTGTTTGCCATTTCGGGACGAACAGGCTTAAGGAGGGTGCTGTGTTACGACATCACAGAACAATCTACGACTTTCTCGAACGATCTATTGGAATCCAACTATAATGTTGCGTGCATATGTGATGTCAACATGCGCTCGCGATGCTTTTCTGGAAGCCGCCAGCCGCCAGCCGCCAGCCGCCAGCCGCGCGGACTGTGTCAAGGCCGCAATTAATTACGTCGTAGTTTAGAGATAAGACGTAGTTTGGAATCTTCTGGTTTGTGAGCGTTGCATAAATACAAGGCGTCAGCGGCTTCAGTTTTCACTTATAGTTGCGATATATTTACAGTGCGGTTCGAGTTATTATCGGGCGATATTATTTGGTGCATTCAAGTGGTTATTAGTGAAGTGTTGCGTTTTGTAATCGGGCGGTATAATTGTAATACAATTGTGTTGAATATTAGTTGGCATTTTCTTGCGTGTGAACAATTTTTATTTGATTTGTTGTAAGAAACTGTGTTATTAATTTCGAACTGTTTAACTGTGAAAATTAAAGTTGGTGATTAGTGACTTAATTGGTGTCTTGTATTTTGTTTCCACTGTACCGACGACGATCAAGTAGACCGTCGTAACAATATCTACCTCAGTTTACAAAGGATTTTAAAAATACTGTATAACAACACTTGGTATGTTTCACAGTTTTTATTTAACTCTGACAGCTGTTTCGACTTATTAAGCCATTGTCAAAGTGATGAGTGAACACCTAAACAGAGGATATAAGGGTGGTGGACATCTGTTTAGGGCGTGTATCGGACCATGTGTGAGGTGTGAAGATGGCGACGGCGGGTTGCAGGAGCTAAGGGAAGGTCAAGTGTCTGTAAAAACTAAATATAATCTGAATTGCAAAATATAAAATTAACTAAACTAAACAACAGCTTTTAATAAACGGGATACACGGAATTCAGTTTGTTCATTTGTTAAATTTTTGTTAGATTTTATTGCTTTTTTAACGTCTAGAATTTCTACCAAATCAAACATTTTTTTTACCTTTTTGTATGTTGTGGAGTAGTGTTATGTTTTTTGTATTTATGAAGTGATTGTTCTGTAAGCAATAATCTGCAAAACCTGTATTGGTTAAAATCGCCCTCTTATATTCAGAAATGCGATGTTTCGGAGCACGGCAACATTGTCCGATATAAATAGCTTCGCATTCTACATAGTGTATTTCATAAACTCCATTTTCTCTCTAAAAATGAAATGGAATTTTTCTCCCTAAACACATGTCTACCACCCTTATATCCTCTGTTTAGGTCTCCTCTTTGACAGTGACTTAAGATGTCAAGAGAGGTGTCGGAGTTAAATAAAATCTGTGAAACGTACCAAGTGATTATATATTTTTAAAAACCTTTGTAACTAATATGTTTCACCAAGAGGCCAAAGAGTCATCCATTAATACCTCAGGTTAGGCTACCCTACACGAAACAAATTTTTACAATTAAATAGTCTATTGGGCCAGTTTTAAATAGAACAGGAGTGAGACTAATCAATGAACAAGTACGTGGAACACATTAGCACTAACAGTATGCGTAGTAATAATACCTATATCATCAGTTTTTCTACAAATGGCTGATTATGAGTAAATTCTGTAGAAACATTGACGTAATTGTTTTAAGACTGTCTAGTTAATGAGCGAAACTCAGAATACCTGTCTAAAATTTACCAGAAACCTTTGTTTGTAACCTTTGTCAGCTTTCTGATTTAAGTCGTAATGTTTTACAGTATTGTGTAAATTGTATGTTTCTAAATTATGATTGTTTGTTAACACCAGTAGGCAGTGAAACATGGTAAAAATAACTTTTAATAATTACGTAGTGAACATCCCCTAATCTGTTTTAGTTATAGGTAATATATTACTTTGCTATATGTTGACTGTTATAGGTATAAACAATTTATGTACCAATCTAATATCCAATTGTTGATTAATGTTTGTTTAATTAATTAAAATAACATTACATTTAATAATTTAAATTGTAATACTGTATAAATTAAGTTCTCTCGTACTATAATTTGCTCGCTTTCTTACAGATAATTTGAAGATGTAAACAAACTATCATAAGTCTTCACATAAAAACTGATACATACATACACATGCACACACTCACATCACCAACACGTTCACCCAAATATTTAATTGTTTCGTTATGTTTGATATTTCTTTTGTATTTCATACATAGGTTCCTGAAGATGACAATAAATATTGTCGAAACGTCGACGCAAAATAACTAAAATTTGTATTATTGACCGATCCTCACTAACCATCCACTAAAACATTAATATTATAATTCAGTGATGCAACATTTTACATATAATTAAATAATATTTGAAAATATTCCTTTCTAAACATAAACTTTCCACCTCCTAAAATAAATTATCTATTTTATAACTTTCTTTTTTTCTAAAAAAAGTTTGTAACATATGAAGCTTGTTAATGCCGGTGGCGTCGGAGCCATGTTGTGAGTTATCTTGTGTTTGAGATCGTATTTCCAAAGTTAATTACACAACTACTGCTTCAAACAATTTATTATAAAAGCACGATTACCGTCAACCGATACACACCCTCTCATAATATATTTCCTGCTTAGCCGTTTTATAGAGAAAATTAAATAAAACAATTATAAAAACAGAATTATTATGTAATCTTTGTGATCACACTAATGTGATATTTGTTATGGCGTATGAAAGTTGGACATTTAGTAGTGTAGCGCTCGCTGACGTGTGCACCAATAACCTCAAAAACTGTACAGCCATTTGCCAGTACTCTGTTGAACAGTACGCATCTCCGTTCCCGACGTACTCATATTTATAGAAGTATTCAATAAATAAAATGGTTTGCTGGATAACGTGTTATATTATTAAACATTACAGTTCATTTCTCTTTATTTAGTGGTCGAGTCACCCCGTCAGGTAAAAACTTTCTATCAGATTTATTGATTCCTAAATCATTATTTTGACATTCCATATTACCTTTCGAAGTTTTTTAATTTAATAAGTGCACCATTGACATTACTTATTAAAACTCTATATAAATAGAGTTACATAATTCTTAGGATGACATATTTTCTTAACGAATTGACTAATGGAATTTTTATCTTTTACTCACAACAATAGTTTTCTCTTGTTGAATAAGGGCGTTAAAAAACACACACAAATTTACGTTTACATATTTCTTGGTATTCTTGGTACAAAATGTACAAAATATCAGTCGGCTGATAAAATGTGTCAGTAAACAAAATGCAAGAAGTTGAAGTATTTAGGTGAAACTGAATTTGTAGAATATTATGATCTGTCTGTGAGACGTTACACAATAAATTTTACTTGAAATCGTTATCATTTTCTTTCACTTTTAGGTAACAGCTCTCTCTGATATTGCTTATTTAAAACACGTCGCTTTGCTGAATACATAGTAACAACGGAACCAGTACCATTACACAACTATTTCTTACACTGTTTAATAAATTTATGAACATTTCATCTGAGTGAATTTGTCTGGGAATTTAATGAATTTCCAGTTAAATCTGTGACTGAAATTCCAACTTTGACTCCCTTACACAGACGACATAAGAATAAAAATTCTACTTGAGGTATTGCTAAATAATATGTTAAATATTTATGCTGATGATTCGTCTTAAAAGATAACGTTGTTGTTGTTGTTCGTTGTTCTTTTTGTCGTTGTTTTTTTATTATTATTAATATTATTATTATTATTTATATTACTCTTAATACTACTATTACTAATACTATTACTATTAATATTACTATTACTATTATCATTATTATCATCATCATTGTGAATATTTTTTTTTTCGTTTTACGTCATTGCATGTCAACAACCGATTGTTCTGCATTCAAAGGTCCTCCAGGGGTTTTTTCTTGATCTTCCATGTTAATAGATTTGAAGAGTATGTTTACATCAAAACTTTTACCGTAATAACATATTAAAAATATTTCAGAACTCGGTCAAGCAAGACTCACTGAACTGATAATTGAACTGAAATCTTACCCAAGAAAAATTAATGAAAACCTTGAGTACAGGGTGACCCAAAATTTACTTGACACTGGAATTCAAAAAAGCGAACTGAATTTATTTATAGCTGGGCAACTTACTGTTATTATTAGTAACAGTTATTTTTTATATTCAAACTGCTTTTCATCTTCAGAAATACATTTTTCAAGTCTTTCTGGAACACTATTACACACTCTACGGCATAGGATTTAATCACTGTCCAAATCATTGGTTGCTTCGCCTATGTAAACTTTAAGTTGTTCAATGGTCTGAGGCTTTTTAGAATAAAGAGAGTCCTTGACGATACCCCATACAAAAAATCCACAATTCATCAGTTCACAAAACTGAAGTTATCTATCTAAGTCATATTCGAGTAACCCATGATGTAAATTTAATTTTTTTCTTCTGAAAAATTCATTGCACTGACCTTCGTAAAATATCCTGCAGCTCAGAAGGTGATCTTCTTGTTGACTTTTGTGAACTTTGAGTCACAGTATAACAAACGGACAATCCATTTTCCTCTCTTTAGGCTGTTCTTGGGCGGTCAGATCTTGGTGCATCTATAACAGATACCTTTTTTAAAATTATCTCATAAGTCGTACAAAGCTCGTCTAGCCGGCAGATTTGAATTAAAATGTTCATTCCAGTCATTAATAACTGCAGTACACCACTTTTATAAAAAGTTTTTAGTGCAAAAATCTTTTCTTATTTCGTTAATTAACATCGCAACTACGTATCTGTAGATAACCAACTCGCACTCAGTGGAATTACTCACTATGCAACTGACAAACTAGACAGGTGCGTTAAAATCACAAACAGAATTATCACTGTTGCACACCACTATAGAAAAATTATTCCGATTAGAGCTTTCAAGCTTCTCAGCTCATCGTCAGATCAGAATTAACAAGCAGACGTAAGGCCAAATCCTTCACAACCCCACCCCTCTGTCGTCACACAACAAGCTATAATTCAAATGTCCCTTCCCAACCACCGAGCCCTGTCACTCCCGTCTGGACAGTTACTTATTTTTCTAGCACATAATTTGTGTTTATGTGTTGTGTGTGTGTGTGTGTGTGAGTGTACATTTCTTTTAAACCTAAAGTTGCACCGCCTTTCTCATTCACACTTGTGGGCCCAGCCACTCACCCTTACTTTAAAAACCTCCAATTAGTCCTACGCAATTTAATTCTTAATCTTATCTATCTGTCCTCTATCTTTTACTTTTTAATTATAGTGTAAAATATTTCTTCATTATCAAATTTAGTTTTAGTATTCATTAAATTGTCTAACCTTTTTTCTCTTTCTTTCAATATTTCTAACTACTCCCTAAGCTTCCTTTCAACTGTGTTATTTACTACTTTTACAATTTCATAGTCTTCCAAAGGATTAACGAACTTATAGTTCTCTTCTATGAAATGTCTTGCGTATAACAAATTCGTTGTTCTATTACCTTCTCCACGTTTGTGGTCAGACAACCTGCATACAAATTTCCGCCCTGTCTCACCTAGGTACACTTTGTTGCAGTCTTTTCATTTTAATTTATAAATTCCGCTTCTCTGTAATACTGCGATTTTTTATATATTTTTATTCCTTATCTTATCAAATACCGTTTCACATTTTTTTAATAGCTATATCTACTCCGTATTTATTAACACATTTTATAATTTTTCCAGTATGTGATCCTTTATCAAAACATTTTATAATTTTTCTAGTATGTGATCCTAGATCACATAGTATCCTACCCTACATATTATTTATCCTAGATCACATATTTATTAAATCTTTTCCGATCTGACGATGGGCTGAGAAGCTTGAAAGCGCTAATCGGAATACTTTTTCTAAAGCGGTGTGCAACAGTGATTATTCTGTTGTAGACAGGTGTGTTGTATTGCCAACCACCTGTCAAGAAAACATGATAGGTTTGTAATGCCAACATTATGGAAAAAAATTATTGTACCCCATTCTGCTGGTGTAAATAAATTCAGTAGGGGTTTATTTAAACAAGTGTCAAGTAACTTTTGCGCCACTCTGTATAACGGCACAGATAAAGTACATTTCATTTTGCCGTGAATATGTTATGATAGAGGTTTACAGTCTGCATAGTATTTAAGTGTAATGAACTACCTTCGTATGATAAACGGTAGCAAAATTACAAGTCTTTGTTTTTACAGAACATATAGGATAAGAAACCGACATTGACTTTAGGGAATGTGCAAGCGTCTGGCCGTGTTCCGTGCTTCAAAAGAGGTCCCGCCGCACAAACAACTATATTTGGGGGCTTCTATGTAAAATTTTATTTGCTACCGGCCCGGCCGTGGTATCTCAATTAGACGTTGTCCACTCAGAGTGAGAGTTAGCCAAGGACGGGTTCAAGATTTACCTGGCGCAGATGGTTGTTGACCAAGAGCGCTGATAAGGGGATTACCATAAAAAACGGTCGTATGGGCGTTAGAATTCCTTGGTAATTGACCATATATTTGCATCCAAGGAAAGGACACAACGGATGGTCTGATTAGATGTAAGGTAAAGAGCTGTGCAGGCCGATCTCAAATCTAGGTCTGGAAGAGACTGAAGCTTTCGCTTATGGGTCTTTGCCACGTAGACCGATACTGGGAACGCGAAGGCACCAGATGCGTGGAAACGGTGAGTTAGCCTTGGAGCGGGAGCAGAGTTTTATTGCTGCAGAGCAGGAGTCGGAGTTGATGTAAACAAATGACTCTTTTGCGGGTTACTTGTTTGGAATCTGTCTACCAAGTAAGACGCTGTCGAAGTGAAGCCTTAGATACTCCACACAGTGTTCTGCGTCTGGAGAAAACTACAGCTGTGAAGATGAAAAACATTTGATAAAATATATTATATACTGTAGTGTTGTTTACGGCTACATATCATAGACTCTTGGACGAGAGCGCTTGTCACAAATGAAGTAAACAACTATTGAAGTAAACGGAGTGTTGAAGTACATAAATCAGTTTAAGAGCAAAGTTGCCACACTACGTAAAAAACATTTTATGCTTAAACGAATAGTCTACAAAATAAAGCCGAGAGAAGAAAAAATATTGTATAATGTATACAGTAAACAAAAATATATTATATGTGTAGAGTTAGATTAAATTAATATCGCACGTGATTCAAGGTGTTTTACATTGAAATGCCATTGCGATTACACCAGCGAACTGGAAAATTCCGTGCGTAGTAGTAGTAGGGTTCCACAGACGTGTCTAACAAATAAGACGTATTCAATTCGATGGAAACAGCAGACGACGTAAAACGGTATGTGTACGGTGTTATTTGACGCTTTAACTTCTGTGTCTGAGACTGTTCTGTTTAAAATCTATTTTTTGTCAAAATTTAATGCCTGCTCTCACTGTGTATGTGTGTGTGTGTGTACACGCGCTCGTGTCGGTGTTGGTGTTTGTATTAGAAAATACCTGGAATTTTACAGAACAGTTAACTTATACTTTATTAGTACTTGTTTTCCTAATTCATCGAAAAATATTAATTTTGTAAACATTATACATTAAAAATCGTGTACCAACTGTATATTAATACAGTTGTATCAATACAAACGGTAGGGTAGAAAGTCCCGAGCCTGAACAAGAAAGCAACACTGTTCTGGATTAATTTGCATTTATTTGTCAACATAATTTTTATTCAGCTGTATACAGTTTTTTCAACGATGTTCTGAAGCGACTATACCAGACTAATAAGCCCATTTGTAGAGGTACTGAAAATAGCCATTTACTGCATTGCTGACTTGTCATCAGTAAAACTTTTCACATCAAGACATTTTTTAATGTTAGAAAAGATGTAGAAGTTGCTCTGGACTAAATCAGACAGTATGATGAGTGAAAAAAATTATACATTTTACTCTTTGGTTTTAGCCATCGCAACATTTTAGCAAGATGGTGCATTGTCTCGGTGAAACAGCATATTGTTTCCTGCTAAATATGGCCGTTTCTTCTTGATTTCGTCGTTTACAAGGTGCAGTAGGTTTGCATAGAATTCATCACTAATTGTTTTTCCCCTTTTAAATTAGTCATTAGGGATTACTCCAAGTTTGTCCAAAAAAACAACAACAACAATCCCCATATCCTTACCAGCAGAAGGAATTGTCTTTGCCGAGTTTGGAGTTGGTTCGCCTTTCACGATCCATTGTTTTGATTGTTGCTTGGTTTCAAGAGTGTTTCGGTGGACCCAAGATACATAAACAGTTATGAATCAACACAAATCTTTGATTAGATTGAAAGTATTGACTGCCAAACAATATGTTGAAACAACCTTTTGATACTGTTTTTAGTCAAATGTCAGCAAACGCATCACATATCTAGCGCACAGATTTGTCACATACAGATGTTCATGTAACATACTTCGCACACGTTCCGTTTGTAGCCTACCTACTGTCACTGTTATCTCATTCACTTTCATTTTGTGGTCTGCGGAAACGATTTTCTGTGGTTTTCTATTTTTTTCTGGCGTAGTCACTTCAATGAGACGTCTAACATGTGGGTGATCAAATTGCTTATATTAGTACAATTTAATGCTTCTATTTTATTTATTTAATTTATTAACTAATTTAAGAAAAAACAAATAAAAACAAAACGAGATGATCTATTTCAATTTACAAATTTATTAAAATAAATAAAATATAAGCACTACATTTTTTATTGTAACCAACAAACAGCTGGTTAAGTAACTAAACATTAGAACAATCGTTGATTAATCGAATTAAATTGATTATTCGTTATTTTACATTAAAATCGAAAAAAATTCGATTATTTGTTAGTTTCTATAAAAAACATAGAATTATTTCAATTGTTGGTAATTTATTTACAAACCTCTGATAATGCTGATGTGTTTCAGTGAAACGACAGGTATTGAAACGACAAAATTGTAATACACTACTTGCAGAAGAAATTATATTCAATAATATCATAATATTATGTGTAGTTGTCAAATGTAGACAAATATGTGTGGTTGTCGTCGTCGTCTTCATAATTCTTATGTGGTCAGATTGTGGTGAAGTTTATATATCCTGTTCAGATCGTTTATACCGGTTATCGTTCGCTCTATAATAGGTCCTTACGGCGTTGTTCATGGAAAAATGGCATTACCAGACACGCCCACTACTTGAGTGGACAAGTATATATTGCGGAAAGTGTTTTGAAATACTTCGCTGATTCTTTTGTCGTAAAAGTAACTTGTGTGTTGTTTTCCCAGTATTGACTTTGATTTACCGTCGTTCGAACCAATCTTGCGGTAACGTTATTATAGGATTTGTGATGCTACTTCTGTATCTATAATGACGGTGATGGTACCATTGCTAGGTGTTCAGAAAATGTAGCCATTCTAGTGCTACTGATGTTGAATGTGTATAAAATAAATTATACATATATAACGGATTTCAGCCTTTTAACAATAATTTTTGTTATTATCTATTTAATGTCCCGCGTGTGGACGCCAATTTAACATTAATTACTGTTTATTCTCTTTATCTCAGGGTTAAAAATAATAATAAATGCTCATTCTACTGATAGCTCTTAAATTTATTCACATTAGTTTGCTATTACTTGTAAATATTAAAGTAGCACAAAATTCTATGTACTCATTAGTACTTGTAAACATATAAAATTAACACATTACCAAAGTTTAATACTCATGGCTAAATCGTAAATATCAAACAATAATACATTAATAACTTGAATACTCATTAAATTGTAACTATCAAAATAATACATTAATAAAATTGAATACTCATTAAATTGTAACTATCAAAATAATACAGTAATAAAGTTGAATACTCTCAATCTAATGGTTGCATATTAATGATCATTCATCAATTGCGTTTAGTACATTAAGTAAATTATAATGTTTAGCCTCATCTTATGAATTCTTAATATGAATATCTCTTAAGCTGTTACTATATTTTGTAATTACGGATTCATTTAGAACTTGGAAATAAACATTACTCCAAACTGATAAACAATGATAATTTTACTTCTACACAAACTTTAGAATCGATTTCTTTAATTCCTTTACGATTACTTTATTGAATTTTATTGTGTGTGGATTCTTTGAGATGACAGACAGTGGATCTAAATTAATTAAGACATGTTTTACTATACTTGGTATTCGAATATCCAATCACTCGGTAGTTGCGGTGATGTTGATGAAGGTCTCATGTCGCTCGTTCCAGAGTCGTGCAGATAACTCCTCCAGATGATAGATGGCACTGGATGAATTCCACGATGTCACTCACAGACACTTCACTCACCAACTCCACGCATTCGGATTATAATTTATGAATAAAAGTTAGCGTTGTACACCGACATCGTAAATTATTTCAAATCTGAATTATTATTACGCACCTTTGTTGCGGTATGTCTGGTTATTAAGTGTTCATGAATGTAATTTGTGTTGTTAATCGTCCTTAAAAGTTATTGTTGTAAAGTGTTTTTATACACTGAAATTACATTATTGTCTGATTACTATTTGTTCAGTTAATGTTCACTGGTAGGCTAATAGTGTGACTCTACTTCATAGTTCGTTTGCTTGTAATGACTGTATTAATTTTTGTTATAAGTTCGAAAACTACCTTCTCACACTGTGTATCGAATTATTCTAAGTTCGATAAAATGCTAATTTCTCTCGTCACGGACTTCACTCCACTCGCGTCCGAAATTTAGTTAGAACTCCTCTCGCGTCTGTATTTTAGTTAGAACTCCCTGAGCGCGTCCCTGTCTCCTTCCTATATTTTCCTTACCAAATCTCCCACCAGACTCCTGATTCCAACGACGCCGTGTCCTTATTGGTTTCATGTTTTTCCCTCCAAGTCCAAATACTACCCATCTTTTCAAAGGCGTTCTCTGATAGGGCTTCTGGTTCCCCACCAGATTCTTCCCTTGCTTCGTATTTTGAGGTCGTCGACATTTCCAGCCAACGTAGCAATAAATTGTATCTGTCGTTTTTTCTAAAATCTTCAGTGACAACTCTGAGTTTCTCTTCCATTTTCATTGTTTCTTAACTTCGTCGCTCTGCCGTTATTATCTATTGTTGTTCAAGGGCCTCGCCTACCCTTCTTTGAAAGTTGGTTTTTTCTTTTAGTTGCAAGGCAGCACCCCATCCTTGAGTTTTGGACGTACTCTCTGCGCTTTCGTTTCCAAGTAAGGTCAAAACCCTGTCATCGACCGCTGGAGTCCTTCAAATCAATCCACCCTTCGTCGCTTTCTCCTGACAGCTGGCGTACACATGTATGCTTGACCATTGTTAAGCCTTTTCTCCTTTAATGGCTCTGTACACATTGTATGTAGTTTTCTATGGAATCAATGTGTTTTCACAAAAAACTGGTGTTCTACGTACCCGGGAGCAGTGAACTCTGTTAACAGGGTACGCGTCGCAGCTGCCTACGAAATTTATGACCTGTCCGTCACTACAGCTTGCTTGCTCGTTCCCCTTTTGTCCCTTACAAAATATGTTTTCCACACATACACCCTTCGTTATTGCTTTCAGCGACATTCCTTACTGCAGATTATAAAATAAAACTTTTCGAAAAATTTTTTTTTTGTTATATTGTCCCCAAATTTTGTCAGTTTGGATGGACTCTGTACATCCAAAATTGATCCAAAATTTTGCGCCCTTTCAGTAAGGTTTAAATGCCAAAATCTGCTTCCCAATATGTGTACTTTGTGTTGCCTTGTAGTGGCTCGTTCTTCATTGGACCTAGTATAGTGTTGTTTACATTTCGTCGTTGACCTAGTCTCAGCGTAACAGAAAAGGTTCGTTACATAATGGTAAACACACCCCATCCCCTCTAAAGTACTTTCGCTTTCTACGCCCTAAATGAATCCGTTTTTCTTTCACTCTAATTAACATGGTATTATATTTACAAATTTATATTTAGTCAAAATCTTAAATTAAATTTGTAGTTCTCCTTAACTATTCTTCATATAATATTTCAATATCTACAAAATTCAATTACACAAATTATTCGATACTGGTTTTAACATTTCTTGCCTTTAGGATTAATTTTCTTTGTATCCTTTAATACATCTAATTTTTATGTCACAACTTACTAAATATGCATCAATATCTCCAAATTTATTGGCTTAAAAAAAAAACTTACCACATATATATAGAATTCTTAGTGACCATCATACTTTCTATCATCACTAAATTATAAATAGCACATTGGTATTAATAATAATAATACGTATTTCTATATCCTAATTCACTATAGTTTTCTAACCTATTTTATTATTACTGTCTCTGGTTAGTCCATATTTTCTGATATCTCGCTAGCATTTTCACACAAAAAAACATTTTTTCTTTTCTATTTACTAACATCTTGGAACACAATTATATTATACAATTTTATACTAAGCTTGTAAGTTGTCCTTACTTAAACATGATCTTAAATACATACAACTTGAATATTTCTCTCACAATTCTATTAATTGTCTTCACATATATATCATTTAAATATTTACCCTTCTATCTTCTTCACTCTTATTGACATCTATTATCATTAAATTTTTTATTCATAATCATTAACATGACATTTATTGACTATGACAACTAATCATTAAAATAATTCATTTTATACACTTGCTTTCTTATTTCTATTTTCTTTTATCTCGTGTTACTACTAAGACATTTCATTAATTGTTCTAGCAAATTATAATAATTCTTTTACATTTTTGCTAGGCCCTCCTAAGACGCTGAATGATATTTTTATTTTATACAACGCAATTGCAAACGATCTACCTACCAGGCATCTGGACATTATTATATAACCCCGTACCCCTTTACTTGCAGTTCCCAGAGATTGGATATCGGTGCTTTGGGTATATTCTTAATAATCCCATTCCAAGCATTCCTTAATCACAGCTACTTCAGCCTTCTGGTGCCTTTTGGTCTAGGAAATTCCATTTTTTTTTTTTTTTCGGGTTTATCATGTTGTCATGCCCTGGTGGTGCTTTTGTTTCAATCCATATCACTTATTTCCTGGGTATGCATAACTCTCATTTGTTTATCCATTCGTGACCTTCATTCCTTAATGATCAATTTCCTTCTGCTCCTTCGTATAACTCATCTTACTATTTAATTCGCTATTAATTTTCTTCATTAATATTCCGTACTTTCACGGCAATGTTTTTTATTTACCATTTATTTAATTTTATTCATATTATATTCATATCTATTTATTTTCTTCGGTTAATGTAATCTTACACAACCAGTCTTATCTAAGGTATTTTACCCAATATTATCTAACGTAATTATTAAATTTTCGGATATTCTTAAGATTGTTTTCTTTAATCCGTCACATTTTATTACTTTTAATTTTCTATTTGTGGAGGCATAGTTGTACGTTTTGTTAAGTGAGTTCCGTTACAACACATTTTGTTGGTAATTAGTAAGGGTAGTAAGGGTATTGAATTCGTGAGTTTCGTTTCACACTTACCCTGCAGTCGGCCGTTGACAGCTAAGGAATTTATGACCTCTCTCTCTCTCACTCTTTTATGATAGTGTTGAAAGTGGTTCTCTTCCTCCTTTTTTTCGACAACTTTCCCCGGTCATATTACCATTATTTATGTACGCGCTGGGTTTTTTTTGTCCTTTCTTCTTTTCAACCCTCTTACAAATACGTTCTTTGACAGCTTGTGGCGTTTTAATTATTTTCGTTCTCCTGTCCGCGTACTCACATAACAAGGTTTTATTTTCAAGACTTCTACGAAATCTCATCTTCATTGCTTGAAATCTTCCTTTCGTTCTCATACCAATCTTCACAATATTCTTGAATAGTCCAGCAAATTTCATCCTTTTCTTCTTTCGTGCTAACGCAGTTCGCCCTTGATACTCATCAGAACGGTTTTTCATCTTCTTAATCTCAGGTTTGGTTTCAAAATTTTTACGTACTTCCCCAGTCCTACTTCTAATTTTTCTATCAGTACTGGTAATATTAATTGTAGTACTCAATTTTTTCTTTTTAGTTCTCTGCTTTTCTTCAGCCTTCGTGTTAGCTGACTCAATTCTCAGATGGTAACCCTCATACACATTACCATTTGCTTCCATAGCACGATATGCACTATTTTCATCAGTAAAACGTACATATGCATGGATATTTGTTCTGTCTTTATGAAACTCTTTCTTAATAACAGTACTTCTTTTGGGAAATCGTGGATCAGATACTGCAGCATATCGCAATCTCGTACTTACAACCGTACCAAACTTCCTGAAATATTTGATAATTTTCTTTTTTGTAGTTGTGTTTGGTAAGTTGCTAACAAACACAGTACAAGTGCCTTTATCATCTTCATATCTACCATTAATAATTGTAGAGCTTTCTTTTGATCTTGAGGCATGATGTGCAGACAATGCTTTAGTTGTTGAAGATTGATACTCGGTGTCAATTTGATCCATAGTATTTCCATCTAATTTGTTTTCTTCCAATTTTTCTGATTGTTTTTGTAAATCAGTACCCACCTGGTGGTTTTGTCCTCGTAAATCTCTTCTCATTAGCTCTATTTTTTCGTCTAATTTCTCGGTGATTTGTTTACCCATTTCTTCTATATATTTTCTTTCCTTTTCATCCCTCTCTTCATTCTGTCTTATCATTTCTTCATTATGCTTTCTTTGTTCTTCCCCTTGTTGTCTTATTAGTGTCATCAACATTTGAAAATTTGCTTCAGATGACTGCGACTGTGATTGCGGTCCCCCGGCCCTAGTTCCTGCACCGGTTGTGGAGCTTTCTTCATTCATTGCGTTTCCGTCCTCAGGCTGCTCATAGCCCATCTGGTTATTGACATCAAACTCATTTGAATTCTCTCCACTAGATGCCATTTTAGCTTGACTTCGGGTTATCATTCAGAGACTTAGAGACCGATATACGACAATAATAATATAGCTTAAGCTACTTACATGTACTTATTTTAAACTTATTGCTAGCCACTGTCTGTCACTGCCCTAGCTTACTATTTTATCAAGCCGTGCGGTGCGGCGCCAATTTAACAATAAACGAGTTGTACCCGTTTACGCCCAGCGATGGACGCCCATTTTAACAATAAATATGCCCGACGTTGTGTGCGTCAATTTAACAATAATTTTTGTTATTATCTATTTAATGTCCCGCGTGTGGACGCCAATTTAACATTAATTACTGTTTATTCTCTTTATCTCAGGGTTAAAAATAATAATAAATGCTCATTCTACTGATAGCTCTTAAATTTATTCACATTAGTTTGCTATTACTTGTAAATATTAAAGTAGCACAAAATTCTATGTACTCATTAGTACTTGTAAATATATAAAATTAACACATTACCAAAATTTAATACTCATGGCTAAATCGTAAATATCAAACAATAATACATTAATAACTTGAATACTCATTAAATTGTAACTATCAAAATAATACATTAATAAAATTGAATACTCATTAAATTGTAACTATCAAAATAATACAGTAATAAAGTTGAATACTCTCAATCTAATGGTTGCATATTAATGATCATTCATCAATTGCGTTTAGTACATTAAGTAAATTATAATGTTTAGCCTCATCTTATGAATTCTTAATATGAATATCTCTTAAGCTGTTACTATATTTTGTAATTACGGATTCATTTAGAACTTGGAAATAAACATTACTCCAAACTGATAAACAATGATAATTTTACTTCTACACAAACTTTAGAATCAATTTCTTTAATTCCTTTACGATTACTTTATTGAATTTTATTGTGTGTGGATTCTTTGAGATGACAGACAGTGGATCTAAATTAATTAAGACATGTTTTACTATACTTGGTATTCGAATATCCAATCACTCGGTAGTTGCGGTGATGTTGATGAAGGTCTCATGTCGCTCGTTCCAGAGTCGTGCAGATAACTCCTCCAGATGATAGATGGCACTGGATGAATTCCACGATGTCACTCACAGACACTTCACTCACCAACTCCACGCATTCGGATTATAATTTATGAATAAAAGTTAGCGTTGTACACCGACATCGTAAATTATTTCAAATCTGAATTATTATTACGCACCTTTGTTGCGGTATGTCTGGTTATTAAGTGTTCATGAATGTAATTTGTGTTGTTAATCGTCCTTAAAAGTTATTGTTGTAAAGTGTTTTTATACACTGAAATTACATTATTGTCTGATTACTATTTGTTCAGTTAATGTTCACTGGTAGGCTAATAGTGTGACTCTACTTCATAGTTCGTTTGCTTGTAATGACTGTATTAATTTTTGTTATAAGTTCGAAAACTACCTTCTCACACTGTGTATCGAATTATTCTAAGTTCGATAAAATGCTAATTTCTCTCGTCACGGACTTCACTCCACTCGCGTCCGAAATTTAGTTAGAACTCCTCTCGCGTCCGTATTTTAGTTAGAACTCCCTGAGCGCGTCCCTGTCTCCTTCCTATATTTTCCTTACCAAATCTCCCACCAGACTCCTGATTCCAACGACGCCGTGTCCTTATTGGTTTCATGTTTTTCCCTCCAAGTCCAAATACTACCCATCTTTTCAAAGGCGTTCTCTGATAGGGCTTCTGGTTCCCCACCAGATTCTTCCCTTGCTTCGTATTTTGAGGTCGTCGACATTTCCAGCCAACGCAGCAATAAATTGTATCTGTCGTTTTTTCTAAAATCTTCAGTGACAACTCTGAGTTTCTCTTCCATTTTCATTGTTTCTTAACTTCGTCGCTCTGCCGTTATTATCTATTGTTGTTCAAGGGCCTCGCCTACCCTTCTTTGAAAGTTGGTTTTTTCTTTTAGTTGCAAGGCAGCACCCCATCCTTGAGTTTTGGACGTACTCTCTGCGCTTTCGTTTCCAAGTAAGGTCAAAACCCTGTCATCGACCGCTGGAGTCCTTCAAATCAATCCACCCTTCGTCGCTTTCTCCTGACAGCTGGCGTACACATGTATGCTTGACCATTGTTAAGCCTTTTCTCCTTTAATGGCTCTGTACACATTGTATGTAGTTTTCTATGGAATCAATGTGTTTTCACAAAAAACTGGTGTTCTACGTACCCGGGAGCAGTGAACTCTGTTAACAGGGTACGCGTCGCAGCTGCCTACGAAATTTATGACCTGTCCGTCACTACAGCTTGCTTGCTCGTTCCCCTTTTGTCCCTTACAAAATATGTTTTCCACACATACACCCTTCGTTATTGCTTTCAGCGACATTCCTTACTGCAGATTATAAAATAAAACTTTTCGAAAAATTTTTTTTTTTTGTTATAGCCTCAGCCGTTCCCAGTTTCCAATTCCTTCTGTCCATGCATATATCTTTCCTCGGCGTATAGACACCATTGCTTTATTCACATCATCTCTCCAAATTCTCCAGGGTTTTCCCCGTCTTCGTTGTTTTAGCACCATCCATTACAATATTTTCTTGAGCCATTTAGAGTCGTCCGTTCTTTTTGTATGTCCTAACCCTATCAATTATTTCTTCTTAATTTCCTCCACCACATTTGTGTCTACTCTCATTCTTCCTTGTACAACCTCAATCCTTACTCTTTTTAATTTTGACATTTTACTACTATGTCTTAGGAAGACCGTCCCAGCGGTCATCAATATTCATCTTTACCATAGCCCACGTTTCGGCTACGTAAGTTATTAAAATTTGAACGATACTTGTGTAAATTATTTATTTCATTTGGTTCCTTATTGTTTTATCCCATAAGATAGTATTCAGCTCTCTATCTCTTTTCTGTCCTTGTGTATTCTTTCCATTTAAAGGATGTTATTTCCAAATGATGAACATACCTAAGTGAAATGGTGTCTTATTATCTATACCTTTATATAATTTTTAACTTAAAAATAATAAACGAGTTTCTGTTGTGATAGTTTTAAATTGTTGTGTTTTCATTACCCCACCCTGTACAATGTACAGGGAATAAACAACAAATAAACTTTGTACTTAAACGCTTAAGCGCTGCTGTGTTGAAAAATATAATCGATGTAATGTTTCAAGAATACTGAAAATATCGGATGTAAAAAAACTGCTATGGAAGAAGTCCAAGTACACTGCTCGTCTTGTTTGACTGAATTAAATTTTCATCACTACACTGACTTTAACGTTGAGAACTTTGTTTGTGTGTGTTAGTTTTTTAGTCACAGATAATTGGTTAGTTTCTCTCGAAAAGTCGTAAAGTAAAGCTGAATCCATTATATACTATTACAAAAGTGTAATGTAACGTGACCCACCGGGTAACAGGTTGAAGAAGTTAAATACTTGGCATCTCTGTGTGACGTTTGTCGTGAGACTAACTCAATGCCTACGCCTCCCACTGTCACCTGCCCCCTTTGACTCCAACAAAGAAAACATTAATTATTTCACAGTCTTAATGCAGTTTAATACAAAAACCCGCCGGCACGCTGTACGCACAATTAACATTTACTTCGTTTGTAACATATCAAACATTACATAGTATCAAAAGTATCAAACATATGAATCATATAAAACGTGTGAGACATGCTAGTAACATATCCAGGGGACATACTCGTTACTAAATTGTCTCACATAAGGACGAACCGGACGAATCAAAAGCTGCTGACCTCAGACATTTCATGGATCTGATTCCGTCTGGGCAAAAATTGTTACAGATAGTACTGTCCTGGAACAAGTCAGCAATTTTGAATACCTGGGTTACAGTGTGTTTTATAATACAAGCAACGACGATGTGAATAAGTTCTATAAATTCAACCTTATGTAGTGGACCGTCAGGCAAATTCTTAGGTTAGCATGTAAAGAAACACGTCTAAAATTCTACAAGGTGATGGCCCTTTCCACACTTTATTATTGGTCTGAGAATTGGAGTCTAAAGAAAAGCCAGGGCAGTCGTATCCAAGCGGCTGAAATGAGATTACTCAGGCCGTGGCAGGGTATACTCTACATGATCATAGAAGAAACACGGAAATACGGCAGGGGCTGAATATTATGAGTATACTGGACAGGATTGACCAGTATCGGCTGAATTGGTGGGAACGTCTTTCCCGAATGGATAATTGCGGCATCCCCAAACAACTATGGAACTATAAGCTGAAGTGTAGAAGAAGTGTGGGTCGTTCGAGGAAGCGGTGGCGTGACCAGATGTAGACTTTGCCTGTTTAGACCGGGAGAAACCATGCTTGGTTTAATCCTTGAAGATGTTGATGATAATTTTGTAATATATCAGCCAAAAAAAGGGATTTATATACTATAATGAAAACGTGCATTGTATTGTATTATATTTTATGATATTTGTCGTATTAAGGTATCCTGATCGTCATATGCGAATGCACTTAAGGCTGCAGCCGCCTCTCGCATCCAAGTTTCTAACGCCTGCGGCCCGTACATACGCCATACTGTAATACTGCGCTTTCTAAGGCGACGTTCACTTCCGCGTTGCATTTCTTCTTTGGTCTGCCATTTTTTTTTACTTCTGTGTAGAGGCGTCTATTCGATTACTCGTTTAGATTCGTCATCAATCGTCTACACATGGTTATACCACCTCAATCTCTTGCTCTCGACTCTCGATGGTTTCAGGGGGTTAATTCCCATGCACATTTTTATTTTTGGATTCCTTATTCTAACAGTTCTCGTCAAATGGCAGCATGTACGCCAGTCGTCCGTTTCCTAACTTGTATTTTAGACGCATGAATACCATATGTTTCCAATACTATCTATGACGGTTTTATAGATCCTTATCTTAGTGTTCCAAGAGACATTGTTACTCTGGAGTATCCCATTTAATTTAAGGACGTATATAGCAGCATTTCCTTGATTAGCTCTACCAGCGATATCCTCCGAAGTGAGACCATCATACACCAACATGTGTATAATAATATCTGTATAAATACTTAAAACTTCCGGGCTGAAAGGCCGTGGTCGAATGCTTGATCTTGTGTAGCTAGACGTTTCGGCCACACCACCGGTGGCCATCTTCAGTAGCAAAAAGTGTTTGAAATAGGTGGTACGCCGAACACGTCTCCCAATGAACTGGGGACAAGCAACAAATGTTCAAGCAATTCGTTGCTTGTTCCCAGTTCATTGGGAGACGTGTTCGGCGTGTCACCTATTTCAAACACTTTTTGCTACTGAAGATGGCCACCGGTGGTGTGGCCGAAACGTCTAGCTACACAAGATCAAGCATTCGACCACGGCCTTTCAGCCCGGAAGTTTTAAGTATTTATAGTGACACCGGCCGTGAAAGCCTACGTACTAAAAATAATATCTGTGTTTAATTTCAGTATTCTTAAACAGTAAGATGTTTCGTAGTTTGTGTATATTACTAGCTTTCCCTTTTACAAGGATTTATGGTCAGTCCCTAGTTATTATATTAATCAATTATTTTTCTATAGCATGCAGTGTATATCACATTCATCGTCTGGTATAAGTACGCAGTACAATGAGGAGGCGCCAAGTGTATTTTGTGGTTGAAACGAGAACACTGAACTGTGTATTATATTTGTACTCTCAGCGTTAAGCAGAGCTCGACGGCTGGATAAAAGTTGTTTGTCAGTGCCAAACTGAAAATAGGAAAATTTTAGAAACATAGAGACTGTATGAAGACCCATTCTGTTTATCTCAATTCTCCCCTCCGCTCTTCATATTTCTTTCAAATTACACTCCTTTACTTTGTCCATGCACACACAAAACATTTCGAACACATTTTTAGCCTCTCTCGGTTTTGAACGAACTGATTGGTCAAAGCTTAGAAAATATGCAGTAACTTTATAGTGTATTACTAAAGAAGAGGATGTGTATGCCGCGTGTGTATGTATGTGAAAGACAAAGACAGAGAGAGAGAGAGAGAGAGAGAGAGAGAGAGAGAGAGAGAGAGAGAGAGAGAGAGAGAGAGAGAGAGAGAGAGAGAGAGAGAGAGAGAGAGAGAGAGAGATCTACTGCATAAACGTGTTTGTTACTACCTAATTGTATCATAAGCGTCTCACTGGGACGGGGGATTTAGAAAAACTTCATCTATATGTGCTCAGCTAAATATTAAGCTTAGCAAACGTAAGAACATTAAGTTTTATTGTATCACTATTAATGTTTAAACAACAATTACCAATTGAGTCGTCCAGATGCAAACCCTGCCATCCTCAAAAATTTTTGGTTTTGAGGTTTTGGTATCCCTGGATTCTTCTCGACTCCAGCTACAAGAATATTAATAAATTGGGGTGCAAAACCCGTCCAAAAGCTTTTAAAATTAGATTTGAAAAACTCAGTCGGGTGCAAAACCAGCTATATTTCTGGTGACCTCGGTTGCAAAAGCTGACATATTTGGTTCGGCTGCAAAACCTGTCAAAAATTACACAGTATTCAAATCTCACATCACGAGTTCGGATGCAAAACCAGTCATTATTTTTATCTTCTCCATCCCAGATTTCATTCGACAACACTGTTTTCTTTGGTTTTTAGCAGTTTATTTCAGTTTTTTTATGTTTGATGACGTTGGCAACCATGACAAAATATGACAGAACTGAGGCTGTTTTATGTTTGGCTGGTTGCACTTTCCTCGTGTTGTTTTGAGCTGTTTTGTTTTATCGACAAGTCGTGCGTCCTGTTTGATTGTTTTAAAATTGTATTGTTTTAAATGTGTAGAGTCCCATAAAGTTAATACCTAGTGTGTGTGTGAAAAGGAGAAAAATGGATATTGGTGACAATATTGAGATTGTTATACTACCAGGAGAGTATGGTGTTAATGAAATCGAGGAAGTGCCGTTCGAGCCACAAGAAGAAGAATTTCCTGTCGAGCCACAACAAAGTGAGGAAGATAATGTAGTTAAGATTCAGAAAACTACCTCTACAATGTCCAGAAAGAGAATATGTCTACCTGAACAATGGAAGAGAAATATTGCAAAGAAATCAAGGTACGTTCTGTGTTATAGACTGATTAGCTTGTTGTTTACCAAAGTGTATTGAAAACTATCTGAATACGATACGTTATGTACTTATGTTTTCAACTACCTGCTTATCTATTTACATGATGGTATTGAGTTTTTATTAAAGAATATTTTTTGAATACATGATGACGATGTAATAAGATTATTAGCTACGATTTTTTTTTCTCTTCCAGATATCAACCAAAAAAGTTTCCCAATATGCCACAATGCAAACACTCTGGCAACACATTCAAATGCAAGAATTTGTCCATGCAAGATGTTCGGAGAGCCCATCAGAAATTTTATGAGCGACCAAATCGGGAATCCCAAAATAATTTTATCCTCCAACACATCACGGTAAGCTCACCCAAACCTTCTGACTCCAAGAAGCAACTAATCACAAAGTTCAATATTTCTATGCGTCGAGATAGCAAAACTGAGAATGTTCGCGTATGTCGAGAAGCATTTCTTTCGATTTTGCAGGTTGGAAGGGATAGAGTTCACAGACTTTGTGAGCAATTTTTTAAAACTGATTTAGCTCCTCTGGAGAAACGAGGAGGTGATCGGCGAACCAGAAAGTACAAAGAAAAGAAAGAAGCAATAATGACACACATCAATACTTTCGTCCCTCTTCAGAGCCACTACTCTAGGGGAAGAAAATGTATGAGGCAGTATCTAGATAGCGATCTGAGTATCAAAAAAATGTGGTCCTTGTTTACTGTTGCCTATCCCGATCTCGTTGTTGCATACGACTATTACCGAACTGTATTTTGTGAGAATTTTAACATTGGCTTCGGAAGCCCTGCCGTAGATAAATGTTCTACCTGTACATCCTTAGAAAGTCGGATTAATGTTGCAACCGGTCAAGAGAAAAAAGAACTGATCGTTCAAATGAATGCCCATAAGGCTCGAAGTAATGTATTTTTTGAAAAATTAAGGCAGGATAATGAGTCGGAGCTTACTTTAAGCTATGACTGCCAAAAAAACCTGGTACTGCCGAAGGTGCCCGACCAGGCTGCTTACTATTCAAGACAACTGTATCTATACAATTTTTCAATTTGCCAAGGTTCTTCTCATAGCCCACAGAATACCACTAACATAATATTTTCTTACTGTTGGACTGAAAATGAATTCATGAAAGGATCCAACGAGATAGCGTCAGCACTTTACCACAGACTACAGAATTCAGAAATGGGTGAAATTAAAAAAGTTAGATTGTTCTCAGATGGGTGTGGGGGGCAAAATAAAAATAAGGCAGTAATAACCATGCTTTGCCACTGGTTTCTGCACGAATGCCCTCCAAACGTCGATCAAATTGAGGTATGGTTTCCCATAGTTGGTCACTCTTTTATACCGCCCGATCGCGTGTTTGGAAATTTGGAGAGACAGTTCAATAAAAAAAGTGTCATCGAAAACCCTGATAAATATATGGATGTAATAAAGAAATTTACTACAGTAATCCATCTTCGCGAAACTCCTGTTCGTAACTGGAAGGAGTACGCAGAAGAAATTACAAAAAACCCTGGGCAGTGGCACTTCAAATTTCAAATGTGCAAAAAGATTATCCTGACAAGAAGTAATAACAAAAAACATTGCCTTGTACAAGGTGAACCTTTTTATAATTTCGAATGTGGATCACGTAAAAGCATCGTCAAAAGAAACAAAAACTTTAAACAAAACTATCTTCCACCTGCTTTACCGCAAGGAACTGCAGTAAAAGAAGCTAAAATCAAGGACGTGAAAAAACTTCTCGAGTTACATTTTGGCGTAGAGTGGGCAAATAATAAAAATCTTGAATTTTATAAGAAAGTTTTCGAAGAGCAGGAAGCGGTAACACCAGGATCCGATGACAACGATGCATCCGATTTTGAACTTTTTGATGATGTGGAAGTAGAACCTCAGTAAACTTCAATTTTTAAAATTTAATATTTTTTAATGATCTTTATAATCAGTTTAAACATTTTTTTACCTAACCTAAGTTATTAGTTATTCTTAGAAACTTTTTAAAATAAATCTTTCGTGTTTTTTTTATAATCATTTTATTTGGTACCTATTATTTTAATTTTGTATGTACAATAAAAAGGTATTTTGCTTCATAGTTGTGTGTTATTATTATTATTAGCCAAAAAATGGCATGTTTTGCAGCCTGACTTAAAATATGCCAGGTTTTGCAAACGACAATATTTTCAATATGACCGTCGATAGATTTGCAAGACCTGTCATATTTGCAGTAAGGATACAAAACCTGTCATCTTCAATTTTTAAAGCATAAAATATAATATTATTTTAAAGCCTGATAGTAAAAAGTTTTGGGGACCGACAAAGTGATTTATTTGTAAATTTTCAAAAAAAAAAGCTAAAGAATATCTTGCTTTGAAGCTGTAAAAAAAGTTTTTTTCATTTGGACCGAAATCTGTTGAAACACTTTTGTCAGGGTTTGCATCTGGACGACTCAATTATTGTGTTATGTTCAGCATGTATTAATTAAAAATTAATTGAAATCAAACTTGTATTCATATATAATAAAAATATAATTAATACTGAGAAGTATATTTTAGTTTTGTCCAAGGACAGGACAGTTCGTGGCTAATTGACTGACAACAAAGAATGAGGCTTTTACAATTTGTCAAGCGTGAAGCGACACGGAACCACATAACTCAGAGGTGTTAAGCTACACGTGACTATCGTACGCAACAATATGAACCGTATAATTACTGATGTAATTACAATTCTGTATGGACTCAAAGTACCTAACTGCAAACGAGTGACGCATAATTTAATATACTCTGCTTCCGTTACACAAAGTACTAACGACATAAGTTTGTCCTTGTATTCACGGGCGGCTGTCTCTTCCGTGTGACACATCTAAATAATGAAGCGCCACGTGCATGTTCTTGTCTGTGTTTAGGCGTTCGCCTACGCAACGCGTGGGTCTCTATACTCTGAACATACGCGTGGGTCAAGTGACATTGGTTCGGGGCGTCAAAGTCCCCGTAACTTTGCATTTACTTGATTGTTTCTCCTAACTAGGTTTATCACGTCTTGTGTCAAAAAGACGCCAGCGTTGTTGCATCGTGTGATACAAGTCAAGCTTATCTCATTTAAACGATACGTAATTAATTACCGCATTGTTTGTAAATCTTTGTTGATTCTTAAAGTATCCAAAAACTTGACGTAAAGTCGAATACTTTAGGATAAATATTATTCAGATAGTTTGTTCATGGTTAACACGGTGATACAGAATACAACGTCATCACCACCATGTCCATGCTAGAAACATTTTTGCCTGTAGAAGTGAGGTCTTATTTTTTGCCGAGAAAAAGACCAGCGGAAATAGAAAGGAGAATATGGTAGGACGCGGTGGATGATAATGCGAAAGAAATACTGAAAGTGCGTTTCTGGAGGAGGATGGCTACCGACAGAAGAGAATGGGGGTAAAGTTGAAGGAGACCAGGGCCTAACAAGGGCTGTAGTGCCATAGGAGAGAGAGAAGTTAGGCCTACACTTCGTCCACCCAGTTTTTCGTTGGACGTGCGGGGTGTATACTTCTTCTGCCCAATGATATGTCTTCTCCTCTTGATAGTTCCTATCCGTTTCGAATGTTGGATATCATACAGGCTATTTTAACTTTCTGCACTGCTGTACGCAATAAGTCAGTTGTATTCATTTCAAACCATTGTCCTTAAATTTCTCAGCCATGATATTCTCGGTCGCCCAACTCCTCTCATTCCAAGTACTTTTCCCTGTAGTATGGACGGCATTAATTAAAATCTCTGTTCATTTCTCATGAGATGTCCCAGAACTGAAGCTTTCTTATCTTTACTATGTTAATAACTTCTCTATCTTTCTTCATCTTTCTAAAAACTTTAACATTAGTTATATATATTGTCTATCAAATGCTCAGTATTCTACTGTAGAGCCACATTTCGAAAGATTCCAATTCAATGATATGTACTATTTAAAAATGTAAGGAAGGCAGGGATGTTGATTTCATTCCTGGTGCACATATCCGTTTTTTTTCCGTTTAGTTTAATATCCTCTTCGCAACGGGACATATACAGTATACAGTGTTTCCCGTCTCCATTTTCACAGATGCCAACTGTAGTTTTAGGTATCCAGGAAAACGCCCACTTCTAATCTACACAATTTCTTTATATTTTTCTGTACACAATTGTTCCGAGATCTTCGAGGTGATTCAAGTAAAATGTTTGCAATTCTTCTTAGATACCTTAGTTTCCAATGTTTTTCATTTTCTTTTATCCAGTCTCAAAAACTGAGTTTCATTCGCCTGCAGCCTGAATAGCAGCTGTATCTCTGTTCTACTTCCATAAAGTTTATAAAAGTGGACTTAAATATGTTGCTCCATAAAACGTTAATATTACCTCTGTTAACCGTATTTTGTAGTAATTTACTTAACTAAACACCCACTTTTTCTATTTGTTCAAAATCACCTAACATTTTAATTTAATTTTAAATTTAAAGTATTTCCAATTAATTATTTTAAATTATCTGATTTCATAGGAATATCTAATTTTACCTAAATTTGGAAATGCTTTGAGTATTAAAAAATTTTAACTATTAAATTTCCCAACTTGTTCAATAATATCATCTTCAATTTTAAATGTAGAGTTCGTCTTCTTCATAAGTCCTATAACGTCCCACGTTTTCTAATACCCAATCGCCATCCGTCTCTATCATTCATGTGTCCTCTTCCAACCCACGCCGTCTCATTGCTTAACCTGTGCTAATCTGCCAGCTCTTTTTGAGTTGCCCCTGCTGTCCATGATAACGAAGCGCTGAGACGTGCTAAGTGTTTTTGTCGATCAGACGGCGGCCTAGTGATTATTGTGAATTATTGTATGCAGAGGTGTGTTGCTTACATATTTATTGTATGTAATATTAGTGTGCGTTCAACAAACTTAAATTTAAAGAATTGTTGCGTACAAGTGTTTTGTATATTTAAACTGTCATTATAGTTGCATATATCGATGATTCTACAGTTATTCGTATCTACTGCTGAAACACGATTTTTATTGTGAGTGTCGTAAATATATATATCATCATCATTACCCGTGGTTCTACAACCCTTGGTGGGTCTTGGCCTGCTCCAAGAGTCGACTCCCTTCTTCCCTGTTACGAGCCCTGGCTTTCCAGTTTCTTATGTTCAGCTTTCCGAGATCCTCCTCTATCTGGTCCTTGAATCTACTTCGGGGTCTCCCCCTTTTCCTACTACCCATTGGTTTCTGGTAGAAAATATGTTTCGTAGGCTGTCCTTCCACCATTCTCTCTATGTGTCCAATCCACCTTACCCTGTATATTTTGATTATCCTGACAAAGTTTTATAATAACACTTAAAACTACGTAATTATTGTTATTTTTCTCGGCATTACACCCTTAGATAAATATACAAATAAAAACTTTAAAATTAATTAAACAATTTAATTAAGGAAGTTGTTTCAACTAGTAATTTTATACAAACCACTATGTTGTCTTTGGTATTGACGAGCGCTTTCGGCAGTCAAGCCATCTTCAGGTCATTTACCAACCTTCTTTTCAATACCGTGCTGATGTATACTTACTGTAACCGATTTTTCAATTACTTTTCAGGTCAATTACTTAACAGGTCAATTACTTTTCAAGGTTGGTAAATGACCTGAAGATGGCTTGACTGCCGAAAGCGCTCGTCAATACCAAAGACAACATAGTGGTTTGTATAAAATTACTAGTAGAAATAGTTGAGGCCCCTAACACTCCAATACAACAATAAATTAAGAAAGTTGTGTTAGTGGTTATAATCACAATCATGTCTTTGTAAAGATGGTGTAGTTCATAATTATAGCGCCTGCGCCACATTCTGTTTTCTTGTACTCTTCTAAATATTGTTCTTAGATATTTATATACTAAATATACTAATACTTTATTTATAATATCACTTAAAACTACGTAATTATTGTTATTATTCTCGGCATTACACCCGTAAATAAATAAACAAATAAAAAGTTTAAATTTAATTAAGAAAGTTGTGTTAGTGTATATAATCATAAACAGAATTAACATTGTAGCACACAACTATAGAAAAATTATTACGATTAGCGCCTTCAAGCTCCATAGCTCATCATCAGATAGCAAATAACAATAATAGGACTAGACAACTTCTTTATACTCCGACTTGCCCTACAGCTCCTACACATTTTCGTAAACATTTTTCATAAAAGTTTAATGTGCCTAGAAATCAAAGATAGTCTTTATATATACACAAAGTTCAGATAAAAGTTTATTGTTCAATTAAATATTGTACACCATGAGACAGATTATTATGTTATATTTTTAATAAACGATGTGTTTCATAGTTGGACGAAAATGTTCAATTGTTTAAATTACCGTAATTCGTCAAAATCTTATTGCTTATTTTCTAATAAACATTTTATAAATTTTAAAACTTTTATTTTCTGTTTATTCCATGTATACGAAAATACAATTAAACGCGTCAGCATTTGAAAGAAAAGTGTTATTTTTAGAACCTCAATCAATGAAACCCAATACTCTGCTACCAATCACTCGGTAAAGGTGATTTTCAGCATACTGAGGCGTCATCTATGACTGTCCACGATCAATCCAATTTGTCTTGCTGGCAATTTACGAGTCCTCTCATATATCAGTTTCAAACGGAGTGTTATGTTTTTAGTACGTCTGCACGTTTACTTTATGCGGCTGTTGACTATACTTTTCACTCGATGTTTTACAAAACAAAAGTTTAACTTTTGTCACTTTGATTAGGTACCTTTAAACACTGTTTGACTTAAAGCAATATTTCATCGACACAAATTTGTCGTGCAAGGTATTACTACCCTGATAATAATTACAGCTGGTAACAAAAATATTAAAAAAATTTTTACTTATAGCACACAAGTAATACACAATAATACACAATACCAATTAATAATAATAATAACAATAGTAGTAGAAGTAGTAGTAGTAGTAGTAGTAGTAATAAGTACTCAACAGTATGCGAGAATCAGGACAAAAGACAATGCACGCACTTTTCATGTAGGACTAATATAAGGGTTTAAATCTTTTTTTCATATTTAAATCAATTTTTTAAATATATCTTACACACACTGTATCGAAAGACGTTGAACCAGCTCATGGATTGTGCCCTACTGGTCCCAGCTCATGGTGCAAATACAACAGTACAACGTGTGCAAGTAGCACAGTATGCCACCTGCAATTATGTCTCAAATCAAACCTATTTTTATAGATTTATTTAGTGAATATCTTCTCAATAAATGCCTTCGTGGGAAAACTCAAAACATGATTGAGAGCGTGAATCATATGTTTCACATGTGTCCATGTTGAACACGGATTCCAAAATCAACATTTGTGGGCCTAGGGACACTTTAATTTGGTGGTTTAGAAGCAGTGGCATGCTACAATGATGGCTATGCCATTAAATGCTTAGTTAGAGTTTTAGAAAGTGGGAATTAATCCTAGTACTTGGATGGTTAACGCATTGAAAATGCTTGATGAAGAAAGGCTACGCATTTTAGACAAAGCTATATTAGAGTAAGTATGAAGAAAAGGCTAGACAGCAAAGAAGACTAAAAAGTAAGAAACAAGAAGCAGAACTTAGTGATTTCCCATACTATAATCTAGGAAGGTTTTAAGTGAACTTAAATATAAAGTTATTATAAAGTATTTTTTTGTTTTCTTGTTTTTTACAGATTCAATTTTTTTTTCAGGAAAAGAAACATTTTCTCAAAAACTATTTAACCAATCTTTTTCAAACATTAACAGGATATTTACTATACAAAACACATTTATTCTAACGAGTTGTTTTTAAAAAATAAATTGTAGAAATAATTTTACTTTATTTACAAATATACATTTGTATATTATATTTAACGTAGAAAGAAAATAATTTTTTTGTTTAAGCTAAAACTTCAATTTAAAAACAATACCGTTAAAATATGTAACGAGGATTCTTTAGATAGTACAACAAATTTAATAGAGTTAGTGCAAGTAGTTCCTGAGAAAATATTCCTTATGTTATCATTAATTGGTATTGGAATTCTGAGTACACTTTACACGGAAAGAATAATTTAATTTTTTCCAGACAATTTTATGAAAAGTAAGTGCATAATACGAATTAGATTTATGATTTGGAATTTTAATAATTGTTTATGATAGTCGGAAAGAAGGTGAGAAGCAGACCGGTGGACGATAGAGCAAAGATCCAAGAAAGCACACTGTTTTAAATGTTGGGGACGGTGACTTTCTAATTGAATTTGATTGGTATTATAATCAATTCAGCATACAGGAAACCAGTAATATTAATTAATAAAAAAAAGTCACGCGTGAGGTGCCTCCAGTGAAACACCTCCATTTCAATCCAATACTAAATCAAATAGATTTTATAAATAAAAAATTGTTTGTAACAATCCATTATAACTTGAGCAGTGTGTTCATTAAATAAATGAGTTTTATACGATTTAGTCTATTCGTTCTTTAAAAGTGTAAGCGATGGCAGATTTCTTACGGGTAAATCCTATATCTTAAAGCTCATTTCGCCACATAAAGTTCTTTCAGATCAAAAGACATCTACAGAAACACGAAACGAAGGATGTACAAATCAATAATAAAACCCATCCTAACCTACGGCTGCGAAACATGTATCCTGAACTCCAAAGCACCAAACACTCTCGATATCTTTGAAAGAAAAATATTACGAAGAATCCTGGGACCAGTTAATGACGTATAGAGCTGGAGAGTAAGATATAACTATGAATTGTATCAACTGTATAAAGAATCACCGCTAACACAGTACATAAAACCACAGCTTCTAAGGTGGGCTGGTCGTGTAGCCAGGATGGGGAAAGACAGAATACCACGAAAATTATTGAGTAACAGAAGCCACGGAGAAAGCCAAGTGGGAAGACCGAGGAGAAGATGGGAGGACGCGGTGGATGGGGATGTAAAAGAAATACTGAAAGTCCGTTCCTGGAGGAGGATGGCTAACGAGAGAAGGAAATGGGAGGAAAAATTGATGGCGTCCAGGAACCAAAAAGGGCTGTAGTGCCATAGTAAGGAGAGAAATCCTATATCTGGACTGCTTCCATAGTAATTGAAGGAGGCAAGGACCCAACAAAGGCTGTAGTGCCATAGTAAAGAGAGAAATCCTATATCTGGACTGCTTCCATAGTAACTGAAGGAGTCCAGGACCCAACAAAGGCTGTAGTGCCATAGTAAAGAGAGAACTCCTATATCTGGACCGCTTCCATAGTAACTGAAGGAGTCCAGGACCCAACAAAGGCTGTAGTGCCATAGTAAAGAGAGAAATCCTAAATCTGGACTGCTTCCATAGTAACTGAAGGAGGCCAGGACCCAACAAGGGCTGTAGTGCCATAGTAAAGAGAGAAATCCTATATCTGGACCGCTTCCATAGTAACTGAAGGAGTCCAGGACACAACAAAGGCTGTAGTGCCATAGTAAAGAGAGAAATCCTACATCTGGACTGCTTCCATAGTAACTGAAGGAGGCCAGGACACAACAAGGGCTGTAGTGCCATAGTAAAGAGAGAAATCCTATATCTGGACTGCTTCCATAGTAACTGAAGGAGTCCAGGACCCAACAAGGGCTGTAGTGCCATAGTAAAGAGAGAAATCCTATATCTGGACCGCTTCCATAGTAACTGAAGGAGTCCAGGACCTAACAAGGGCTGTAGTGCCATAGTAAAGAGAGAAATCCTATATCTGGACTGCTTCCATAGTAACTGAAGGAGGCAAGGACCCAACAAAGGCTGTAGTGCCATAGTAAAGAGAGAAATCCTATATCTGGACCGCTTCCATAGTAACTAAAGGAGGCCAGGACCCAACAAGGGCTGTAGTGCCATAGTAAAGAGAGAAATCCTATATCTGGACTGCTTCCATAGTAACTGAAGGAGTCCAGGACCCAACAAGGGCTGTAGTGCCATAGTAAAGAGAGAAATCCTATATCTGGACTGCTTCCATAGTAACTGAAGGAGGCCGGGACCCAACAAGGGCTGTAGTGCCATAGTAAAGAGAGAAATCCTATATCTGGACTGCTTCCATAGTAATTTTTTTGCTTCCCCCGCTTTACGTTTCAATCCCTGGAAACTGTGATCGTCTCTGGAAGCTGTGAATCGTTTTCAACAGGGGCGTTTAACTGTCACTCATCTTTTAACCGCCATCCAGTCCGGTTAGAGAATTTACCAGCTGTAGTCTATGCTCCACAGCACCTCTAGATTTGAGGTCCTTGTCGAGGACGTAAGGATGTTCCAACCTGTAGCTCTATTTCTTCTAAGACTGACAGCATTTGTAGATGCCATTTCTGAATTTCTTATATATAGCATGGGGCGTGTGATATGGGTATCGGTACTTTGTTTTGATAACGTTCCAGTATTTCTAGGTTAAAGTTACTAGCAGCACAGCTGTATGCTGTAAGTTCAGGAAAGCAGGTTTCACGATGGCTTTATAAAATACCAACTTATTTTCTAATGCTGCCTAGTACTTCCTAAGACGTAGCGTGTACAGTTTGTGAAATTGCAGACCATGATGGTTCCGCTCCATTATAGATGTGTGTTTTTATCGTGTCAGTGGTCGGTCGATGTGAAAGCCTAGGTAGGCGTACTTCACCATGATTACCTGCGGCAATATGCAGTCGTCAAAAGGTACAGGTCATTTTCACTTATTTTTCGTTGTGCTAGTCACATAAGCTGACTTGGTCACATTACCTATAATTTTCCATTTTTGTTTCCGGAAGTTCATTGCATCCAGGTATTGCTACAATGCAATCCTGATACAAATCAGTAAATCATTTCCAGGGCTGATGGCCCGAGGTAACAGAATATATGTAAGCTGCCAACAAACTACGGTTAAACCCAATATAGGGGTAGTAAAAGAGTTCATATATCTTAGCTCACAGGTAAACAGCACTAACGAGACCAACACTGATATAAGAAGAAGAATATATCTCGCAAGTAAAACATATTATGGATTTAAAAAGTACCTGACATCTTGCTTCATCTCATGAAGCACGAATTGCAAAAACTACAAAAAACTTCTCAGGCCAGTGCTGACATATGCTTCAGAAACCTGGACAGTCACAAAAATAGAGAGACTTCTTGGTTGCTGTGAAAGACGGATTATAAGAACAATATTTAAGAATAACATTGTTATACACAACTATAGACATTTTTTTCGAATAGCGCAAAAAAAATTGGTTTCCATCTGATGATAACCTGTAAAGCTTGAAAGCGCTTATCGGAAAAAATTTCTATAACTTAGTAATGTGCAAATTGTTAATTATGTTTGCGATTATAAGCAGTAACACAACCTTATAACTAAATATTTTAAATACTTTAACTAGTATTTTTGTTTTGCTTAAATTCGATAAATAAACAGTTTATTGAATTCTAAATTTTTTTCTAATTACGCTGAAAATTATTTCACCTGTTACCACAGTTTCAAAGGTTACATTTGAACTGTTTTTTCAATTTTATTTCTGTTGAAATTTCTAGAGCAGCTGTCTGCTTAACTGGTCAAAGATTTCACAGTATTAACAAATAATTTGTTGAACTCAATCAAGTGAATGTTCGTTGTATTTAAGTTTTATTATCCTGTCACGTAATACGGAAAGTTTTAAAACTTTCTCGAATATTCCAGCTGTAATGTGTTTGTGCGTACATAATGCTGCTACTTTGCGGTGAAAGACAATAATGGTCAACTATTGCGTCTATACCAGACCATACTGGGTCCACGCGTGCTGTTTTCAAGGCCGCAATTAATTACGTTCTGGTGTATTCTAGTAGACGCCTATTAGCGAATATTCAGGAACCTCAGTGGGGTATAAATACAAGTACTCCGCGACGCTCAGTTAGTTATTGTCGGGCGATTACAGAGACATTACACAGTACTTTTTAGTGGCGATTTACACAGTGCGGTTTGAAGTATTGTGGCGAAGTGATATGTGTTTTATAAACATTTGTAATACAATTGTGTTTTATATCAGTTGACATTTTTTATTGTGTGTCAACAATTTTTATTTGTTTTGTTGTAAGAGACTACCTTGTTAATTACAAACTGTTTAATTGTGATAATTAAAGCTGGTTATTAGTGACGTAATTGGTGTTTTGTATTTTGTTTCCCACTGTACCATACGACGATCAGTAGACAGTTGTTACATACTTTACCAATTGTGGAAAACCCATTGCATCAGTGTAATTAGAAAATTATCACAATTTGATTCGAAGTTAATTGATTATTATTCTGATATTGTAACGATATTTAGGTGGTGATCGTTCGTTCGTAATCGTGTTCTTCTGCGATCGAGACGTAGCCTCACCTCGGGTTCGTCTATTTGTAACCAGAGAATATTTCGTTACATACAGTGTTATTGTGGATCAGTTTACTTGTATTTATGTAGCGTGCACTTGAATACACCGTCCGTTAGAAATGTCGACTTGTAATATGGATAAATGGTGTAGCGACAAACTCGCACTGGAGTCGTCGATGTAAATTATAAATGTATTATGTTGAACGGCGAATGATTTCGTAAATTGCCGCTTACTCCCACTACGCTGCTTCTTTTACGTGACGTCACTCACCGATGCCAACTATCGGGTCAGCTACAACCTGTGAATTCTATTTACTAAATGTAACGGCAATAATAATGACTCACAATTATCATCAAACATATATCCTTGTGGAACCCTTTATTCGGAAAACACACTGGTTAACTTGTTTTAATAATTTTTAAACAGAATAATCGCAATTGTAGTACAAAATATAAGTCTTCTTTATCAGTTGGCAGCAGTAGCTGTTCAGTATTCCTTCCTTAGATCAAAACAATGCTTTTTGTTAACGTTTTAAATTAAAATATATCAATTATCTCAGGGCGTATATGGTTCGGGGATTTATAATTATACAAAATATTACACTATTAATCAAAATACAAGTTCACAATCATGGGATATTACAACGTTAGAGTGATAGGTGCACACAGAAATCGTATAGTGGTTACCAGTTTTAAACAGGTTATGTCTAAATCAGGCTTTTATAGTTATTATGTGAATTAAAAGTTCTTGTTGTGTTTAAAAGGTGTTAGTCTTATATGGTGATATTAGTGGTTGTTTCTAGTGTTCGTGTTATATGGTGTCTGTAATTCAGTTGATTATTACTTAAAATACGTGTATACAAGTGTATGTGTAGAAGTACGAAATAATGAGATGTCAGATCACCAAATCCTCTTCTTGTACTTTTCTTGGTTGCAAATAGGTCCCACGTACACGTCAGGTCTTCTTCTCGTCCCTCGTCCACGTCAAATCTTCTTTCTGGTTATTATTCCTTCTCATCCATCTAATGGGTAGTCTTCTGTTGTTGCAAAATGTTTGTATAGTGTACTTCTAACAGTATTTATCTATTGGTATTGTTTTTTCACACTTTATAACATATAATGTAAGACGATTTAAGAACGCGTCTATCTGCTAAGATCGTTGTCAAAGAAGTCTCATTTTATTTATCCGAAATTTCTGGTTGCTAAGGGTAAACTTGGAACCTGGTTGGTCAATCCGAATAGACATTGTCATAAACTTTTATTATTTCAGAATCTAAATTTGTTCAAAATCTTTAAACTAACGTAACTTTTCTATACTGAATGGGAGTTTAAAACCATTATCAGCATTATTTTGATCTTCACATGTGTTATATTTAGACACCAAACATGCCTATTTTTGCTTAAGAACTATGGATGTTACAATTTTGTTATTTGGAATTTTCTTAAATAACTTGATATGTGTTATTTTGGTTCTATATTCCTTGTATACATTATTACCTATAAATACATCTACCTTTCCACATTTGCTTTACAAAATTTCTAATATAATTGTTCAAAATTTACTAAATTTGGTTTCACCTGGCCTATGTAATAGTATTATTTTCATCATCATGTTTTAACATCTCTAACAATTAAATTAACTTCTAACATTCATCAAAATGGTTTAACATATAACGTTATTTTCACAACACAAAATATATATTATTCTAATATTTAAATTCATGTCCACATGACTATGATTATACCAACTCCTTGTACAATTAGTTGTTTTCTACTCAAACTGTATAGGTGTTTGACATTTAACAAAACATCTTTGTATTGTCCATTCTGCTTGGTCAATTAATTTATTTACCATGGTTCAATATCAGCTCTATTGTTATATTTGTTAATACAACATAAACAAAAAATGGAATTAATATCATAAAATTGGCATTCCTTTAAACTGACTGTATCATCTGTTACATACAAAAAACACAACACAAATACTATTATATAAAACACTGTGCTATAACATAAAACATGCACATTTAACAAAATAAATTCTATACTAATTATTTAGTCCTTTGTCAGCTAATTTATGAATTATTCTGACACTGTCTATGCCATATTTACTATTCATATGGGTTTAAACATCCGTATACTTACTGATGTTTTGTGTTACAAAAATGACAATAAAGTGAACACTGTTGCTCTACCACACACACAGTTCTAATAACCTTGTTACATTTACTGTTTATCTGTGTTTTATTCTTGTTATAAATGTAATTGTGACCATGTTATAATTTGTTGTTTACAGGACAACTCTATGAACTCTATATGTGACAATTTTTTGGTATGGTTCTTGTATCTATAATCATGTGTATCTATATTTTGTTACATTGATTAACTTAATTATTTAACAATATTTCTCTTACATAATATTATATGTTTGGGTCTATTATCCCTCACTTTGTATTTTGATTATTTGTATTTAATGATACATCAACTGAAACCATTTGTTTCTTTATAGTCCTGGTTCATAAACCATTTGTCCTTATAAATCTTTGTTCGGTCAATACTGAAAGTTTATTGTCATAGCTGGGGTTTAAAGATATCTGCATCACTTAGCCTAAATCATTAATTTGGGTACGGTCAGTTGTCTTACTAGTCAGTCTAAAATTGTCAGTCGTTCTTCTTCACTATCATCTTTGAAGATATTGTTCTTCTTGTCAGCTTCTTAATAAAAGTCTTCATTAAATCAGGTAAGATATTATGTTGTTCCAAATGTCATGTTACAATATTCACAATGAAAGTACATAATACGTTTTTATATATACAGCATTACAATAGTTGAATGAAGCTGTTATCGCCACGTGTCAAGTTTTGTGTTTGTTTGAAGTTAAATTATTAATTAATTAAGCTGATTGCTTTTGCAAACGTAAAGTTTCTATAAAGTATGAGGCAAGCACAAAGGTACCAGGATCATTGTGCAATTATGTCGTAATAATTTCGTATTGTTACCACCATGATCATTTTGCTTACGACGAAGAAATAAAGATCCCCCAATCTATGAACAAAGAACTCTTTAATTCTTTACCTAGAATTAAGTTCCGTTAATGTTAATAATGGTTCAGAAACGTTAAAAGAAACAGCGTTACCAAGTACGGAATTATGCTTTAATATCTTTTTTGTTACCAAGTATATAAGCTCGAATATAACATCTCTTCTGTGTCATACAATTTTAGAAAAGTAAGCGATAAAGAAATTCTCTCAGACAAAACACAATGTAAGTAATTAAGTTAACAATGTACATGCACAGCCTAATTGAAATTTATCGTAAAAAATTCGTGTCTTCGTTTCGATAAAAATGTAATGATATGCTATAGCAATTACGTAAATCTCTAGAAAGTTCGAGAATGTCATTATACACGTTTCTCGACTAGCCCAGCGAGTGCAGTGTCTGTGTCAAGGTCGTGCACTTAATCTGCTACGTCACTGCTTAAACAAATTTTTTACTCCGTTGTTAGAGTTACACGCGTTAATGGGTTCGTACGAATCAGCTGTGACCGACACAGGAGTGAAAGATGTTGGTTGCATGTGTCCAAGTTTAATTATTTGAGAGCCGGTTTTTATTGTATCTCGGGACCGTGTCGTTCATTCAATCTAATGAACCATGACATAAGAACCGGTTTGTCCTTGAACAACCAATTAGGCCTACTATTATAGTCAGTAACAACCTTACGAGTTTAATGAGGATCTTTTTGTTACAAACATTTTAAACTTTTGATAAATGTGTACATAAAACTGTTTTCAATAATATTTTAATAATATTTTCCTGGAATGTTGATACGAGTGACATTATAATTAAATTCAAGTAAAAATACGTTGTCTAAATTATGAACAGCTTAAGTTATAATTTATGGATATGCTGGTTGTCGTGCTTAGTTAAATAACTGCAATATTTTGTACAAATTTTGTAAGTAATATTGTTAAGACTATTACATGGATCGCGATATACAACAGTGGGGGAAAGCAATTGAACACCAGAGAAAGAGGTACTCAATAATTTGGTTAAGACTTGTTTCAGACAGTGATACGCATGTTACATCAGTTTTTAACCCAGTTATACGACTTTCCAAACGCACCAGTCAAATCATCAATAAACGTCAGCACGCTAAATAAAATCACAATAGTGTGTAACAAAAATTAATGTACCACTCTCGGAGCACTTGAATTTGTGCAACTTAACTCAACTGGCTTGGCCAGCCGTAGGCATTTGATTTTGTCTAAAATCTTTCCCGCGTGAAGGTACGCGAACTCATTTCTCTCAAGGGAGACCGCCACCCGGAATTTTCAGTGTTGAATCCCAATAATCCTTTCCCCTTCAAAATAATAATTTGTTTTTACGTTAATTGTTTTGATAGTGACATTTTACTTAAATATTGCTGAAATTCAGTCGTAGAGTGTTTAAAAATCACAATTTTTAACAATAATTTTTTTTTAAATTGACACAGTAAACAATAGTGTAATCTATATTATATATAATCTCTGTTATAGTAATCTATAATCCTATCTATATACAAACCTTCTGCATCCAGACTACAATAAGCATTTGAGATACAAGTGGTATACTTATATTTGAATTACATTTGTAAGACGAAACACTAATTTAGTCAGTATTTTAGAAATATTAATAACCGAGTTAGTGTATTGAAACGTTTAAATATTTTACGGTTGCTAAAATACATTTAATCCAACTTCTGCTATATTTTTGGTTAAAAAGTGATTAATTACATCATAGAGATGTAATTTCCTTAGTTAATATTACCCAATATTTAAGATTCCCAATACCTGGCGCCCAAATGTACTGGAATTTTGAAATACGAACATCGTATTCAGATTTTACTTATAATTATCTTTAATTTGATTTTTCGTTTACTCTCACATAGATTTTTTGTTTTTTGAAAATCTTTTACCTCTAAAACTTTTTTCTCGTGACACCATTTGTTTGTATGTATCAATGTTAAACACAATAGGGATCTGTGGAATAACAGAGTGGACTGCACACGTTGTACGAAAATCGGTCGATGCATTCAATAGTTATCGTGAGACATGCCACAAACATCCAGGTACGTAGAGAGGCAGACTGACCAAACGTTCGAGTTAAATTGAGAAGTTGTTTTGCTTTTTCAAACATTAAATTAAATCTTTAATAGATGTTTCAAAACGAATAATTGTTTCGTTTAGAGAGAGGACTTTCAATTTCGGTGTGTGCGGGGGGGGTGTTAAAATTGGTACGTCAGACAACGCTGGCGTTGTCATATTCTGGCGTAAGCTATACATTTGTATGTTCAGTCTAGAAATGTTACAAAAAAAAAGTCAGGAATTATAGTATTTAATTAATTAATTTAATACAAGTGTAAGACAGTAAAAGACACTATTGTCAATTGTTCAGACAACTGTAAACGACTTAACTTAATAAACAGTGCAACTTGACTTGATTCGATTGCTGACGACAGCGTAGAGTTCATCAGTCGAAACGAATACGCTGCAAAAACACATGATTTAAGAAGGTCTCAGCGGAAAATAAAACTAGTGGACTGTGAAATATATTCGGTTTGTGAAGCTACTGTAATGTGTCTAACAGGAATAATTCCAGCGAAAAATTCAGGCGTAAGAAAATGTTGAAGTGTATCATGAAGGGGGGGGGGGGGTCTGCCACTTCCTACCACGCCTGCATGCAATTTTTTTGCTTTTTGCTTTCTGTGTCGTTTGTAGTAGTGCGTGTCAAGCTAGTAAGGTGCGTCAGCTGATATTAGTGCGGGTTGGTAAGTTGAACGTGGACGACCTCACTTTGTCACCATGCTACTGAATAAAAATATCGCCCTCTTTTTGTACCGTCGAATTAGTTTAGGACTACTTTTTGTACGCCCGTTATTACCCCAGGATGTTATTCCAGGTGATTTACACGGGATGTGTCGGCCTGAGAGATGAAAAATTTACTGTCATCTTCTGGTGCTGGCCAGGAATCAAACCAGTACCTCATGGCCTAGTGTCATACTCAGAGCTAAGTCTCTCGTGTTCTTATTAATTTTCTATAATAATAATAATAATAATATTAATAGCAATAATAATAATATAAATATTGGTTCCTTTTTATCCACCAAGTTTGTCTTTAGCCTTTAGGCAATGCAGGATGCCGTTCAGCTTATCAAGCAGGATGTGTAGCCAGTACTAAGTTTCAACGAGCAATTATTACTCACATTGTTTTATCAGATACTCATTTTTGCAGACTGAGTAGACTTTGGGCTGAAAAATATACTTTGAACCTGAAAAGAAACACGCTCTCTGGGTACGAATCAAAACTTCTATGATTACTAGCCAGTTACCTGGACTGTCTCTTGTATTATTGATTATTTATTAACAATTAATTCCTTAGTAAGTAACTCGTTGAGTTTCCTGCACGCCTCCTATGTAATATCTTCAAATAAAACATACTAGCAGTGTATTTATTTGAAGATATTACCATGTTACTATCAATTACTAATAAAATATTTTGTCATTATTTGGTACTCTTTTTAATATTACAGTAATTATTTCTTTTGGTCTCTCATTTCTAACCTACCCAAGTGATAGGTTCCGGTCTATTACCGCCGGGATTGTCCGGTAGACAAAGGATTGCCTCTAGTGTTCGTCAAACTGCCTAAGACATGTAAAGCGTTATAATTTTCGGTGTCATATTGTGCATTAGATATTTTCAATTGTTTGAGATACCCTAGGACCAATGAATTGGGGTCAGTGGTCAAATAACCTTTCTCCTTTGTTAAGAATTTATGTTCCTCGGATATAAAAAATGTTTTAAACTGTTTTAAAAAAACCGTTGCTCTTCCTACTGCGTTCTTGTTTAGTATACAGTTTTTGATTATATGAAATCATCACAGTGCGTAAAACAGGGCTCTTGCTTGCAAAAACAGTATTGTTACGTCAGAACAATCTACGTGTTTATCAAACGTTCCAGAGGGATCCAGAATATGGTTTATATTGGTGGTGGTGTACGTGACTGTCGACGCATTCACGAGACCTTTCTCGAAGGCGCCAGCAGCGCGGACTGTGTCAAGGCCGCAATTAATTACATCGAACACACTGGCTCTAACACGCAATTTGGAATATTCTGGTCTGTGAGCCTTGTATAAATACCAGTACTCAAAGACGTTCAGTTTCAGTATAGTTGAGATATATTTACAGTTCGGTTCAAGTTTATTGTCCGGCAATTACAAGTAATTACTATGTACGTTGAAGTGGTTATTAGTGAAGGGTCGCGTTTTATGATCGGGGATATAATTGCAATACAATTGTGTTTAATAGTAGTTAACATAAAATTGCATGTGAACAATTTCTATTTGATTTGTTGTAAGAGACTGTGTTGTTGATTACAAACTGTTTCATTGTGATAATTAAAGCTGGTAATTAGTGACTTAATTGGTGTCTTGTATTTTGTTTTCCACTGTACCTACGACGATCGATTAGACTGTCGTAACAGTATTCGTTATCTAACATGGCCGCTGAATCATTTTCCGGTTTATAAACGTGCAAGCCAAACATGTGAAAGTATACACGTCTATTGCATGCTATAAGCAAATAAGATAAAAATGAACATGTATGATGCTACTGGTAATGTATAACTAACTATACGTGAGACGGTGGATCAGTTCAGTGAAAGAAACCTAGCGCTGCCCGATGTCTTGGTGTGATGTGGTTTCACGTAGACAGCTCTCTCACTCTCCCTCGCTCTCTCTCTCTCTCTCTCTCTCACTCTCTCTCTCTTGCTCTCTCTATATATATAACTTTAATATTTATAACTAAATTTACCTCAAGATATAAGGTATTCTTGCTTTCACCAGAAACAAGATGGCGAAGGCTGAAGATGAGAGAACAAGAACTCTCGAAACATGTTCCTAATAGGAAAAAAGTATATCTTGAGGTAAATTTAGTTATAAATATTAAAGTATTATATACATCAAGAAACGGACTGTAGCAGAAAGTGATTGAAATATATATATATATATATATATATATATCGTGCAGTACGTCCTTCAATTACGTCTGGTTTGTCTATGGCGGGATATGACTAGAGAGCCCCATAGGCCGTCTGTCTAATGCTTGCAGAAACCATAATTCCAGGAACATTCCAAATTCTTTGTACTGTACTTACAAACGTTGACTGTAGTTCTGAGAAAAGCTGTTAGTTTCTCACTGTTTATGATACACTGCTTGACATTCAGAAATCTACAGACCTATAGATTGCGTTTTGTACTTTATATTTCGTTTATGTAGTCGCAAAATACGTGAATACAAAATGTAAAATTAATATATCAAATTATAGAAAATATAATAGAAACAATGAGAACAATAAGATTATTATTTTTTGGCCATTTATATACAATGAACGATAATAGGTTAAAAAAGCAGATCTTCGATTATCTGTGTGGTAAGAAGTCAACATCAAGTTGAATTAAAGAAGTCCAAACGGATTTAGAAAAAAATAATATAAACACAGAAGAAGCAATTGAAAGAGACGTTTTTCGGGTAAAAGTGTTAAAAACGGTAGGAGTCCAGGGTAGGAGGCGGAAAACCGCAGGTTCAAAGTGCACTGGAGACAGGAAGAAGAGACACAGTGAAACGATGAAAGAATATTAGAGAAACAGAAAAGAACAAAGAATAAAGAATTGAAATTGGCATGTGGCCCTTAGATGGCCGATACAAAAAACAGGAAATGTAAAATTAAATTATTGTAAATCAACGTAATATCCAGGACACTATTGAAACCGTCTAAAATATTTCCTTGTGTAATTGACCGGCGATTTAAACAAGTCGGTTGAGGTTAGCGCTTATCAGAATAAACGCTGTCATTTGTGGTAATACAGGATACCGTGACCACAAGGCCAACCCTTGAACTCGGTTTGTGGTTTCGTTTTATACTGTTTTGCATATGAGAAGTCAGTGAGACTGCAACTGAACAGCGCTTAAATGCTTTGTATAAGTTTGTTGTATTCTTTTAGTTTGTAGTTTCTCTCTCGTGACTGAAACACGCTGTTTACACTTTTTTGTATTGCACGCACATTTAATATTTTCAGCTACAGCATATTACCTTTTAAAATTTCAATTTAACTTGTCTATATTTTGATATTTCCTGTATGATCTAATTAATGTTGACACGTAATATGTACCCATAAAGTAAACGGAAAATAATATTCTCTTTTTTTTTCTAGACTGTGTCTAATATTTTGAGAGAGTCCTGCGTTCGAGTTAGGTTTTAGCACTGAATATGCAGAGACAAGAAGCAGTAATGAGAATACGGCGTGTGACTGTGTGATGGTTGTCGGTTTTTATGTTCAAAAACACACTGAATTACAACGCAAATCTACTAAGATTTCGGCGTTCAGGACACTAAAATTGGAACAACTTAAAAAAAACTTCCAAATTACAGGAGAGTCTTTATAAATTGTAATTTAGGCGGTAAAATTAAAGAGAAAAAATGATATTTTTATCACTCCTTTGCATCATATTTTTGTATAATATAAACGGTTATAAATGTAAATAAAAATTGTATAACTTTATATTATATTACAAGACTGGATTATATTGTTACGTAATACTGAACGTTCAATAAGACTCTCGAATATTCCAGTTGTAATGTGTGTTTGTGTGTGTGTAATGCTACTACTTTACGATGAAAGACAATTACGCGTCCAACTATCGAGTCCATACCTAACCATAACGGTCAGCGTAGGGTGTTCAAGGACACTGTTTCTAGTTGATATTCTCGAGAGCGCCTGTTTGTTTAATAAAGTGGCAGATTATTCTGGAAATCAGCGGGGTATAAATACAGTCATTCAGCGACGGTCAAGTTAGTTATTGTCGGGCGATTACACAGTGCGTTTGAGTGGCGATTTACACATTATTGTGTATTGTGGCCAAGTGTTATGTGTTTTATAATCGTGTGAGACAATTTTAATACAATTGTGTTTTATAATAGTTGACATTTTATTGCGTGTGAACAATTTTTATTTGATTTACTGTAAGAGACTATCTTGTTGATTACAATCTCTTTAATTGTGATAGTTAAAGCTGGTGGTTAATGACTTAATTGGTGTCTTGTATTTTGTTTTCCACTGTACCATACGACGATCAGTAGACCGTCGTAACAATATATTAACACAATTGTAGGCTATTGTTATACCGGGTGTGATAGACAACATGAGAGTTAGACATGTAACGATAGTCACGTATTGCAAGGTCGGTTTTACGATCCATCGAAATGCTTTTCACTTGGCGTTTCAATCCCTAGTATCTGGATCTTCTTCAGAAGCTGTGAGTAAACGTTTGGAAGACCTAATATGTATAATGACTACGTATATTGTACTGTAATTAATTATAGGTCTTGTAATTAAGATCTACTCCACGTTGGATCAGCCATTTAATGTACTGTTATTTTTTTTATGAGTCTTGTAATTATTTAATAGTATAGTATAATTGAGAAATGTACCTACTATTATTATGTTTTTTGTTTACCAGTACATGTAAAGAAATTCTTTCTCTCAGGGTTAATGATTGATCGTTAATGATTAACCCTGATGTTTCATCAGGGTTAATGATTTCAAGCTGTTTGATCGTATTTACGATTGTATCTAATATTTTCTTTTCTTTAAACCAAACCAAATTCAGTTAATATGTAGTATTTCGAGAATTAACCATGTAAAAAATAAATACCAGACTAATGTAACTTGACCGACTCTGAATTCTTCCAGCTGCCACGGGTTCACTTCTGGTTGTTGTTTATGTTTTTTCAAAAGCAATATTAGGCTTGGCGATCTGTTCCATCACACAAATTTCTTATTGATCTCACCGCTGAATGCCGCTCTCCAGGACGACTGCAACACAGATGTCTCCTCGGAACACTTAATTATCCTTTATGGCCACTTAAACTCTTCTTCAGTCCAGGATTTCCCTCTTCTATAGTCGTTCTATTAAGGATATTTTTATATTTCTCGGAATATTATTTATTTATTAAATATTATAATCAAAACTCTGGTATCACCAATTAAACTCCTTTACTTTATTTTCTTTTACCTATTACATTAAACTTGATGATGTACAAATGTTATTTTATGAATTTAGACTCTTCAAGCTACTTTTAATAGATATAGGCTAATTTTAGACTCTTCATGCTGTTACTATTCGATATAAAATTAGACTCTTCACGTTACTCTTATTGAAAATAAAAATAGACTTATAACGTTACTCTTATTGAATATAATTGAAGACTCCTGATGTAACTCTTATTAAATATATTTGAAGACTAATAAAAATTTCCTTCATCACTATACAATACAATAATTTAACAATTTACAAAATTCCCATTTTGATAATTCCCTAATTTCTTTACATCTGTTTACCATATACCTATTAAAACATATATCATTTTTCTATTTCTTATTAAACATCTTTATTTTACCTCTAATACTCGTAATTTTAGTTGTTATTTATTAAATTATAATTTTATTACTCTTTATTCTTATTATAACATTCCTTCCAATTTCATATATTCTTTTCAGAACATATGACTGAATATTGTTTTATATCACATAGGAAGCGACCTCTATGTCGACTGGGTGAGTCGATAGTCCCAATGTTTTTTGTTTACATTTTAAAACATATGTTACATTCAATACAAAATCTGCATCCTTTCTCTTTTAAAATTTATTACCTCCCTATTATGTACTGTGTGCATTTTAACAGCAGTACATAATACCTTCCCTTATTTCATAATTTCAGATACAATTTTAGATGAAATTTTGAAACAACCAACCTAGTCTAATCTTAATATTTAACACATCTGATTGACTAGTGGTTTGTACCTCACAAAATTCTTTTAACAAATTGGTTTTTTCTTTTATTAATATTACAAATATGGTTCATCCTTATCATGAATTACGATATCTTAAACACTTATTTATGACTTAAAACACCATTAATTAAACCAACTGGTTTTACATCAAAATAATAAATAACAAATAACAATTGTGCCTAATTTCATGGCTAAAAAACTCAAAAATATTACTAAAACATTATCTTTCTTTTGGACCTCACCTTCCCAATCCGGGTCATACATTTCATTTGTTCTTCATTTGAGAATTATTTTCTTTTAATTAATACTTTATTTTTACGGTCGAATCTGATTAAAATTTTATGTATCCTTAACCTTTCCATCTTGGTATTTAATTACTACAAATCCACACAATTTAATCCTACTGGCTATGACATTATTCAACTTGAGTGTCATTATATTTTATATGTGCGCCCGGCCTAACAGTTAAGCTGATTCACGTAACCATGAACTTTTCTTTTGTTTATTGCATTGCGGTCGTACCGCGAGGTGCGTCAGAGTAACAAAGGCAAGAGATTATAGGAACGTTCACAATAAGAACAATGCGGCTGTTGCAACTACAAGAACACAGTGTTACTATAATGACAATTACGGAATGCTCTCGAACAGTCGAGAGTGTCGTTTCCCGGTTAGCCGAGCCGGCGAGTGTCTCAGTCAAGGCAGTACTCATGTACCCTCTAGACTTTTCCAATACTTATTAAGGACGCAAATTATGGAACATTATTCTGGAAGAACTGCAGGCTATATACAAACGAGAGGGGCTGACATAGTTATTCAGTTACATTGGGAGAATTGTTCGCTGCGGATCAAGTGGTTGTTGTGGAAATAATTATTGTGTTACAATTAGTGCGGAACTCATTGTTGTTACCATTTTTGTTGCGAGTGGACAAATTGAACTTTAATTACTGTATGAATGTATCTTGTTGATTTCAGATTTTTATTGTGACTCATTAAAGCTAGTCATTAGTGACTTCATTGGCGTCTGTATTTTGTTTCCACTGTACCGTACGACGATCCGTGAGACCGTCGTAACAATATCGTATCATAATAGAAAATAAATAATCGTCGCCGTTGCCTTCTAGATCATTGGACATGTTCCGCTGCACCAACGTTTTATTGGATGTCCAAGTCTATATCGTCCCTCAGGTTTATGTCGTTGTATAATTTTAGGTATGCAACGTTTCAAGTTGCGTTATTTATCCTATCGTAGTATCGTCCCTCGCCTACCATTGAAGTTCTGCTTTCCTTACTTTGGCCTTCGATTTGTAAATTTCTTTCCGCTGAGGTCAGCAGGCCAACCTGTCTCAGCAGGTCGATTGGAATATTCCCGCGACTACAAGCAGCATGCTGTAGGAGCAAACCACTCCTAGTACGCCAATTTGCAGCACTATTGACATGCGTCATCTGTATTCCTGGACTTCAAGTGCATAGGACTATTGTAGTATTGAGAAAATTGAAACGAGCGTTGAGACGGTTTTCAATATGTCGCCTCACAAGTAGTTTTGGGAAAATCAGTAATAATAACTACAAGAATACTAAGTATATTAAAATGGTTGTGGGTTTTTAGGTTCAAAAATAATTACTTGACGTTTTACGTGCTATCGTCGTTAACCCCACGTAATGTTAAATTTTATATTTGGAATACTATTTCATTTAGCGACACTCGAGCAAATGAAAAAAAAGGATTCTTAAAATGTAGAAAACAAAGATTCGACTCACTTTACGCGGTATAGCCCCATGATCAAAGGCAGATTTTAAGGGGCAACAGGTCCCTTTAAGACAAAAAAATAGATGGAGTCACAGGGATTACGTATATAACAGAAGAGAGAAAAGATTTATTCACTGTCCAAGAGACGAATCTGGCACACGGTCTCATAGCCTGCTGGTATGCTGACCATGTGCTGTTGGGACAGTCCCAGCGTGGTGATTGCTTTGACGTTTGGGACATGACTGACTCAAACGTGCACAAAAACTTATTGCCGAACAAGTCAATCTACGTACACGATATTTGATATCGACTATGTAATAATTTTTGTTCCCAAAATACTGAAAAATAAGAAAGGCACAACTTTCCAACTCCTCTCTGCTTGTTAGCAGTGGCGGACAAACAATCTAATCAAGGAGCCTGGTCGATTAATTTGAATGATGCTGGATGGAGGATTTGATTTTGAGCTCCAGCTACCGTTATTTTAATATAAGAAATACAATTTCCCATTTTTAGTATTACGTATTTCATATTTTACTTATTATGTACAAATCTTTACGAAATAGAATGAAGACATATAGAGTGAGAAAAATGAAAAGTTTATTCATTCACAATATGTTACATTCTTCTTTCTATAAACAAATGACTAAGATTTTCAGTCTTTCCTCATTGATAAGATAATTTTATCGACTTGACTTCTGAAAATTTCTTTTAACATTAGACCATAGATACACATATTGTCTAAAATACTACAGGATAATACATCGATTGGGATTGGATCCAAGAATTACCATTACAAAATAAACTAAAGAAGTTTCATGGCTACCTATGGGTGGCGTTTGTAGGCTTAAGTATCGTTGAAATCCTATTATTTCTTGACCAGTTGTTCTTTGTTACACACAAGGTTGAGCTTTTCTAGACACAGTTCTAAATCATTATCAGTGGGTTTCGTTAAAAAGTTAGATTCTACGATATTAAATCAATTCAGAGTCGTTTCCTCGTTAAAAGTAATAAATTTCTTGGGTCAAAAGTGAACAAAAATTGTGTTATATCGTCTCAATTTGTAATAAAGGAGTCTAGCAAAACATTTTTGAAATATATACGGCAACCCAATATGAAGCAGCTCGGGGCATACTGCTGAGTGTGACTTATTATTATTAATATTATATAATTATTATTATGCTCGCTGAGCTGTAGAATTCGCTTACTATTTTCAGCTGGTATTTATATTGTTATATAAATTTTGATATTAGATAACTTTTTAATTATGGGAATAATTACAAAAACTCCTATTATTTTAGTATTTTAGTTACATAAAAATGATAGAGGACACTCTCATAAAATTCTAAAAATTCAGATTTTCATTATAATTTCTTTTATTAACACTGCGCTAGAATTTTACAATTTTTTTTTTTTAATTTGTGATCTTTTTTATAACCCTGGAGTCTAAAAGGTTTGAAATTTCTAAAATTTAACACCACACTCAGACGTTAATTAAACATTATTTTAATAGGATGCCCCATATAAATTTTTTAGATTGTTTCAACATTTTCAGATAATGTTTTAAACGTCCTGATGTCCAAAATTGTTTTAATTTTTAATAATTAACAATATACTCCGATTGTGGTTGAAATCCCGATTAATTTAATACCCCACATTGGTTCTCATAATTTTTTCAAAAATTTTAAACTCCTCACATTTTTGCCTCCCGCTCCGTATTTTTACCAGGATCAGTCTAAAAAAAAATAAGGTTTTATAGAAAAAACGTGTGCAAATGCGTGATAAGGTTTGAAACAATTTGATGATGCGTTCAAAAAATATCGTGTGATATACCTCAAACCCACAGATAGACAGTGATTCGCTTGTTCGGTTATTACTGTTGATATTATTGTTGTTTTTTATGTTCTTGTTGATATTGTTGTTGCTGCGGTTATTGTTTCTGTTAACCAGCCGACGGATTCCTTCAGAGATCGAAATGTTACTTTCAGGTTACTACTTTAGGAGGCAGAGAGCCCATAGCCTATACAAATTCTTCAAGGAACGATGCATACCACACGTTCTTCAACTGCACAAGACGAATAGTTGATTGGCAAACCCTGGTTGCAGAGGTGGTTCACCTTATCCCTGATAAAGTGGTGAAGGTAATGATATCTGAGATAAAGTCACGGCCTTCGTGAGGAAGTGCTGCTTCAGAGGAAAAACAAGACCCAAAAAGCGCAGAATTGGCACAAGTAGATGATACATGACCAGACGGAGCCAAGTGGTGGCTGAGTAAGAGGCGCCACTTTGAGTAAGCGGTTCCGAGATGAATCTACATGGAATTTGGTTGGAGGCGATTTTGTGTTTAAGAGACAATCTCTCACAACAAAGGAGATGATCATATATTCCCTGGCGATGCACAATTCATATTTCCCCTGAACAAGTATTATTACCATTATTTTAAATATTGTTATTGTTACTTTTATTGTTATTATGCCGCTTTGGATTGAGCATTTGCAACTCTGAAAGCAGTGGCGTGACAGTGCAAAGTAACTCTGGAAGAAAAATAGTTTGCTGTCACTCTATTCTTTCTTCACAAGTTTCTACGTCTCTTCGCCTCTTCACTTTACCTGTCCTTCATTCTCTCTCTCTCTCTCTCTCTCTCTCTCTCTCTCTCTCTCTCTCTCTCTCTCTCTCTCTCTCTCTCTCTCTCTCTCTCTCTCTCTCCCTCTCCCTCTCCCTCTATCTCTTTGTCTCTACCCTATCAGCAAGCAATGATATTTACGTAATGTCATTTTTTATTATTACACTTCTGTTACATTTTACACTTACCATTTATTTACTTTTATTACAAACGGTATTAATTTTCAATTGGATAGTGTATATAAACATTTAATTTCAGCAACACTCAAAAGTTTTAACGGTTAAATGTCATGCCTAACAGTTTTCAGTGCTAACATCGTAGTTATGCAAAGTACGCTCAATGTTTTAATTAAAGCATTATTATCAGTTCAGACGTTAATTTATTTAAGTTTTTTTTACTGTAGTTCTTTTCGTTGATGAAAAGTGTAACTATAAATTAGGACAAAGCTTGTACGGTGATATTTAATTAAAGTTTGTCTTAACAGACTCAACAGATTCAGCAGTACTTTGCTGTAATGGAGTCGTGTTAGTGCGACGTGATTTGTCTAAATGTTTAAATTCCTAAATTATTTTTTAACGGATTAGTGTAGAAAATAACTCTAGTCTTTGTCTGTGTACATAGATTTTTAAATAAGTTCTATCTTTTTAGGTATGGAATATGCTATTCTCCATCGCAATTTTGCCCGTTTGTATAAACACTCACACACATAAATCCCTCTCGACGTTTGTCTCCCCCCTCGCGCTCTCACTCTCACTCTCCCTCTCTCTCTCTCCCTCTCTATCACTCGCTTTGACTTCTCTATCTATCTACCTCTTTCACCTTCCCTCTCTCTTTCGTTAGTTGTTTCATTTCCTCATATTATTTTATCGTGTTTGTGATTCATCATCTTTACCTGAGATTAGGACTAGGTCTGAAACCTGATCTGACCCGATGCTCGTTTTCTCTTTTGTCTGTTAACATGTCTCTTTTCTGGTAGTCTGGGATCTCAAGGCTGCTACCGGTAAACTGTTATTTGGCATACGGTCTAGGTGTTCGCGACACTTCCACCAATTGTGCCTTGTGCTTACATATTTGGTCCCAAATTTTCTTCTAATATCTTTGTTCTTGTGTACATCATACAAATCTGATTTTCCTTCTTGCAAATTACAAATTTTTTCTTCTTCCTCTGTACCGAGGAGCCTTTGGTTCACTTGTATGCTGTTTCTCTTTAATTAAGGTTTAGCTGCAAGGTTTTGTATTAATTGGTTGGCATTTTTGTTGCTGTTGTGCCGGCATATAATGGAATACTTTCTAACCTTTTGTTTTATAAAAGTTATATTAAAGCTGAATGAAAGTTATAAAGGTTTTATGAAAACTGTATCACAGAAGACGTCACAAAGGTTTCTGTTGGTATCATACTAGGAAGGTTAACTGCATCATTTCAGATTGGACGGTTTCAAGTATCTTAGTATTTTAAGGAGCAGTAAACTCCAAGTTCTATCCCAACAATTTTTTGATGTGATCTTATAAGTAGCTAATTAATTTACATTGCCAACTCAGATTGTCTGTCAGCTAACCAGGCCATGTTTCTGGATTATGGGCAAACTCTGTGAGTTTAACATACCATCTACAGTCTACTTACGAGACCCTACTGAAGCTTTTGGTACAGTTATTTACAAATACCTTAAGTAATGAGTGTTCCAGAGTACACGATATTTTTATAAGCAGTTTGTACGTCGGCAAAATAATCTACGTACATGTAAGTAATTTACTGCACATGGGTTTGGGTACTGGTGAATGTGGCAGGCAGGGATGGGTATTAAGAATACCGTTAGTTTTCAGCGAACCTAATATAGACAGGCTGCTACCGACTATGCCAAAAGAAATTCTAAAATTATTCGGTCATATCTTTTCTCCCCTGTTTTCTTCTTATTCAATATAAGGACAAGGTTATATAAAACCTTTCCGCCATCCATTTCATCATTGGCGTATCTTTATTGCACCTTCGGAGGCTGCTTCGTCCCACTGCATCTAATATTTTACTGAACAGTGACTGGCCTGTTGCACAAACCCCTACCGGGGGGAACAGAGATTCTTCTGTTTGTGTTATTATACCTTAGCGAAAGCCCCTGATTTGGAGGCAGGAGACTCGCCATTACCCTTCTCTTTCTGAGACATGTTTTGATGGTTTTGTATCTGTCGTTTTGATATTGGACGTTTTTCAGTACTTGCACCGTTCACCTATCGTCATCAGCAAGCACCCCCTAAGTTCCAAACCTACCAAAATTAAGAAATTTAATTGGAAAATGAAAGACACCCTAACCCTCGAATACACTAATAGCGTCGGGGTAAAAGAAGAACAGGAGTTAGGCCAACAGAGACTAAAGAATGAGATGTTATCCAAGATGAGCTTGAAGCAAAGTGAGAATGCAGCTACTTGCATATCGGGTTTGTCAACCCCCTGTTCACAAGATGTGGAAGCCTGATAGACAGACCTCTTTCGCATTAATAAAATATGGTCACATTTGTTTCAGCAATGAATATATACACTAAAAAGTATATTTTTTAAATAAATTTGCATTCATTAATTTCATTTCTCTGGCGCTACAGTCCAGAATGAGCCTTGGCCTCTCCGACTAGTTGCCTCTAAACACCTCGGTCATCCGGCCTCCGCTTCAATTACCGATACCCATTCTCCTGAGGCATCTTCTACGTCCTATAGCCAATTTCATCAAGGTCTTCTTTCCTCCTTTGCCCCTCTAAGAATTGCTTTGGCCATTCTGTCGTCCTTCATGCTCATCACATGTCCCAACCAGCTGATCCTCGTAGACTTGATAAACCTCACTATGTCCTCGCCATTTATTTCCTCCAATTCCCTATTGTTCCGTACGCGCCATTCTTCACCTTCCTTCACTGGTCCTAAGATTTTTTAAAAAGTCTTAAATTATGTATGCCAATATCAGGTAGTGTCCAGGTCTCCGCAGCATACGTCACAACTGGTCTTATTTTTTTTATAAAGCACGTTGCATATGTTTGTTCATTATGCATATTCTTTACAACAAAACCTGTGAAATTGCCAAGATGAATTGAACTCAATTTTGATTAAATCAACAGAATTACGTATAACAAGACTGACGGAATAGTTCTCTTTGTAAAGCTGGTACAGTTGTGTGCACAAATATAACTACAGCACTGTAATCAAGTCCATTTAATTTTAAACTATTAAACATAACGGATATTATTAGGATGTTGACAACAGGCTACATACATACTGTTTTATCGTATGACCTAGTTTTGTTATTTACGTATTTTTACATTTAGGCCCTATTATATTGTCACCGGACAAAAAGGCTTGCCGCGTGACAAATGGCGCCAATCGAACACTCTAGTGTTTTTGGTGGCCCTAAAAAGGACCTGGTGGCGAGAAAGCTGATGTTGGTCGTGCCGCGCTGAGATGTTCGGCGGCTGCGCCCGCTGTTCGTGGCGTACTGTAGTCCTCCTCTTCTTTCGGCATCGGTTGTAGAGTCGGCTGCCGGACCAGCGAAACTGGCGCGGAACTGGAGGGCGAAGACGCAAGAACGCCGGTTCTATTCTTCAGCCGTTTCTTCCGGCAGACTCCGCGCCGATGTCGTCCGAGAGAGGAGAGGAGATGAAGTGCGTCCCATGGCGTGGCGATGAAGAGTGCGTCAAAATACACACGACTGGGGGTCGCGAGTACTGCAGTGTCCCGAGTCTCAGAAACGACTCCTGCCACTGGGTCAGTTCTTTTTATATTATTTTTCTACTTATGGGGGGGGGGGGTCTGAAGCGACCTGCGATTGGTGGATTATACCACCGAGACTAACAAACGAGGTAGCTTCCAGGACTCACCTGGTCGCGGGGTGTTACCAAGTCCGGCAATGAGGGAATTGTGAGTCATTCTGTCGGAAGGAACATAGAATCTACGCGCCCGGCGTCTCACGGCGTCATCAAAAGAGCGGACACCGAGTCCTCTCCTCAAAAGACGAGAAGGGTACCTCCAGGGGACTTTACACGCAAGCTTCAGTCCCCGGTCGAGTACGAGCTGGAGCGGTGTTCTATGGCCACGATCCAGGTATCCCCAAACAGGACAGGCGTAGGTAATCACGGGCAACACGTACGAGTTGACTATGAGCTTACCTAGCCGGGGTTCATTGCCGGATTAGATAGCACGGGCCAGAGTCTACTGAGTTGCGCCGAAGCGCGTTGACGGATGTATTGTGTATGGGTTCGCCAGGTGAGTCGGGAGTCCACGGGGAGCCCGAGGTGCTTGACGCTGTTGGTCCAGGGTACCTCGACGGGGCCACATTGAGTGGCCGAGGCCGCTTGCGTTTAGGCGAGAATATTACCGCGGCACTCTTGGAGGCGTTAACGGCAACTCTCCAGTCATCGGTCCACCCGACATACGCGTCGAGTTGGCGCTGGAGCTTGATTGCCTCATAACTTGCGTTCGGCTCTAAGGCAAAAGCCGAAGTGTCTTCCGCGAACAGCGACAATTTAACTCCAGGAACTCGGGGCGTGTCGTTGACAAACTGCGAAAACAGGAGAGGCACAAGTACAATTCCCTGAGGGACACCAGCGGTAATACGCCTCTCCGAAGAGAGAGCGTGGTCTATTCTCACTCGGAAGCTACGGTCTCGCAGAAAGCTGCCAATCAAGTGAACGTAGCAATCTAGGAGAAGGACTTCCGTTAGTTTGTAAAGGACACCCTCGTGCCACACGCGGTCAAAGGCTTTTTCTACGTCTAGGAAGATCGCAGTCGTCTGTTTGCCCTGGCAACCAGCCTCGGTAATGCATTCCACGAGTCTCATCAGCTGATGAGTCGAGGTGTGCAGCTCACGAAAGCCGAACTGTTCGGGGATCAGCACGTCCAGTCTTTCTAGGTGGTCGCGGATCCTACGCTGGATCAATCGCTCGAAAACCTTGGACGTCGCGGACAAGAGGCTGATGGGTCTGAGGTTTTTCACGCCAGAAGAATTCTTTCCCGGCTTGGGTATCACTATTACTGTAGCCGTTTTCCATTTCACCGGAAAGTAGCCCAGTCTGATACATATATTGAACAGATCAGAGAGGAACTGTATTCCTCGCTCCGGAAGCCGATGGAGTGCGGAATACATGACTCCGTCTGGGCCAGGCGCCTTCCGGGGCTTGAGCTGAACCATCCTCTCAGAGACCTCCTCCGGGGAGATGGGCTCCGGCTGGACTGTGGATACCGGCCGATAGAAAGCGCTCTACCTCGCAGCAGATTTGCTCAATGAAAGCCGGGTTCTTGGATGGGTTGGGAGTGAACTGTCGCTCTAAACTCTCAGCTAAGAACTCTGCCTTCTGAAGGGGGCGTCCAAGGGGTTGACCGCCGGGTCCGACCAGTGCGGGGAGAGGCGCGCGTTTACGCTTTCCCGTTACGGCACTGGGAATCCGCTAGACATTACGGTTCTCGGCAGGGCCGTCCATCTGTGTTACAGCTAGCTCCCAGTTACGTCTACGGAACGCCAGCATGTCACGACGCAACTTGCCGGACGCTCTGTTAAAAGCAGCCTTGTCAGCCGGGTCACGAATCCTCTGCCAGCGTCTCCGGAGGCGATTCCTCTTGCAAGTGAGCTGAGACAACTCTTCGGGGATAAGCTGATAGTCGGGCGTGATCCCCGGCTTCATCCGGGAGGACACGTCTACCGCCGAGACTACGGCTGTGTCGAATAAAGTAACTGTCCCGTCGACATGCTGGGTAGTGTCGAGTGGTATATGGTCTGGTAGGCGGCGACTGAACGCCGGGCCAAAGCGTTCCCACTCGATTACCCGCCGCTCGTCGCGGACGGTAGAGTGCTGGGTAGCTATATGGGGCAATGGTCCGAGGACAGTTCCGAAATGACGGAGACTTGGACCGGGCAATAAACGCCCCTGACCGCGGCAATGTCCAGTACATCAGGGCGGGATTTAGCCCTCGAGGGATAGTATGTGGGCCCGGTAGGACCCATGACTTTGACCCGAGGCGCATCAGCATACCTGCGTAAGCGCGCCCCGTTTGCGTTCAATAAGCGGCTCCCCCAATCAGGGTGCTTACAGTTCAGGTGGCCCGCCAGGACTACCCTTCTGTGTGCGCCAAAGACGGCCTCCAGATCGTTCGACAGGAGCTCCGTTTGTGGAGGCTTGTATGCGGAAACCACGAGTAGACCGCCGAGAGCACCATGGAGCTCAACCGCGGTGCACTCGAGGCTCCGCCGCTGAGGCAGTACAACGCGGTGATGGCGAAGACTCGCCTTCACCGCGATGGCGGTGCCCCCTCTTGCGCGGTCCGACTGGTCGTCCCGGTAGCACACGTAGTTGGGTAGTCGGAATCGACGATGCGGGGTCAGGTGCGTCTCACCAAGAAGAAGCACATCGGGCTTGTGACGGGCAACGAACTCTAAGAGCTCAGAATGCCAGGAAACGAGACCGTTGGCGTTCCACGCCACAAGCTCGAGGTCTCGCTTGAGGGTTTGCCGTGGTTGTCCGTTATTCATAACAGACCAATGACACGGCAGGCTTCCATCAATTGGAGGAATTTGTCTTGGGGCGAGGCTGATGCCAAGCGTTCGTTGATTTTGCGGAAAGTTTGGGCTACTTTCTGGAAGTCATAGCTTGCCAGAAAGTCGGAGACGACCGCGAGATCATTGGTAGATGATTGGGGAGAACGCTTGACGGCAGCTGCATAGCTGCGGCGTAGCGAGGCGGTGGAAGCCTTGGGGGCAGGTTCTGGAGCGGGTGGTCGCTCTGGCTTTTGGCGGACAGGCTTGGGTCCAGTGGCAGGTATTGGCTGGCCCGTGTTCTTGGCCTGAGATCTACCTTGCTTCTTGCCTGATCTGGGGTAGCGAGGCGTGGGTGGCGGCGGCAGTTGAGGTTCAATTTCCTCATCATGAATAGTGCGTCAAAATGTTCTGCCGGCCCGGGTTTTATGCACTAACCGGGATCGCTGATTGGTTCGCTCCGAGCACGTTAGTTGTCACTTCATAGCTGCTGTTCCCTTATTGGCTCGCTGTGTCCGCCGCTGGTAACGGAGAGCAGATGTTCCCATACCGCTGCCGTCACAATATATTTATATTATTTATTTTAAATTGGGAAATATTTATCCGTTATTTTTTAATGTAATACTTAACCTAATATTTAACGTGTTATTGTCCCCTACGTACATACTTTCTGTCACGACGGTCTAACTGATCGTCGTATGCTACAGTGGAAAATAAAATACACGACGCCAATTACGTCACTAATCACCAGCTTCAATTATCACAATTAAACAGTTTGTAATGAACAAGACAGTATCTTGCAACAAATCAAATAAAAATTGTCCACACGCAATAATAATGTCTACTAATAAAGTCTTGCAGGATTATAAAACTCGTAACACAATAATTCTTCCCTTCGACAAACACTAGATCCGCGCTAACGAAAATCGCTCACGTAATTGAACTGACAACCCGGCTGCTATGGCTTTATATAGGCTCCGCAGAGGTGCAGTACAGCTCTCCCTCCTTACTGCATGCCGGCGGTCTAATGCGTATCTCAAGTGTTCCTGGAACACACTAGAACCACCTACTTCAATGACGCAACAGCTGTCACACTAGACGGGGGGAGTGGAGAATGTCCTGGGTTGTTCGGTAGGCTTCTCGTAACAATACATTGTTTCAGTAATAAGCATTGTTTAACGATTCGCAGTTCTGTACTACATGTACCATTATATCTATGTAATCACTGTTGTAGTATCTGTGTATTTATTACTGTATGTTTGTTTTGTAGCAGATAATTACCGATAAACGTCTCAGCCACTTGATACAACATTAAACATTTCCAGTTTCCTACCTTGTTTGTTTACGTCTATTTTTGAATATGTAGATAAATACATAAACAGGCAACATGTTTGCCATAAATTACTTACGGTATTTCCATACTAAAATGTGTCGATAAATAAAGTTTTGGTATTTCTCCAAAAATGCGGATAATGTACAAATCAAAGGGTCGTTAATTGCCTTAGGATCTAGTCGTGTTATATTTTTATTTTGTCCAATTCCAATACAATTCCATCTCAAAAGTTAAATATACTAACACATACCATTTGCTTTGTATGTTTGGACCTGATGATGACCGGGCGCCTTGACACTGCTTATTCCTTGTCTTGCTATTTTGGTGACAATCGTTCTAGTATCAAGTAAAGGGAGATTGTTCATTGTACAAGTAAAACCGTATTCGCTTATCCCTTTTATAATATTTACAGTGTTATAAGTAATATTTTTAAGGGGGTTCGGTATGCAAAAAATAAATAGAATTGAAAATTGGGGGTTTTTACTTCCATGTTCCTTAAGGAAATGGAAGTATGGTGATGGCAAAAAAAATCGTGTTCAAGATTATTGCAGATTCTGATTGTACTACACTCAAAACATGAAAAAAAGTCAATTTTCGAAAAGTGTCTGTGTGTCTATCTGTAGATTTTTTTTCTATGGCAAACGATAACAGCCGTAAATTCAAACCGAATCAACTACACTTTTGCATACAGCCCAGAAGTGTAGAGTTCTCAAGACCGATTGTTTTTGGTGAAGATCGGTTAAGGGAAAGGGGTAGTTTACCAGCAACGTTTTATGTTTTAACAAGGGTATTTACTATGGTAAACGATAACAGCCGCAAATTCAAATAGCATCAAACGATTATTTGCATACAGCCCTAAATTGTAGAGATCTCAAGACCTGTTGTTTTTGGTGAAGATCGGTTAAGGGAAAGGGGTATTTTACCTGCAACGTTTTATGTTTTAAAAAGGGTATTTTTTATGGCAAACGATAACAACCGTAAATTGAAACAGAATCAAATAATGTTTTGAATGCAGCCCTAATTTGTTGAGTACTCAAGAATTATTGTTTTTGGTGAAGATCGGGTAAGGGAAAGGGGTAGTTTACCGGCAACGGTTTTTTATCAAGGGTAATTTTTCCTATGGTAAACGATAATAGCCGCAAATTCAAACAGAATCAAATAAAATTTTGCATGCAGCCCTGAATTGTAGAGTTCTCAAGACCTGTTGGTTTTGGTGATGATCGGTTATGGGAATTGGGTAGTTTACCAGCAACATTTTATGTTTTAACAAGGGTAATTTTTTTATGACGAACGATAACTGCCGTACATTAAAACAGAATCAACTACTTTTCTGCATACCTTTCTGAGTTATACAGAACTAAAGGTCTGTTGATATTGTTGAAGATCGGTTAAGGGAAAGGGGTAGTTTACCTGTAACGTTTTATGTTTTAACAAGGTTATTTTCTATGGCAAACGATAATAGCCGCAAATTCAAACAGAATCAAATGATTCTTTGCATACAGCCCTAAATTGTAGAGTTCTCAAGACCTGTTGTTTTTGGCGAAGATCGGGTAAGGGAAAGGGGTATTTTACCTGCAACGTTTTATGTTTTAACAAGGTTATTTTCTATGGCAAACGATAACAACCGTAAATTCAAACGAATCAAATAATGTTTTGAATGCAGCCCTAATTTGTAGAGTACTCAAGACCTATTGTTTTTGGTGAAGATCGGCTAAGGGAAAGGGGTAGTTTACCGGCAACGGTTTTTTATCAAGTGTAATTTTTCTATGGTAAACGATAATAGCCGCAAATTCAAACAGAATCAAATACAATTTTGCATGCAGCCCTGAATTGTAGAGTTCTCAAGATCTGTTGGTTTTGGTGAAGATCGGTTAAGGGAATAGGGTAGTTTACCAGAAACATTTTATGTTTTAACAAGGGTAATTTTTTTTATGACGAACGATAACTGCCGTACATTAAAACAGAATCAACTACTTTTCTGCATACCTTTCTGAGTTATACAGAACTAAAGGTCTGTTGATATTGTTGAAGATCGATTGGGGGGGAGAAGGGGTAGTTTACCTGCAACGTTTTATGTTTTAACAAGGGTATTTTCTATGGCAAACGATAATAGCCGCAAATTCAAACAGAATCAAATGATTCTTTGCATACAACCTTAATTGTAGAGATCTCAAGACCTGTTGTTTTTGGTGAAGATCGGTTAAGGGAAAGGGGTAGTTTACCTGCAACGGTTTTTTATCAAGGATAATTTTTTTTATGGCAAACGATAACAGCCGCAAATTCACACAGAATCAAATGATTATTTGCATACAGCCTTAAATTGTAGAGTTCTCAATACCTGTTGGTGTTGGTGAAGATCGGTTAAGGGAAAGGGGTAGTTTACCGGCAACATTTTATGTTTTAACAAGGCTAATTTTTTATATGACGAACGATAACTGCCGTAAATTCAAAGAGAATCAACTACGTGTTTGCATACCTTTTTGATCTAAAGAGAACTCAAGGTCTGTTGATTTTGTTGAAGATCGGTTAAGGGGAAGGGGTAGTTTATCGGCAACGTTTTATGTTTTAAAAAGGGTAATTTTTTTGTTTGACGAACGATAACTGCCGAAAATTCAAAGAGAATTAAATAAGTTTTTGCACACTTTCCTGAGTTGTATAGAGCTCAAGGTCTGTTGATTTTGGTGAATATCGGTTAAGGGGAACGGGTAGTTTACCTGCAACATTTTATGTTGTAACAAGAGAAATGTTTGCATGACGAACGATAACTGCCGCACATTCAAACAGAATCAAATATTTTTTTGCATGCATCCCTGAATTGTAGAGGACGAAAGGTCTCTTGATTTTAGAGAAGATCGGTTAAGATAAAGGGGTAGTTTACCTGAAACATTTTATGGTTTAACAAAAGTAAAGTACTTAATTTTTATAAATAAAGTATCCTGATAAGAAGCTCATAATAATCCACTTTAGAAACGTTGATGAAATATCTATAAATGAAGAGGTTAAGTGAACGAGGTGGGGGTAATTTTCTAATCCAGTTTCTGCAAAACCAGACTTTTCGGCAGTGGCATCGACTGCCATCATCAGTGAAAATCGAGTGCGAAAACGTGAGCTGGTATACGTTAGTGACCACAGTACTGTGGTTAATGCTGAAGCAATAAGTAGAAAGACGTAGTTTCTATGGAAATATTTCATTTCGAATATGATTTTAAATATAAATCTTAGAACATGGAAGTCATGTATGGTTCTCCATACCGATATTAATATAGGGGAATTAGATGATTACATAGGGAAATATGATTAGGGAAATCGTAATATTTATGATTTCACGTATACAGTGTAGGTTGTGAATAGTTTATGTACAGTTTTTGTATGTTTGGGCATAACACTTTAAGATCAGAAGATCGAGAAAACAGGTGAACAGTATTGTAGTTAAGTGTTCAATTGTACCGATGTTTTGGTATATTAGTGTGCAATTTGGTGAGGCATATTTAAAAATTATTTACACGGTATGTAACTATACTGAGACAGACAAGTATGCAAGTCAAACGTATGCCCAGTGCATGAGTTAGTGAAATGTGATTAAGTGGTTGATCAATAAATTCAACTCTGTAGATCAGAGCATATTTTAAGGAATTTGCACTAGGCGGCACTAAACCAACCAATGTGTGTGTGTGTGTGTGTGTGTGTGTGTATGATTTTTATATAATATTGAAAATTATGTAATTTATATTTAACTTGACCATGATCATTTTCACTCATTACTAGTGACATTAACTGTAAAAATAGACACAAATGCTTTAAACATACGAACATTAAAAAAAAAACTCACAAACACTCACATAGATTCATTAAAATTAATTATGTAATATTCGTTACTACTACATGGAGGCCTGTTACAAATTCAAAGCATTATCACTGCTCTACTTGCATCATTCAAAGCATTATTACTGCTGTAGATGGAGGTTAGATGGCTGCTGTATTTATTTGTTATGTGATTGTTTATCACTGACCAAATCGAAAAAAAAATTGTTTACAAGTGGTCTGGATTGCTTTCAGAGCATTACAGTAGCGCAAGCAGTGAAATGTTTATTATTAAAAAACTTCAGATATTAAGGAATCGTTTTTAATGTTTAATAATAACAAAACATGTTTTCACATGTGTATGCACTAATTTCACTATGAAGTTAAAACAGCTTATTGTTATAGTACACATAATTCTTACCATGGAATACTTATAACATATCCTTATGAACTTTGGTTTTCACAGATGTTTCGTAAAGTACACCAAATTAAATAAATGTGTTCATAACATCAATGTTATTTTATGCATGTCTACAGATCTTGCACATTAGAGTAACTTTAATTAAATTTGGATCTATTCATTCTTTTTAACGTGTTTTACTGAATGTCACAAGCATTTACAAATATTTGGATGGATTAGAATTCATTGGATAAGAAAATCAATTACTTGATAACCGTTATTGAACAAGTGCTCAGTTTTAATCGTTTGGAATTTGTCTATCTATCTATTTGAGGCATGCCTTAATATAGACTATCTTTTAAACGCAACGACCGATTTTTATAAAACTTGTCATGTATGTCCATAATTTTACTCTACAGAATCCTATTGGTTTTGAGATTGATCCCCTAAAAACAGTGGAGCGGAAGGCAAAAATGTGAGGGTAAAAATTGTGAAAAAAACGCAATAGCTCACGTGGGTATTAAATGGAAGTTTTAACAACAATCTGAATGTAGAGTTCATTTTTCAACATATAAAAGGTTCTTGTACGTCAAGGATTTAAAAAGTGAGTGAAAATTTTGATAAAATAAAACTAACATTTGAATGTACAGTTAAGTTTGAAAATTTTATATTTTGGGACTCAGGGTATAATAAAGAGATGAAAAATTCGAAAAATTCTGAAAATACAACAGGGTATCAGAGTACAAGGAAATGTAACTCAAGTCCGGAGGGGTCTGCTTTTTAGTGCTTATTGTACGATTGTGTGCTCTACAATTATTGTTATATTACTAAAGAAGTAGTAGTGTAATATGGGTTTATGTAATTTTTCTCATATTGAAAAATTATCTAATATAGAAATTTATTAATAATAAAATGTACTTTGTTCAAAATAGTGAGTTCTGCAACTCAGGGTGCATACTAGTTTAACAAGAATTTTCATGTTATAATTGATTCACAAAAAGCTTAGCGTATATCTTCATATTGGTTTATTTTTAACTATCTCAGTCTTGATAACACTGAACTTAATATTTAACAAACGTGTTGGTGCAATCGGTAGACAAAAATACATTTTGTTTTTATTAAAATATCCAATTGAATATAATTGTTTTAAAATGTTATTCAGTAAGATTAAGAAATGAATAGTAATTGTTATTAATTATTGTTAAAATACTTTAACTTTTAAATGTACGAGATGTAGGTAACAGAAGTCTACCTAAATACAAATATAATACAGATAAATAAAATTTTAAATTATTACTACAAAATTATTCAGTATTCTGTTTATACCACCTGACAATGAAACTGGAAAAGGTATGCCATCTCTGATAGATGGCACGTAACTTAATTTTCGTCTTCCAATAATTTTCGTTTCATAATTATTTTTTGCCTTTAAAAAATATTTAAAATTTAACTTAAATTTTTATTTTAACACTAATGATGAAACACTTATGAATGTAGAGCAGATTAAGGATAGAAGAAATTGTATATTAATAGAAATTAATTGTCACTAATTATTTAATAGTGACATAGGCATAATTGTGACATAATTCCATTTTCTGTACATAGGCCTATGGCAAGCAGTGAGATATATTTTCACATTTGGGATTTTCTTGCTGAGTATTTTCAGTTGAAAACGGTCATAGCTGTTGTACTGGTAATGGTAGTGTACAGTTTGATTTGCGGTGATTATAAAAATAAATGTGTAAATAATTAATAAGTATTTTAGGGCATAAATATGATCTAATTCTCAGTATACTATAACCTGCTAATTGAATATTTAACTACGTTTCAAAATGACAGCAAAAATAAACTTCTCATGATGACTGATAACATAATTGTCAGTTAAACAAAACTACAGACTATATTATCAAGTTGGCATATTATGAATACTCACTACTGAATAATTTTAATAGAAAAGCATTAAAATTAAATACATAAGGTAAAAAAGTAAATTTATAAACATACAGTAAGTAAAATTGCGTAGTACTTCCGACTTATGTGCATAATTACTAACAAAAAAAAATATATTTTGTTAAAAAATGTGTTAATTATACCACGGAATAGGAACCACATTACTTCGAAATCTATAATTCCTGTTGTTAAGATAATGTTTCTGATAAGTTGATGTCACACAACACTGTTCTACTCTACTACTCCCCGTCCACCACCTCCTATTGGACCATCCATTTCATTAGTTCCCTCCTCCATTAACCTCATACATACGTCACATCAGTTCCTCTCTCCTCTTCTTTATTCTCTCTCTTTATACATTATTTCCACTCCTACTTGCTGTTACTTTAATTTCTTTATTCTGCTTCCTTCCTGTGGCTACAACTTAATTTCAGCCTAATTTCTCTTCGGTGGCGTAACAGCCAGGCCTGAAATTCGAGGGAGGGGCTGCGGACTATGGGAGCCCGCGCAAACATTGGCATTAATATTTTCAGTTTGATTATAAACCATTCAATTTAAGTAAAACCAAATTTCCCCGTTTGTATTTAGCATCAGAAACAAATATATATTTTTTTACTGTTACTCTACCAGTACTTAATGATGTAGGCCTACTTTACGTTATTTAGTTAACTGCACAATAGAGCGGTTAGTCCAGTTAAGAATGCACCGACGTTATTCGTTATGGGCTGCGAAACGAAACTAATAAATGGACAAAGGACTGGATCGCGTTGTAAACGTTACTCTGACATTGGCAGCTTAAAATTTAGCCTTTAGAGGCCATAAAGACCAGCCCAACAGCGGAACGTTTTGCCAGTTATTGATTTTTTGAGTAATTACGATTTCTTGCTAAAGAGATAATCAGTGGTCCGAAGAACAAGGAGAAGTATATGAGCTCAAAAGTTCAAAATGAACTCATTCAGCTGTTATCTATAAAAGTTGAAAATATTACATTGAAACAGATTGACTCTGCTCAGTTTTTCTCTGTAATAATGGATACTACACAAGACGTTAACAGAAAAGATTAACTGAGTCAAGTAATCAGATATGACTGCATTTCTGAAGACGAAGCAGAAAGGTTCACCAACTTGAAAATTAAGGACAGCTTTTTCGGATTTATAGAAATAACCGATGAAACTGGTCTATGATTAGAAGAAGATATTTTAAACAGTTTTAAACATATTCTGTTTACGTTATATAATTTTAGTAGCTGCCACAGCTGGAAGCATACGTTAGCATACAAGAAGGAACAAAGGCATGATTTAAGTAAGGGTAGTAGGGGGCCCCGCAAAGGATTCCTGTGGGGGTCCTGAAACCCCCCAGTAGATTAGAGTTATTCTACTGTTCCTCTTACTAACTTTTTCTCTTTCTTCTGTCATTCCTCTATCTTTTCTTTATTACCAGTGTCCCATCTAATATTTTTCGTTACACCTTTGATTGAATTGTCAGGCCCTTTTCGTATACTACTGTAAATTCAGCTACAGAATTTTATTGTCATAGCATATGTAATGATAATATAGGGTGCGAGAAATGTTATAGAAAGAGCAAGAATAATCGCTAGGTCCAACAATGTGCTAAAAAAAACTAGTCGAACGAAACTCTTGATGTCAGAAATCAGATGGCAATGGAAATTCAAGACAAACTAGCCACAGGAAATAGGTGATATTTTTCTTTGCTGCCTATCCGTTAGGGAAAGTTCAAAAACATTTCCAGAACCTCTAAGGCCCAGATTTACAAAACCGTACTGCGGCCATATCAACGGAACTATTGTGTTCCTATTATATCAGCTGTTTTATATTCTTTACTAAAGCTTGCAGATTTTCTTTATCCGTATTCGTTATGGATTTAGTTTTATTTTACTACCTCAGTATCAACTGCTGTACTTTCCTAGCTTAAGTGCGAAGTTCCTGGATTAATTAATTAACTGTATTTTGTGATGCGTTGTTAGGACAATAGCGTCATCGCATCTTACATTACTTTAATCCTTCTCAACACGGTATTTAAAATATCTTATAGCTGACTGAAAAAAGTATGTGGATTTAATAGCCGGCACGAATGCGTAGTGGATACAATTGCTGAAGATTGGCTCATTCATTCACACAGTCCATTCAGTTTTATTCCTTGTCAGCTTTTACTTATTTTACTTTTTCTCTTATAACTCATATTGTACGATGAAAGAATTTATATCCGGGTGTTTGGCCGTGGTCTATTGGTTTGGTCAGTCATTGTATAAACGTTTCGGCCACACATCGGAGACCTTCTCCAGTAGGAAAAATTCAAAGTGTTCGACAAAGGGCGGAGAGCCGAACGTATTCCTAATCGCGGTAAAAGCAATAATTGAAGAAGACCACCGGTGGATGGCCGAAACTTTAAAAAAATTACTGACCAAAGCAATCAACCACGGCCAAACAGCCCGTAACCAATGGCTCCGGGGCCGTGATAGCCTATCTAATATCATATTACACAGTTTGTCAGTACTATATATTGTACACATCTGTCATTCCACAATATTGGTGCCATAACGATTTCGGTATTTACGTTATAATTGGTACAATTAATTTTATTTTTAACCTTTCAGTTTACATCGGTATGGTTTTAAGGGGACAGGGTAAAGTAAAAACTTTTTTTTCAAAAAATGTTTTTTTAGAGATAGGCTATTATTAGTAAAGAATTTTCTGCTTCCAAAGCTTTTTACATAATTAATTATATAATAAATAAAAAATTATAAATAAAAAATATATATAATATATATAAAAAATTAATTTTTGAAGTAAACAATGCAGGAGAACGGGAGTGTCGGGACTATAACAGATATTCAACCGCTCCTTACCTAAATACATTGTTCGGTACACAAACTACCTTGGTGATGGTGACAGCAAATCATACAATTCAGTTGCTGCTGCTAAAACATATGGTGATGTTGCCACCTCAAAACTAGAAAGTGTGGGGAACATTAAAAAACGATTAGGTGCTCGATTCCGAGAACTGTAATTGCAACTAAAAGGCCAGAAACTAACAGATAACCTACCGATAGGAGGTAAGAATAGACTTACAGATTATGCCATTGACCAGCTTCAAAATTATTATGGGGTGGCCATAAGAAATAATCTTACTTATATCAGTAGATGATATGCGTCGAGCAATCTGGGCTATATACTTCCATAAGCTGTCGACCAATGAGAAACCAATGCACGGATTACGCCCTAAAGGTCCAGATACCTGGTATAAATATAATAGACAATTAGAATGTCCTACTGACCTTCCTTACAATCACAAGAATAATATACCAGAAGCTATTGTGGATATAATAAAGCCAATATTCAGAGACCTTTCTAATCCAAATCTATTGAAAAAGTGTACGCATAGAAAGACTCAAAACTGCAATCTGAAAACAGCGTTATATGGACCAGGATACCAAAAAAGGTTTTTTGTCACATTAATAACTTTAGAAATAGGTGTATACGATGCAATAAATTGTTTTAATAAGGGAAATATTATGAAGTGTGAAGTTCTTTAAAAACTAGGAATGAAGCCTGGATACTGCATGGCATGGTTACTGCGATGGAAGCACTAGATAGTGAAGGAATTAGAAATAGTAAAAAATCAATTTCTGATTTTGAAAAAAAAGCTAAACAACAAACAAGAGATCTTAAGAAGAAACTTGAAGATCAGTCTGTGACAATTCAGATTATGAAACTGGACTGTGTTGAGGTAAGAATAACACATGGATTTAGTTTCTTGTTTTTCTGAAAATTGTTTTTCTTACGAAAAGGAACATTCTCTCAAAAACGGTTTAAGATATTAGGCTGAAATTTTCGTGACAGACTTATCTAACGATACTTCACGTAGGGTTTTGCAGATACTTGTATTATTTAAGACTTATTAGTCGTAAAGCATGACATTTTAGAAGTGTTCCGACACTGTTCACAAAAACATTTTTTCTTAAAAAATATTAAGTGTTATATAAATCTAAAACCGTGAGGAATTAGATATTAGCCCAATCATGGGCGTAACTTGGGGCCCAACTTTGGGAGGCAGGATAAGGCTTTATAAATTCAAGTGTGTAGTGAGACCATCTATATAATAAAATTAATAAAATGTATTATATTATTACAAAAGAGACGAGGTAAAGAGAGCAAATTCCTAGAAATACTGCTGCGCTTATTACTTCATTATGATGTGTTCCGAAACAAGTCTTTGTGTAAAAGACACGCATTGTATTCCAGTTAATTAGGTCTCTAGCGTTTGTTTTTTTCGAACAGAAATATTATTTTGACGTATATTATTCAAATCTGTCAAACATTCTTCTTACAATTTTCCTCGAAAGAAATAAGAATAATAAATTTATACTCTGCTCGCAAGTATAGAAACTGTCTCCTGTTTGACTATTTGTTAGTTTTTATTTATAACAACTAGAAACAAAATTTTATAATGCTCGGAATATTCGGGGGGGGGGCGAATGCCCCTACTTGCCCCTCCCAAGTTACGCCTATGAGCCCAATGTATCACTGGTAAAAATTTGAAAACTGTATGTCAAATAGAAATTGAGAAAATGTTCCTTGTATTAACAAGGAGAAGTATAGGGTTTCCGGGTCCCCTTAAATCTACTTACCTGTTTGTCAGATTAAAAACTTATTATTAAAAAGTTTAATAATAATTGAAGTAATGCAAAATTCCTCTGGTAGTGTTATGAATCTGCTATTCTTTTCCAGGTTACGAGGATTAATGTATTTAAGATCTCATTTTAAACCAACTAAAACCACAAACAGGATCTCGCAAGAATTTCTAATTGCATCGTTTGTGTGAACGTTTTAAAAATTACTATTTCGCATTGATTATAAACGTGTACATGTAAGGCGTCTTCTGCCAAGGTGGCGCAGTGGGTTTAGCTCAAGGTCGCGTGAATCCAAATTCGCCTCCCTTCGTTTGTGCAGCTGGACAAGGCAAGTGAGTAAAAGTGTGTGAGTCAATATAAGACGAAGATAAGAACTGAAGCTGTAAAATGAGCTACAGACTTTAAACTCGTTGGGTCTACCCGTGAAAAGGCCAAATATGGCTGTCGTATTACAGAGGAAAACACAAGTCTGTACTCTATTATTATTATAGATGTTAGAAGGGATAAAGAAAAAGAAGAAGAAGAAGAAGAGGAAGAAGTCTGTTACTAGTGTCGAATATTAAATGTTCTCGCGAAAGCGCCGTACAGGATAAATCACTGGAAATCCGTAAGTATTTCACTGAAAATCAACAAGAAACAAATGCATGTTTAGTTCTCTCGTGTTATTCAGCTGGCAGTTGCAAACAGACAAGACCCTGTTCACAACCAATCAGTCACTATTATTGACAGCTGTCGCAGGTTCGACGCTTCCACGCAGTTTTGTTACAGTCTAGCAGTCGTGAATGTAAACATTGTTTACAACTAAATCCTTAAATTTTTAGTGACCGTCAATCAGTGAATGTTTTAGTGGATGGTTAGTGAGGATCGGTCAATAATACAACTTTTAGTTATTTTGCGTCGACGTTTCGACAATATTTATTGTCATCTTCAGGACCTGTGTATGAAATACAATAGAAATATCAACATAACGACACAATTAAATATTTGGGTGAACGTGTTGGTGATGTGAGTGCGTGCGTGCGTATGAATGTATCATTTTTTTGTGAAGACTTATGATAGTTTGTTTACATCTTCAAATTATCTTTAAGAAAGCGAGCAAATTATAGTATGAGAGAACTTAATTTATACAGTATTACAATTTAAATTACTAAATGTAATGTTATTTTAATTAATTAAACACGTTTAAATATGTTTAATTAATTAAAATAACATTACATTTAGTAATTTAAATTGTAATACTGTATAAATTAAGTTCTCTCATACTATAATTTGCTCGCTTTCTTAATTTGAAGATGTAAACAAACTATCATAAGTCTTCACATAAAATTATACATACATACGCACGCACACACTCACATCACCAACACGTTCACCCAAATATTTAATTGTGTCGTTATGTTTGATATTTCAATTGTATTTCATACACAGGTCCTGAAGATGACAATAAATATTGTCGAAACGTCGACGCAAAATAACTAAAAGTTGTATTATTGACCGATCCTCACTAACCATCCACTAAAACATTCATTGTTTATAACGCCTCCTTGACTTCATCCTTTAATATAAAAGTTTTTTTTTCAGTTTTGTATGAACGTTTAAATTTCCATTTCGGTTTACTTTATTAACAAATACGAATTAATAAATTTATATATTTTGTTAATTTTAAATTATTAAATTAATAAGGTTTCGTCAGCGATTATAATCACAACCGGAAATTACACTGTTACACACCACTATGGAAAAAATTCCCGACATGAAACAGTATTTGATTAGATAAAGAACAAAAATGTAGAGGAAATCCCAATCTCACAGGAAAGTGGAGTTTATAAATTAAAATGAAATTAATGTAACAAAGTGTGCCTAGGCGAGAAAGGACGGAAATTCGAATGCAGATTGTCTGACCATAAACGAGGAGAAGGTAACAGAACAGCAAATTGTTTATGTCCTAGACATTTTGTAGAAGAAGATCACAAATTTGTTGATCCACTTGAAAACTATTGTGATTTTAAAAATAGTTAATCACACGGTAGAAAGAAGGCTTACAGAAGAGTTAGAAATATTGAAAGAAAGGGAGAAAGGGTTAGATAATATAATGAATATTAGCCCTTTCGGTGCTCAATTTGACTGTAGTATGGGGTACAATATGGGGTACAATAATATACTTTCAACTATATTCGAAATAGGCACTGAAAGGGTTAAAACTAATTTTGAAAATGAAGAAATATTTTACAATATAATTAAAAAGTGAAAGGTAATGATAGTGGGCGTGTATAGAACATTACGAATAGAAAGTACAGTAAATAGCAATCACGGAATGTTTTTGAAATAAGCTAGACGGATGAGTGACCGTGCCTATATGTAGTGATAAGGCTAGATGAAAAGAGTGTTTATCTATATTTTGTTTACGTTAGAATTATTGAAAGAGGGAATGGTCTAGATAATTTAATGAATACCAAAACCTATGCCGAAAAGGAAGTTATATTATAACGTAGTTAATAGTAAATGAATGAGAGAGGGTTTAAGGATTAGGTATAGAAAGACACACACACACACACACACACACACACACACACACACACACACACACACACACACACACACACACACACACACACACACACACACACACACACACACACACACACACACACACACAGAATTTACTAGAAAGAAAATGAAAAATACCGACACGGGTGACTGAGCCCACCAGTAAGTTAAGGGCACGGTAAACCAGTCTGCGGCAGACGTCTGCCGTAGTAGACTCACGCGAGCTTGCTCTCGGCACACTGTGCCCGTCTGCCTCGCACCAAACGGTCCAGCCTCAATTATTTAGACAGTGAAGAGTAAACACTCTAATTCAGCGTATTTTTTTAAATTGATTTTTTATACAGTATTTCAAAATTATGAATGAACAGGAAGAAGTAGTTGCAGGAAAATGTTGATTGACCCACTAATAAACGACAGACTTACCACTAGTAGTTTTGCACTGTTGTATCACGAACTGAGAGATGACAATGAAAGGATTTTTAATTATTTTCGTATTCGAATTCTTCTTTCGATGAATTGCATAGTTCGTTGGAGAATAACATTCAAAAACAGAACACCAACATGAGGAATTTCGTTGCAACAGTTGAAAAGTTAGCGGTTACATTAAAAAATGTATAGGCCTACACTTTAAATTTACAATACACATTGTTTTTATTCAATTTGTATTTTTATTAGTAACATTTTTAAGTGCAATGAATAAGACAAACTGCAGTGACTCTTTACTTATCTAATGCAATTTTGTTTTTTCTTGACATTTCTTCGTAATCTTCATAGGCAATTTAAAATATTTCGTTCCAGGACTCTTGTTTTCTTATTTTATTACTACTATCTTTACAAGAACAAGCCCATATAGCTGGAAGATTGCGAATTTCTTCAATCAAGGATTCGACATCGAAAGTATGAATGACTTTTTCCATTCGGAAGAGGCAGACGTCTGCCTCGTGTGGAAAGGTTCTAAGGATTTGCACTTGTTAACTAACAACTGCGCTGCCCGACGAGTTGAATTCAACTGTCGGGGAGAGAACGAGCCGGCAGACGTCTGCCTCTCATGGCTCACTTGCATCCTAGTGTGAAAAGCTATGCATTGTATCAATGGGAGTTCTGTTCCTAGCAGACGTCTGTCGAAGATGTCTGCCTCATGTGAAAGGGCTCGTGGTAAGGGCGTTTACCTAAGGACTTGTTCACGAAAATGCGCTGTAGGGCGAGTAGAGGTACAAAGGCATCGTCTTGTTCCGTTATTGTATATATTTTCAATCTGATGATGAGCCGTGAAGCTTAATGCTTTAAGCGGGAATTTTTTCTATAATGGTGTGGAACACTGTAATTTCTGTTTCGATTATTAGTTTGGCATTTACGAAGTACACATACTAAACCACAACAGCATTTTGACGCGTCTTTATGAACAACTCAAAGATTCCATAGGATCTCTGTAATTATAACTGTACTGTGTGTGTATGTGCGTGAGTGCTATCTTATGTACACATGCCATCTACAGTTTAAAATCTGGCCATGACCGGCTAAATACAGTGAAGCAGTAATAATATCAACAGGGAGTGATAACAGAACTGAAGAAGCCTATTTTACATAGGATATGCTGAAATGAATTCGTAGAACAACTGGGGTTAAAAACTAGGACAACCCCTTTGCAAAACCTCTATTAAAAAAATCTGAAGTGTCAGTAGAATGACATTTATAATAAAGTGACTATGTGAAATACTGGACAGACGAATTATTAGGAAAATATTAGGCCCACGAAAAACTTCAGAAGGATGGAAATTAAGAAGTAATGATGAAATATATCAAAGTATAGAAAATATAACAGAAACAATGAGAAAAAGGAGACTACTATTTTTTGGACATTTATATAGAATGGTTAACAAAGCAGATTTTCAAATATCTGGGGGGGAAGAAGTCAACATCAAGTTGGATTAAAGAAGTCCAAAAGGATTTAGAAAAAAAATAATATACACGCAGAAAAAGCAATTGAAAGAGAAGTTTTTGGGAAAAGTTTTAAAAATAGAAGTAGTCATGGGTAGGAGAGAGAAAAACGTAGGTTCAAAGTGGACTGAAGACAGGAAGAAGAGACACAGTGGAAAGATGAAAGAATACTGGAGAAAAAGAAAAGAACAAAGAATAAAGAATTTAAATTACCATGTGGCCGATACAAAAAAAGTGACTATGTAGTTGAAAAATAATAATGATTTTTAATACTGATCTTTTCATTTGAAAAAAAATTTAGCTAGCAAAATACATTTAACATTTATTATTCATACAAAAACGTGCACATACAAAATACACTGCAATTAATTGTTAGAAAATAGTACAATCTTCTTAACGGTAACGATGATTTCATTAAATAGGAAATAGTTATCGTAATTAAACAATTAAATACACAGTTGCATTTCTTTACTTTCTTCTAGGCGACAGTCAACAAATTCCTTGTGTGCCAGTTGCTTACTCTTAATATTTTCTTCAATTTTCTGTTTCCAATCAAGTCTAATTTTTTCTTTTTGAGATAATTTTTTTCTAACACATCAGTAAACATTCAGTAAACTTGAATGATAAAAATAAGGAAAATTTTTAGCTTTTTTGAAATAATCTGTACAATTGATTTTTTTCAGTGTAGCGTTGTAGTCACAGTGGGCTACGGGATATATACTGTTGTCAAAACGATCCAGGAAATCAGAGAACTGGATGCAGTGACAGACCATAATGTAACGAACAGTGAAGCAGTCTTGCTTGGCGTTACTAACCGCTTTTGTAAGGATTGACTTGGAGAAGAATTCCGGTCTTCCTACGTGAAAATAGGACACGTCCAAGGAGAACTGTTCGGATGGCAGTCGTATTTAATCACTGCTCTATTTGGTAATGACCTGAATGTCGTGCCGGCGGGCGAGAGACTTCTGACAGTTGGTCATCATCGCACGGTCTTGTCTCGACGATAGGAGGCCACCGCCGTTGTAGAGCTTTCGGAGTTGCCGTTGGTATTCAGTTGGTTTCGGGGAATAAATCGACCAACTCAAGTTCTAGACGTTGAGTCGACTTGGATACACTCTACAGAGTAGTATGTTGACACAAACATTCAGGCCCACCATCAGATCTATTCTGAGGTCTCCGTCTGCGTTTGGGTCACGTGAAATTCTTCAGCTTCGTAATTGTGGCTGATGATCAGAAGTGCAGTTTGTATTGCGAAGGCTTCACTAACAGTCTGCTGAATTTCCTGAACACACAAAAAACAGTGAAATTACTGAGTACTCAATATAAAAATGAAACGTACTGCTGTTTTGAATTTTTACTTTTTTTCATGTTCAAATTGTAAATATTTTTATTGAAAAAAATTTAAAGGAAAGAACACCAAAAAGTAATATTTATGGAAGTCTCATCAATAGTATTAACGCTTATCATTGAATTTGTTAACTCTTACATGTAAAATTATATAATTACATTTGTATCTTCTTACATTATTCCTGTTTTTAATAATAAATAAATTATAATTGTTTTCTGTTATAAGAATATACGTATATATTAAAAACTGTTTCAAAAATTTGCAAAAAGCGTTTGTGTAAGGGCCTATATTATACGCCTCTTGCTACAGTCAATTTCTGGAGACATTAATTATTTAATATTTATTATTATTTTGCATCTTTTTTTGGCCAAGATGGCTGAGGATGGGAAAAATATTTAATTCCCGAAACATGTCCGAAGTAAGGAAACATTATATCTTGTTTATAAATTAGTAATAATTATTAATAATATCAATATATATAAATAAAATTTATAAAATTGTTATTAACAGCTCTCTTATAGAGACTATATTTAATCTATATTTTATGTGTATATAAAAATATGTTAAATAAATGAATGTAGAAATATAGTATAATGAAATATATATAATTATATATAATAAACTAAAATAAAGACAAACTAGAAATATTGGAAAGACGAATTATTAGGAAAACATTAGGCCCAAGAGAAACTTCAGAAGGTTGGAAATTAAGAAGTAATGATGAAATATATCAAAGTATAGAAAATGTAACAGAAACAGTGAGAAAAAGAAGACTTGTATATTTTGGACGTTTATATAGAATGGATGACAATAGGTTAACAAAACAGATCTTCAAATATCTGCGGGGAAAGAAGTCAACATCAAGTTGGATTAAAGAAGTCAAAAAGTATTTAGAAAAACTAATATAAACGCAGAAGAAGCGGAAAGCTTTTCGGATAAAAGTGTTAAGAATGGAAGGAGTCCAGGGTAGTAGAGAGAACAACGCATGTTTAAAGTAGAATGAAGCAAGGAAGAAGAGGCATAATGAAAAGATGAAAGAATATTGGAGGAAAAGAAAAGAACAAGAATAATTGAAATTGAATTTGGTCCTCAGATGGCCGATACAAAGAGAAAAAAATTAGAGTAGGCGGTTCTTCAGTATCAACTTGAAAGAAAACAGTCGGCTCGGTGTGGTCCTGTCCAAATCGTATACGTTAAAAAACTACCGGAAGAAAACTTACATTGGGTATTTCCGATCTTGTTGAAGCCGAAAAACCTAAGAAAACAATTTTACAGAAAACATTTGCAACAAATAACGTCAATGAGCTTAAGAGACCTGAGAGGAGGCCAGTGGAATGGCAGAATGGTACAGAAGTTAGAGAACAGACAACGTCGCTTGGCGCTGTCACACTTACAATATTAAATAGTTTTTACAAGTTTTTTGTTTCCTATACACTGAAATAATTTTAATCGCAAGGACTAGACAAATGTTCTTCTTCATCTTCTATGGCGTCACAGTTCGAAGTCGAACCTTAGCCTCCATAATCATCCGCCTCCATTTTTCCCTGTCCTTGGCGATCGATGTCCATCGTTTCATTTTAAGTAAATTATCAGCATCCCTCGCCAATGCGTCAATCCAATGTGTCTTGTGTCTTTCGACAGGGCTTCTACCCTCGATCTGACTAAAGAGTACCTTCCTAGGTATTCGGTTGTCTTTCATCCTAATGATGTGTCCTGCCCATTGCAAGCTATGCAGTCGGATGGTGGTGGCCAGATCATTGTCTTTATACAGCTTGTATAGCTCCTCATTGTGACGCATTCTTCATATCCCGTTTACTTGGATTAGTCCATATATTCTCCTCAAAATTCTCCTTTCAAAAGTGTTCACTATGCTAGCGGCTTGTTTGTTCAGAGTACAAGTCTCGCTGCCATATGTTATCACCGGTCTAATCATAACTTTATATAATGTGACCTTGGAATGATGGTGGATATTCCTTGTCTTGAATATAGATGTCAAACGAAGCATATGTTCTATTTGCGGCCTGTATCCTTTTCCTTATTTCATTTATTTCTTCATTGTTTTCTGCCATCCAGCATCCCAAATATTCAAACTGATTCACTATTTACAGACAAACTTTATTAGAAGGTAAAATCGTGTGTGAAGTGAAATATTGATCGTTATATTTGAAAAAAAAAATAATAAAAATGTGTGTTACCTCATCCAGTTCTCTGATTTCCCTTATCGTTTTGACAACGGTATATACCCCGTAGCCCACTGTGAATGCAACGCAACACTGGAAAAAAAAACGAATTACACAGGTTATTTCAAAACAGCTGAGTACATGTTGACTTTTCATTGTAAACAATATTAATAAGCTAATATGTCCCCCCCCACACACACACACACGTCTTTCTCCTTAATATTGGCTTTATTTATTGTAAAAATAAAATCAAAAGATACTACCTACGTATTCTTTGTGATGGGCGAAAGTTGAACAACTAAAAACCGCATAAAAAAATTATTATTACAAGTTTTTTTGTGACTAAAAAATGTATAATTTTAAGATAGTACTTTAAATGTAATTTTAATAGATCTCTTAAAATATACTTTTACCCAGGAGAGTTTTAGGGAAGTAACAGAAGTTCCTATAGTACATTAGAAGAAAGTTTCTAAAATAAACCCATAAGGTTCCAACCAAGGAATCCTGTGTATGTGTGTGTGTGTGTGTGTGTGTGTGTGTGTGTGTGTGTGTGTGTGTGTGTGTGTGTGTGTGTGTGTGTGTGCAAGCGTGGCTGATTAGTGTAACTGCGTTAAGAGTTAACAATTATGAAGTCTGTAAAGGTTCTAAACCAGTGATTGTTGACCTTTTTAAGTCTGGGACCCACCATGAAGGATACTGCTCTTCATGTGACCCATAACCATGGGCGCCGGCTGAACTACTTGTAGGGGTGTGCACTCAGTATATAATCATATTTTTGCTAACATCGAGTACTTTGACCATTATTTTATTTGACCCTCGTACGCTTAAACAAATTATATTGCTACCGAACAAGGAATTTGGTGACGTATGCCATTCCACTGCACGCATCACTGTAATACTACTCAATTAAAATACGTTTAACACAGTTGACTGTCTCTCTCACTAGGTATTTCTTGTAGCGAATAAAAAAAAACTTACAAAATATTCAATAAATTACACTTACATATAATGTACGAACGTTCAATCTAATACGCACACAAAATTACAACTAAATACGTTTGAACAATGTTTTCAGAACCAGTAATACCCCACCAACACAAGCACGCACTATCACTCAGTAGACCCGCCGCTCCTCAGGCGTCTCGGCAGCAAAACTGGTGTGCGTGCGTACAGTACTTTCACCCTTATTTTACGCTTAAACAAATTATACGTAGGCTTATTTAGTTCTAGAAAAATAAATATATATAATAGATTTTTAGACACAGTAAACAAATTTTCGAACGTCCCCTCGGACCCAGCGGTGGGTCGCGCCTAATAGATTGAGAAACGCTGTTCTAATTACAGTGGTTCCCGATACACAGTAACCAAAGTTTCCATGCACCTGTGTCAGGCAGTCACTGCCATATTACATTACACACCGTTTGCTATATAGTAACTAACTGGTTTGTTATACTAACTTCAATGTTTGAAGCATTTATTTCACTGCAATACCAAAATAACCATTAAAAAAATCACTTAAAATGTGTTAATTGTATAAAATTATTGATTAGCAGTAAGGAAATTTCAAGTACTTACGGCAAAAGCCGCTTTGCCTATGAATTTCCGGAAACTAGACATTTGTCAGAACATTGATAAATGTAAATAGTCAATTGTACGACAAATTACAAATTTATGTTTTTAGTCAGTAAAATAATAAAATCTGGTCTTCTTATGTACACACGATATAAGAATTTATTATTTTTTGTAACTGTTGAAATATGTAGTGGTATATTTTCATAGAAACGAACATATTGTTTAAGTTTTTTATATTGTTACAAAGTTCAATAAGTGATTAATTTTAGCGCGTAATATCATCCTGGCCGTTGCAATTAAAACCAGAAATCCTTCCTTGCACGCCCATCGTATAAAGGTGTCCCGCCCACCCGAACAACGCACATATGTTTTCCAGAGTACTAAGACATACTCGCAATTCAGCCTAATTTGCCATTCCTTAGTACTGTTAAGTTTACAGTACGAATGTGTATCGTAGTTCCATGGCAGACGTACGTCTGGATGGCAGACATACTGTTAGCCATTGAAGATTCAAGGATGCATCGTTTAATACTGCATCTAAAAATCTGATAAGTTAGGTAATTAACCAATTACCAGGTAATTAACCTGCAGCATATTATCGTGATTCTTACCGCAAAAACGGTAAATTCTTATATGCCGACGTTTGTTTCAACTGGGTTAGATATTATTGGTCGTGAATATAACAAATAAAGATGAGGCTATGATCACTTTGACTTGTGTTTTGTGGTGAAGTATAAAGATCAACGCAGACAAAGGAAAGTGTTGGTCATAACCACGCAAACTCAGGAAAACCCATGAATATTAACTAGGAAGAAGGACAGTTGGCGGAGGTCGAGATATTGCAATATCTAGGAGTAGTACCCACCACAGATGCAATGTCTGACGAAAAATAAACCATCATGTACAGCAGTAATAGACAACCTTTGAATTTATGGTGGCCCATATATAACTGAGGACCAGTTCGATGGGCGCACCCCGCCCCAACCCATCAGTGAAAAATAGAAAGGTGCTGAGTTCAATGCGGACGTTACAAACATTAACTACCGCTTTGTAATACCCTTGCGCTTATATTTAGCGACGTGGAACACCGTATCAAAAAAAAGCTTTGCAGTATTTTTCATATAAAATTTGTAAACATTTTTCACATTAAGGGTAAGTCATCAACAATTTGTCGTCATGCACACGCACGTTAAAACTAACAAAACTTTAAACAAAAAAATGGTTAAACAGGAAAACATTTTAATAAAAATAAATTAAAGAACTTACCACAACACTATTTATTTTCATAAAGAACACAGAAATGTAAAGCTTGAAAAAATCACTTTAGGGAGAAAGTTGTTTACAGGTTCTGAGCGACAAGCTCGACAATTGTGTTGGGGCTTGACGTAGCTCGGTTAGGTAAATGACGTGTACTATTTTATACAATAGTACTTCGAAGCAAGTACAATGCGGGTGCGTTCCTTCATTCAAAATAAAATAAAATTACTAATTGGTTCGCGGGCGCTTCAAACCTTATCGATAGGCGCACTTGCGCCTGCGGGCGCAGGGTTGTCATATGCTGATGTACAGAAAGCAAACCAAATAGATTACTAGATTCCTAGATTTCCAGTGTAACTGTGGGTAATAAGAAACTCGTAGAATGAGTCAAGTTACGTGTTCACAAGACAGAAAAACTCACCGTGCTAAAGGAGCACAGGCGACAATTGTAAGCCAGTGAAATGAGGGTTTTGAGACGAGCAGCAGGAAAACAAGAAGAGAACGTTCTTCCTAATGGTCCTAATGGAATATGACCATCAAAAATCTGTTTCAGCAGCGGTCAGTTGTGGAGACAGAAGAGAGAAGAGGAGTGTAGTGGTTTAGGTGTGTAATGAGGATAGATTAAACGACGCCGAAACTAATGCAGACGGAGATCGAGGAAGAGTAAGATCAAGACTGGAATGGTTTGATTATATTGAAAACTGGCTAATAGAAGAGGAAAGACTTTGTCAGAGGCTAAACGCTTTGCCAGTGATAAAACAGGAGTTTAGGAATTATCCGAAGAATCCCTACAACGCTTAACGGCAGAAGGGGATGGTAAAGAAGAAGACAAAAACGAAGACATGAAGTCTGTTGTTATAGGTCGAAAGAAGATAACTTGCAATCGAAGAAGATGGCATTTACTAACAATCTAAGGTCTGAAATAAAGTGTCAAATATAATCGAGCGCTAAGTGGATGATCTGACAAATACATATTTACGTTTAATCTCTGTAACACGATCTGGTAACACCGTCTTAGAATTTCTGGTTCATAATGTGATCAGACGTCTAACATCGAAATGGTGCATTGGCGGGAATAACTATGACTCTCTTAAGGGAGGTCTAGTTCCCCGTCGTGAGGCTACCAGGACGTTGCAAACCTGAGTCTTTCCCCAGGATAGTGCTTTGTGCTGACTGGATACCAAGGCCAGAACATGCTTATGGTCACCTCCTCGTCGGTGTGGGTCGGGCAACGTCGGCTGGGTTGGGCGCTATGGGGCGTCCGGTCCCGGCTGGCGGCTGGCGACCAAAGGTTTAGCCGAATCCAGCTGCTCCCCCTAATCTCATGGCTTCTACCGTCGGCTGTGGGTCGGCGGCTACAAAATTCCTCGACTGATGATGGGGCTAAATGGATGGATCAGCGGTCGGATCTGTGATCGCCGGCTGGCGGCTACGGACCGGAGCTGTTTACAGGTCAGACCATCGGACTCGGGTCCCCGCTGGCAGTGGTGAATAGTATAAGCCAGTTGGATGACCCAGGCCTCACCGGTGGGTCTAGAGAGCTGCTTTGCGCCCACACCGATGACGAGTGCAGTTGGCTCCATCTGAGCAGTAGCCGCTGGGCTACCCGTGGTAGCAGAGATTTTGATTTTCCATTTAGGGCTAAGTTAGTAGGTTAAGTTAATTATTAAATAATTTTTAAAAGAAAAAGTTGCATATTCTGATGCTTTGCGGTCTGAACATCTGTCGCCATGGTGAATTGTCTGTTACATATTTAATACCTAGTTCAGAAAGAAAGAAAAAATTAGTAAGTAGAAATTATGAAAGAAGTGGGCTTTAGTTTATTTCTTATACAGTGCCACATGTAGGTAGTATGGTAAGGACTTTGCGGACAAGTTTTTGCAAGGTATAAGTCAAAAAAATCTTTAACCACTTTTGCGGGAATAAGACACTCTCACAGTGTCAAAGTAGGCATAGTAAGGTTCCTTACGTGAGGCGTACAACATCCCAGGAACGTGTGATAAATAGGCACTATGCTTATAATTTGAGTTTCCAATATCCGGTTGTTATCCTAGGTACTCATTTTACTAACTAAAAATCATGAGGAACGCATATACGTACCCTTGATTTATGACGCTGGCGGTGGAGAGCGCGGAATCTACACCTGTAGCCAAGGATTCTAGACAATCGTATGTTACGTCCGCCGATTTTTAAATAGTTTTTAATTATGTTAACCTGACAAAAATTTGTGCGCGCATTTTAATAGAATACCATTAGTCACTAGGCTGATAAAGAATTACTGCATTCATAGCCAAGAATGCATTTACATGCACAGAACACGCACATTTATGGATATATATTGCGCTCGTGAATTTTTAAAAGGCTTTTGACGTGGTAGACAGGAAGATGAGATGGGAAATTTTACAAAGAAATGGGTACCCTAAGCACCTATTTGTAGCAGTAAGGAGTCTCTATTGGGACACACAGATACTTCTGCAAAGAGGAAGATAGCAGAAGGTTCTAAGTATAAATCAAGGTATAAGTCATGGTGATGCAGTCTGTCTCAAACGCTGTTTAATATATATTTAGACGATGCCACGCGTAGGTGGTAGAGCATTTAACCATCAACAGGTATTTCTCTAGGAAAAAGCAAATTTGTTAATACGCTACTGTTTGCTGACGACCTGCTGGTTATAGATACCACCGAAAATGGTTAAAACGCTACATAATTTACAACGGTGTTCGATTGACTATGATATATTATATGAGAACAATAGAGATACAGAGAATAAACTACATAAGATTCAAATGATGCACCATAAAAGAACACTAAAAAATAAGATTCGGAACGATACTTAGCTCAAGTTTTACAAGCTAATTGCTGTCCCTATGCTTCTTTATGGAAGTGAGTCATGAATAATAAGAAAGAGAGATAAAAGCCGTATACAAGCAGCGGAGATAAGATCGGTTAAAGATTGTCCTAAACAAGATCGATTTAGAAATGAAGAGATTAGAGAAGAGTTGGAAATCACCATCATCATCATCATCATCATCATCAAGGATTAAACCAATGATGGTTTGTTCCGGTCTCAAATAGGCAAAGATTACAGCTGGTCACTCCAGCGCTTCCTCGGACGTCTCACACCTATCCGTCCCCTCGGCTTATAGTTCCATAGTTGTTTGGGTGTGCGGCAGTCATCCACTCAACAAAGATGTTCCCACCAATCCAGCCGATACTGGGCGATCCTGGCAAGTATACTCATAATATTCAGTGCCTGCCGTATATCTGTGTTTCTTCTATGATCATGGAGAGTATACCCTGCTACGTGCCTGAGAAATCTCATTTCAGCCGCTTGGATGCGACTGGCCTGGCCTTTCGTTAAAGTCCAATTGTCAGACACATAAAGAAGTGTGGAAAGAGCCATCACCTTGTAGAATTTCAGGCGTTGCAAATATACAACTTAAATGAGGAAATAGATTTGAATAAAAGAAAATGGAAGACACATCTGGAGCGTGTGGATGATCGAAGACTACCAAAAGCGGCAAGTAGATACAAACCAGCTGGAAGAAGAAGCGTAGGGAGACCAAAGAAAAGATGGGAATAAATCATATGAAGCCGGAACAGGTCACCAAGACCTAATCCTTGTTGGGGAAGAGGAAGATATGCACATTCATACAGAGTAACAGATTAGCTATAAAAGAAAGAGACGCACTATGTGGTTTGTATCGCTTCCATTTTACAAACGTGCCTGTAAGTCTCACCCCAACCCCTATTTAATTTCAGCATAAATACAGTTTTATTTAGCTCAAATAAAACGTTACGATCGCTGTATAACTTTTATTTCTTCCCCTTGTAAACTTTTTAAAAATACACTTTATAGTTCACTTCTGGTTTGTGAATGGATTACGATCTAATGATTGTTAGTTGAAACTGACTTTTATGTTCTAATTCCCAAACAATTTTTTTAAATACGTAGTTATTTACGTATGATAGAATTGACTTTTAAATTTGATCGCAACTTTCTCCATAATGTAATTAGTTACACAAGAAACTTGAAAACTTTACTACCTCATCATTTTACAGAAACTCTTACGTTGTACAACTTCTACATATCAATTTAAATTCCTGTGCGAGAAAGGTGCAACTAAATTTATTTGGCACTAAAATTTACAGCTTTACTTTACCGGCTACAAACGTATCCGCTGTTTATACTGCAACACTCTGAATTCATTTAAAGCATCTTTAGAAGTTTAAATAACAGTTCAAACGTATTCGAAAAGAAAGGGATAGAATATGAGCCTCTTGGCTGATTTAATTTGATCTGCCAACTTTTCTATGCTCTACTTATTTCCTTATTTCTCCTACTACACAACAATCCGCAACAATCCGTTACCTCTTTTTCAGTTTGGCTATCCTCCATTGTCACTTTATTCATTGCATGCACTGAATGAAACAATTCTGTCTGAACAATCTGCCTCTCATCTTTACACCATGTCTTGTAGTCAACGTCATTGCTTTTGTTATATCTTTCCTTAAAATAAAATTTATTAATTGTAGCTAATATTTATAGAAAATGTTACTTCCATGCAATATTAAATCCTGTTATTGTATATATCAAACTGCAAACCATTATTATTGATAGTTTTCGATTTGTATAATTTGAGCGTAAAGTGACTAAACATTTTCAAACGTTAAAATGATTAACGGAAGAGAATATATTTCATATTTCTCCACATACTAATTGATAGCTTCCTGAGTGCGGTAAAAGAAAAATGAGCTTTCGCGTCGTTTTTTAGCAACTTTTCCTGCTGATAATAACTTTAAGAACAAAATGCTGAACTTTACACAAATGCTTTATGAGAAAAGTCCTTGATTTGGGTACGTAAGATTCCAAGTATTATCTATAGGCCCACAATAGCTGAAATGATTATAGTCTAGAAATGATCAAAACAAAGTTTTACGACATTCTTAATTTTCTGTTCTTACATTTTGAGCAATTGAAAACTCTTTGTTTCTTCTGCGAAATATCATTTAAGCCCCTTAGATTCTACCTGTCAACTGAAACACGACATGCAAAATCCGCTACCGTTTCAGTTACAAACCATTATAACAAAAAATATGTAAGATTCGAAGATGGTGGAGATAAATTCACCCAAAACGTGGGAAACACTTTCGGGGGAAAACCAAAATTCAAGTCGAACTCAACCCGAAACAACAATTTATCTTACGCAACTCATCTCTTTTTTTATAAATAATCAACACAACATATAATAATAATCAACACTTTATTTTTGTTATAATAAAGTTTTATATTTTACACATGACGTAACTATCTGTTTGCAGATCGAGGCACTTATTCGTGGCATAATAAACTCCTTTGCAATCTCCAACCTCAAGGCTAACCTGTTACTGTTTGTCGCACTGTAGTGGATTTGGGTATAATAGTTCCATATTTGTTTTTTTTTTTTGTTTTTTTTGAGAATGATAGACAAACAGTTACTTCTCGTTGTTATGTCCAGGTGATTTGTAATTTCTGCAGCTGAATCTCAGTCAGCTTGGAAATCCAGCTATGTGGCATCCTGGGGAGGGGTAGCCATAGGAGCCATATAAAATATAATTGTAAAGAAATAGAAAGAGGTATTTGTCTAGAAGAAATGAAGAAATGAGAAGGGGGTAGATAAAATACCAAACGAAATAACCAAAAGACTGACATTGTGCGTTCTGTTATTTATACTGTTTCTTTCTAAAGACGTTTGATTTGTAACATAAAGACCGAAGATGCCTCAAAATAAAACCAAAATAGTGACAAAATAAACTGCAGACATGTTTCTTCCTGTAAAACTTTAAACTTGTGCCAAAATTAATTTAGTTGTGTTACCCGCCCCCCCAAACAAACCCCTCAAACACTTTTGCAGGCTGCCAATTAATTTATACGATATATGAAACAATTCAACATGAACGTAGACTTAAACTACATTTCGTACTATGAGTATTATAAAGTTATGTGTACTTGGGATTAAAGAATAATTTTGTTGCTAATAATTTCTTGTTTGTTTTGACTGAAAACACGAATGCGTTGAGATAAATGACAAATACTTACGGTTAACATGATTAATGGTTATTTATGGAAATTTTTGGTGTCGGTACGTTGAAGTAACCGTGTTGAAAGCAACGTTAAGGTATCATGACCAACGGTTCCATGACTCCAGTTTTAGGTATGTTCACTTCCCAAACAAAACTGTAGAAATTCATATATCAGTGGCTTATTACATTTTTTATAAGTCAGCTATATTAGCTATTTAGATTGTTGTTTGTTATATTTCTTTGTGAGTTAAATGAGTTTAAAGTGTTTCTTTTACAAGAAAAGTATTAAGGAAGAGTACTCATTTGTAGTGATTGTAGAATTAAAAGTTTGGAAGGTGAGACGCACAAATAGCCTACGTTAGTTATAAAACATCATTTTATTTAAGTAATATTATATAGTTGGCAAAATAAAATGATAATGCTATGAAACTTATATGTGTCCCCTTCCCGAAACTTTGATTTGCTACTGATTAGTTTTAATTTCCCACGTGTCAATGTTTGTAGTTAACATCGATACAAATTTTAGTTCATTTTTAGTGATTTGTGCATGCGCTTGCAATTGTGCGTACACGATTTGTCTCTGTTATATTTCAAACAGTTTAAATATTTCAATCATTGCTTTGTTTTAGTAAGTTTTATAATTTTATGACTGCTGTACTAAAATAACGATTCTAGTCTGAATTGAACAAAATTGAGTGGGCCAGTTAGTTTAACAAGAGTTTCTATGTTTCGTATAAATCACTGTGACTCAGACGCTAAGATTCCACGAACAGTATTTAGGGGTCGAATCCATTACATATTTCCTGTTGTTGGTCGCCAGAGAACGCTTGCGGCAGCTACGTCAATTTGTCAGAGACGAAGCTATTAGTGTTTCTTCTTTTGCGTAAGATAGTTGGTTCATATTACGACTTCGTTTTGCTAACTGCTCTGCGGATAAAGGTGTTATGTAACAAATGTAAAGTTTTGAGAAAAATGAGTTCAAAGTTTTGATTCTCTCAGCTTTTTGTAAAATTCAAATTGACGTTATTTTGGTATTTATAGTATCCTCAAGTGTTCAAAATTTTGTTATGTATAGAAAATCTAAATTTTTACATTTTTATCCAAATTAATTGCATTTTTGTGTACATAACACCTTCTTCCATTTACAGGTACAGTCGACATGAAGGAATTAAAATGGATAAAGGAGCTAAGTAGCAATAACATACAGTCATGATTAACATTTCTCACAGTTTATTCTCAGAAATAAATAGAACATTTATTTAAAAAATGAAGTTACTGTCTCTAATAATTAAATATGTATAAAAATTATGGATAATCTTAAGGAATTATAAAAAAAATTAATAAGCACTGGCATGTTTCTAAAAACAGAAGACATTTTTGACAGGTTTCTTCTGACAAATACATATTATCAGAATATTATAATAATCATAAAAAATACAATAAACTATTTATAATCATTCACAAATATTATCAACACTAATAATAAAAAAGAAACAATGTGAGTACATCAGCACATTAATATTTTATTACATATTCCCATTAATAGACAGAATATCTATAAAAGTATTAAGAACATTTTAAGAAAACTATATCTATGTTCATACAAAAATATTATGAATAAAAACAAAACTACTTAGGCCTAATAAAAAATGGAACAGTGAAAATACATTAACATTAAAACCCAGAGTGTCTATAAACGTATTATGAATAATCATAAAAATTTAAGAAAATTATCTATAATCACAAAAAATTACATTAACCATAATACTTAATACATTAATCGTAAAAATAATACATTAACATTTTTACATCTTAAGATCAAAAAACAGGAGAGCTATAAAAATTAATTTTTATTTTAAAAATCTTTACTCATAAAAAAATGATTATGCTTAGTGAAAAATAGTTTCAATATTGTAAATAATATTAAAAAAGTAGTGTCAGAATCTGTTTTTAAGTCACATTATGTTTGCGGTCATTGAGATGCAAATGGCCACTTTAGAAAAAATGCATTTTGATTAAATATTACTTTCTTGTTTTATCTTTTTACAGCCCCTTCTGGCAGTTACTTTTCTATTATTCTGTATTGTATTGTTCTGTTTTTTTGTTTTATCTACTGTTCCTGTTGTGATATTTTTATCATTTTTCTTTTTATATTTCACTGTGGTGGTTTTTCCTGTATTTTCTCTTTTGATATTTTCTTTGTCTTTGTCTTCTTGTAGTTTAACAATCATTTCATAAAACCACTTGTGTTCATCTGGAATAAATTTTAATTGCTGGTTTAAGTTCTCAATTTTCTCTCCTGATATACTCCCTACGTTTGACCTAGTCTTGGAATAAAAATGTTATTTGCTAAAGATTGTAAAGCAATTTTTGTAAGACAATTTTTTTTGCGTAAAAGGAACAGTAGCGAAAGTCGACTGTCAAAAGTGATGTATGTTGGAGCCAACCGGCCACCGTTAGACAATAACATGTGCGCCACGTTAGCGACGAAACAGGCTCCGCTAAAGAAGACAATGCTTCGATGACAGCAGATGTTTGATATAAGTGAACAGCATGGGAATAAGCTGCAATAACAGAGAGACAAAAGACTACGTCTTATTAGACCAATCACCGAGAAAATGTATGCGAGGGAGACGCGAGTATTGTCAATCCACACGTGGGAGTTTAGCGACTACATACAGAGGAGACAGAGTCTACAATGGGAAGATACGGACGGACGCTATAGAAACAAAGGACCACGCATAGTGACACAGCAGGGAACTTGTTTACCAGCGAGAGTAAGGAATATGCAGGAGAGCTGTGGAACAGATGTTCATTACCCAGAAAGATACCTCCGTCAGTGTGTGAACGTAACGAAGGAAGTCAAAGATAATACAGCGATTCGTCACACCCGAGTTAAAAGACGCACGTGTAACAGGACGGAAATTACTAGGGAAGAACTGAGAGGGAACATGAAAACAATCAGATGATGGACAACCGTGAAATTCGGTCCGTCGTCATACGGCGAAGGAGGAGCGAAAAGCAAGACTTTAAGGAAGGGGATCTAGAGTGACCTACCACGAACGAGAGTTCGGCAAAGGTGGGTTTTTGAGAAGACATCACCATGGAAACAAGGGTGAAGAACGAATGAGGAAGTAGCCAGAAGACTAGGTCGAGAATCGAGGAGGGGTCTTCGCAGAAACGTAGGCGAAAAACCAATAAGGACGTAGGTGGTGGGAAGAGTACACGAGATGTGGAGATGGTCGTGGAACTCGAGACATAAAAATAGGTATTGGCGAAGAACAGCCCCAGTTGTTCAAAAGTTACTCAGTATTTCAAAATCAGGCCAGTCATTTAAAGTTAATCAGTTATTCAAAATCGGGCGAGTTATTCAAAAGCGATTAGTTTTGTCAAGATCAGTCTTTTAGTGAGTCAGCCAAAAGTTAGTTAATCAGTGATTCATTAAAATCATTCATTCAAACAGTTAGTCTGTTAGAGAGTGAGTCAAAAAGTGCGTGATAAAATGTTAATTGTATATCGCAATACCATAATGTACGTAATGAAGTAAAAACTATGGAAATAAAATATACTAACGAATCGCGTTAAGACAATCGAAATTCCTGACGATATGCAATAAATAGAGATATTGTGCATAAACGTGAAAAAGAATTCGGTGACATGAACTAAATACCGAAATTGCGTAATGAATTAGTACACTATTTGTATCAATTAAACAATTCAATTCTCGAAATGAAACGGATAATAAGTGGAATAATCGGGTCAACTGAGCAAAGTACAAACTATCAGTGCTCGTGAACAGAGTGTAAAGTTAAAACCTTACGCGAAGGGGTCATGAGGTAAATAAATCAAATCCGAATGACCGCAATAAATAACTTTCGTTACGAGAACTCCTTCGAAACGAGTGCGAAATAAAAAATTGTTGACGCCGGAGTGCAGATCACAGTGATAGTGGAAAGTGTGGATTCAAGACGATGAGGAGAGGATCTATCAAGCCATCAGCCAGCCTGAGAGTCGCCGTTTGATTTGGATACGTACTCCAAGTAAACCATCAATGTATTATTAGGTTAAGTAACCACTGTCCTGTTCCTCACAAAGAGCACACCCTTGAGTTAATATGAACGTATATTTAATTTCTTTTGAGCGAAGCCGAATCGTAGAATTCAGAAAGAATGAATAAGAAAATATGAATCAGAGAACTTTGTAATTCGTAAAGTAGATTATGATCTAAATACTTAATTAATTACTAGATAATATATCAGAGAAGTAATAGATGACTTAGCAATAGAATGCATCTTATATTATTGTGTAGAAATGTTAAAATTAATTACTGAAATTGAAGACGATTACAAAATGTTTAAATAAAATATTATTAGTAATGAAGAATTCTGGTGTTCGAGTCGTATCATTATTATCATCCAAATTAATAACAGTTACTTTACGTAAACATACGGCGATACAAACGACGCCAAAAGTATGGAATCAAGTAATGATAACTTCGTCATACTCAAAGTTAATCGAACCATCTGAATAATAATTAATGGCAACGAGTGGTAAACTATTGAAATAAAATAACGTTGCACATAGCGCTCCACCGCGGTGCTATTAAATAACACGATATATGTAACATTTACAAGAGAGTAATTAGGAATAACAACATCAATTATTAACGTAAGCAAACAGCATTTATTAAACATTTATCGTATATATACATGGAATACACATTGCATATGACATCCCAAACTAGGGGCTTGTTATAATAAAAATTCAATTTAATAATTAATTTAATTAATTCACCAATTAAGGTAATTAGTGAATAAACATTGTTGTATATGGCACACCAACGTGTTGCTAGGATCAAATTTAATTGATTGAGTAATTAATGTATGCATTAAAAAGCATATAAATATACTGTTGTATATGGCTCCCATCACGGGGCTTACGAAGGCTATCATTACCACTCAATACTTTATTAACAAATGAATAAAACAACAGTTAATAAATAAAATAAATTAATTTACCAATTAATGTAATTAGCTAAATTACATTGTTGTAAGATACTGTATCCACTTTTTCAGAGTCAACCAAATTCACTTGTTTGAATGGAGTATATTCATCATAACACTCTTTATAAAGGTATGAACCAAATTTTTCCACTCTTATCCATTTTATACCATCTGTAACCTAACTTTTTCACCAAGACAATCTTTTACTTTAGTATTGTATATTTTTAAATCGGTTGCGAGCTTATCAATGTTGCGAAAATGCTTACTCATGTCAATAATTTTATTTTTTTTACATGTACTGCTAATTACATTTCTGTATTCTTCAGGCACGTATATGTTCTGGTGTCTATGGAGATTCGTCTCAATTCTACCAAAATCTCGGTCAGAATCCAAGTACGTGTGGCCAACCTCCGTGAATTTGTGGTCAATGACACTAAATATCCCTTTTAAAATTAAGTATTGGTAAAGGTAAACAAAAAATTTGTATTCTGCCCTCCAGCGGAATCACTCCATATTATTAAATGGTTTTTGGACTTTATGTCGTTATCTAACTCTAATGCAGTTAGGAATGAGCTGTAGATTTCTACACTACCACGACTAGCAATATCTTCTGTCCATGTACAGAACGTGGCTCTACTAATTTTTTCATACAGTATATGGATGCCAAAATTGTAGAACCACATCTGACGCAAATAGAATGCTTTAGAAGTGGAAAGTTTTGGTAGTGGCATTGTTTGCTGCAGATCTATTGTAAGGTAGCAAATATATTTGCTATTTTTAACTTTCTCTCTGTTCATGGCATTATATGCAGCATTGTAGTTTTCTACATGCTTTTCACTCACTGCATTTGCGTCACAAGTACTGCACGTATCACTCTTTGGGTGGGCAAAAGATAAATTAAATTCTGTCACAAAAATATTACGGTATGTACATTCTTTAACATGATATTCTGTAGGCAACTCCAAATTTTTACACTCTTAATATATAAATTGTGCATCTTTGATATTGACAGTAACGGAGAGAGATATCTCTTATTAGGGTTACTATTCCTTGAATAATGTGATGATTCTGAAGGAAATTTTTTTTTTTTGTGGTGATAATAATAATGTTATGTCGCCTAGAATCATGTTGTCCCCGTTCATCAGGAAAGGGGGCAGATAGCCCTTCTGATATACTCTTTTTAACTACATCTATCTTTTTCCTACCAATTTGGTATAGTGAGCACAAAGCAGTCTTGCATACTGTAATTGTCTCACAATTGTAGGTAATGTGATACTTATAAGTTGCAGATCAGTACAATGGAAATGAATCCAAAAATACATACTAGATGTGCTGCGCTTTTAACTGCTCAGTGTATATTTCCTGTTCAGCACAAACTAGGCAACACTATGCAGAATCTTCTTGAGAATATTTCTAAAAGTTAACTGCAACTGCGTTCATGTTGACAGCATATTCACAACACTTATAATGTACCATTAATTTAATACTAGACCTACATAATACTTAGCCTGACTTAACATGTAGTCAGCAGTGTATGTTTGGTGATTAAATTATTACGATATTAATTTTCATAACATTTTAGGATTTTAATCCTGAAACATTCGTTTAGGCATACTACGACTGAACCCTAAATATTAATACCTGTATAAACACACCTGTCAAAATTTAGCATGACATATGGTTCCTAAAATGGATGTGAGAGTTAAAAAAGGATTTTAATACAAAAATATATATTAAGATAAATACTATGAAATTCTGTAATAACATACCTGGATTAGGTATACCTATTGTTGAACGCAATCATTTTTTAAATCAACACGTTTTTGCTGATTAGAATCATGTTCATTTGCTTCTGAAAAACAGAAATTTACGCATCTTAGTAAAAAGATACCTAAAGTATAAAGCAGTATAAATTATTCCTAAAGTAAAAAAAATAGTAAAAATATTTCCTGCCTCTCTGTTTGTATCTGATATTAAAATACTAAAATAATGCCATATGATGGAAGAAAATGACACAAAATTCTGTTACGTTTGGCAAACAATTCTGTTCTTAAGTTTATCCTAGTATTTTACTAACATACATGAATTAGGCAGTACAACACAGAAAAATATTAAATTTAAAGAGATACAAATATATGTCTTAAAAGTAAGTATTAAAATATTATTAAATAGTTTGATAACATACCTTCTTTTGGAAAAGAAGAATTTCCTAGATTAGAACAGCTGGGTTGTAGGTTAGAATTATTAACTTCTCTTGACAATTGGGCAAGTTTAATCAAATGTTTACCACGACTTTCCATGTTTAATATGTCTTAAAACACTAAATAAAAAAGTCTCAAACAAATCTAAATCAATTAATTTTGTCACACAATTCAGCAAAATAATTACTCACTCACTGTTCACAACACTCATTAGTCTCACAATGCTAACAAGATGGCTGATCACAAAACTGTGCTGCTCTCTAGTGGTAGAAGGTGGTATGTAAACATACCACTGACTGTGTCTGAGAATTAATAATGTTCTCTAATGGAAGATAGTGCTATGTTACTTTAACACCTTTATTCTCTGGAAAACAAACTTTGTACTGTTACATAGCACCTTCATCCACCAGTATTAGTAGTATGCTGGGGAGAATACGGAAACAGTGGACAGGGGGGGATGACGTCACGATCCTGACCTACCTCAGCAGCCAGTGACGTCACTGAAACAACAATGGGGTCATTGTTTTAGTAGCGTCTATTGTTTCAGTGTTGAAACAATGGGGGTCATTGTTTTAGTGCCGCCTATTGTTTTAGTATCGTCATTGTTTTAGTGACGCCTATTGTTTCAATAGCGCCATTGTTTTAGTGAGGTCACTGGCTGTTGAGGGGTAGATAATGATCGTGAGGTCACCTTCCCCCCGGTCCACTGTTTCTGTATTCTCTCCATGTTGTACCGGGGGACTGTGTGTGTATGAATTTTCTCGCAAAATATTTCGGTCTGGGTCTTGTTCATTTCGGGCTAGGTCTCGGACATCTCGGGGTCGATGCCGGGGTCAAGTCGGGCTCCGGACGAAACGTCGCTCGCGACTGTCGACACAAGACTGAATGAACGGGGTAGCCAATAAAGTCTGTTTATATAGACGGACAATCCCCCTCTTGTTTGAGTATTGAGTGTAACTACACAACACTTATTGCAACATATCGTTTCACGGTGACACGATGGAACTGTTCTAACAAGTGGATTGCACAACAACGCGTAACTAATTAAGCAATAAACAGATCCAATAAAACAAAAAAATCAAACCCGGTCTACGCAAGTCAGCGAGAAACGTTGCTCCGACTGCTGACAATGGAGCACTGACCTCGTCAACACTTTGACATTCGTATAAATGATGCGTAGCGGGGGAATGGAACGAGAAGGGGAAAAACCTGTTAACACAAGCAATATTTCACGTAACAAGTCGGCAGTACCAACAAACGTCTCGAATCAAATCTGTAAAACCCGTTAGCACCATTTAATTTATAAACAATAAAAATTACGAAGCAATAAACCGCAATTTGCGATCATAAAACGTGTATGAAGTCAACCCTTAAGACTACTGAACCAGTACTCCCTCGCCACAAAAGTTAGTTTCATGCAACTATAAACAAACTAAATGATTCCAACTGTGAGAAATGCAAATCTAAAAAAATACCAAAACATCTAAAGAAGTGGGTACTGAAACGTAAAATTCTAATTCTGTACACGTGCGCACTCGAACACAAAATTTACCCTGTTAAAAGTTAGTAAAACGTATTACCAACCTCTTATAACTAAAGAGATAAAAAATATAAAAATGTAATAAATAATTTTAGACATTATAAAAATACAAAAATCTAATGTTAATCAATGTAAATAGGTGGTAAGCCTTTAAAAAGTATAATTAAGAAAAATAATTGTAGATATTACAAAAATAATATACACAAAAAAATACAAAAATATACAAAAAGTAATGATTAAAAAGTTAGTTTCATTAACTATAAACAAAGTAAATGATTCCAGCTGTAAGAAATGCAAAGCTAAAAAATAGCGAAACGTCTAAAGAAGTGGGTACTGGAACGTAAAAGTCTGTTTCTGTACAGGTGCGCATTCGGACACAAAATTTACCTGTTAAAAGTCAGTAAAACGTATTACCAACCATGTATAATTAAAAACATAATAAATATAAAAATGTAATAAATAACGTCATTGAGGAGAAAAAATGGATGATCAATTACCCGATTCAATTACCGAAGCCGATAAGAAGCGAAAGTAGGAAACAATACGACATTGCGGTAAAAAAAATATAAACGTGAGCGAGCGTGCGCCCTTTGTGTAATGTAGAAAATGAGACCTACCACTCACCTTTCTCAATGGCACGGGGAAAATAAAGGCAGTGTTACACGCTCTGTTCATCAACGAAGCGACATCTGGACAATCTCATCCTCGCGGAAGGCGCGTGGCGGACGGGGGAGAAGTGTTTCATGTGCTAGGGTGTGAGCGTGTGTGTGTAGACAATTCCAATTAGCTCGCTGAATAGGCGAGGTAACGAAGTGAAGAGTTATCTATGTATTTGCACAAAAATCGAAATCTTTAAAGTATGTCTTACTTTAATCGTAGTAATTGAATTTGTATCGTTCTTAGCTATACTAACTAAAACGGTAAAACCAACCTTTATTACTTGCAGAACAGGCATACTTTTAACAAGAAGCACATTTACTGAGAATAATTTACAACACTTTCTTAATGCACGTTTTCAAAAATGTTATACATACTATGAACACAACTATCATTCAAACGCTAAACGTTCCTAAGGATAAAACTGCAGGGGCTATGTCTTCAAATGCAGTTGCAAATTGTTAAATAAACATCACCAAAATTATAAATTATGCTTAAAGGCCCACTCTTTCTACAAAATACAGAATATCACAATGCGAAAACATGAAAGGTTCAATATTTGACAAGTTAATCGTTAAACGTATTGAACTTCTAAAATCGAAAATTACGTAAGTCGTTCTCATCCCCACAGACGACTCTCATCTCAAAACTTAATTGACGTTCACCCTGTGAATGAGTTCACTCAGTAGAAATTATAAAGCCGAACTAAACCACAAAAAAAGACACTTTTCAGAGGTGCACGTGACGTGATTTGGTCGATTTCTACAAGTGAAATGATCATACACACATGTTTAGAAGCGAAACAACTTGAATTTTGTATGTCTATGAAAAACAGTTAAAGGAATCTTTTATAAAAAGAAATACAAAATTGTGTAAAATAAAATAAAAGTAATTTTATTTCGTTTTGCCACGCCACACTCCCCTTCTTTAAATAAGTTTCATTTTATACAAAAAATACAACTCTACATTTACGGGGTTATGACTGTCTTGCCTTAATCAATCCAGTGTTTTGGACATTATATTTTTTTTACTTGATTGGTGAGTTAATGAAAACAATATTGTAAATTTTCTTCTAATTAAGTCGGCCAGCACTAATATTTTATGTCATAAAGCTTTTCTTGTGCCGTCAGTTTATTACTTTTTATTTGTTTTTTTTAATGTTTTATTTGCAATAATGGTTATTACGATATTAATTGATGACTCGTTGGGCACTTGGTGAAACATATTAATACAAAGGTTTTGTAAAATATATAAAAACACTTGGTAAGTTTCACAAATTTTTTAAATTAACTCTGACAGCTGTTTCGACTAACTTAAGCCATTGTCAAAGAGCGAGTATTGTATTTATTGTCTATTACATGATTGTATTAATTTTTAAAGACACCTGACCTTCCCTTGTCTCACGCACACACTCCCCCCCTCGCCATCACAACACAGATGTTCCAGATACACCTTAAAAAGATGTTCACCACCTACACTCCACTAACATCCTGTGTTCAGTAATTTCATTTATTCGCTCTTTGACAATGGCTTAAGTTAGTCGAAACAGCTGTCAGAGTTAATTAAAAAATTTGTGAAACTTACCAAGTGTTTTTATATATTTTAAAAAACCTTTGTACAATAGTTATTTAAATTATTATCAGCTTTCATATAGCTGAATGATTTGGTGGCTTTGCAGCTGAAAGTTATACGTGATTCCGCCCAAATACACTCAGATATTTCCTCATACTGCCCAACTATTGTCTCGATCCTCCTTGCTGTGCCCAAATACTTTTGCTATTTTATAGGCATAGCTTATTGGCTATTTTATACGAAATACTAGCGTTTCGTATTTCTTTTATAAAGCAAAGTTACACCAAAATTAATCTGCTTTCACTGAACGTGTAATAATGTTACTTGAATTCTTCCCTTAAAAATTTTCAGTAAAAGTCTCTCTCATTCGCTTACTTATCACTGGTAACATGTATTAGGGAATATATGCATACTCGACTCTTCGGCAAGAAATGCTTCCGAGCGCAGGGGGTGGCATCGGCACCGATAGTTGGGAATGTGCGTGTCGTCGCGCGAACATCGAAGGTGCACCCTTGTCACAGTAGCGCATTGAGAACGGGTCCCTGGTTATTAGCTCTCTCGCCAGTCCGTGATGTCCTTTTAGAACACAGTCGATCCCTGTAGTAACTTCGGGCTCGGGTCACTTGGTCTCCCCTCACGGCGGACTGGCGTCCGTTGAGCCGGTGGAGTTCTGAGTTGGTTCGAGCGAGAGGGGGGGAGGAACGGCATCCTGCCTCCACTACGCCCGATGGATAGTGTTCCTTTATCGCGCTGGAAGGTGTAGGAAAAGTCGTAGACCATCCGAGGAAGATCCTGTGGATCGATCCCAGACGTCGGGCCCGCGACCATTCTGGGCACCGATGGTCGTCGTGTTGATCAGAGACGTACACAAAAATGGTACTACAGGATCGTATGAGCCCGGCCGGGGGTCCTGGCCCCACGGCGTTCACGTGTTGAGGAAAGGTTTCGTGGGGGTAGTGGTTTCACATGCTGATGGTAGATTAACACCCCCCCAAAAAAATAAGATAAGATGCCCTTCAATTCCAAACCTCTGGGTTCTTCACATTGTCAAACTGCTAGGCAAGAAATGCCTCGGAATGGGTGGACCCTAGTTACGGATTCTAGTAACTAATAAAATTCTAGACATTAATAAAAATAAACAAGATTCCTAAACCCCTCTAACAAAAAAAGCTAAAGCAGCTTGATTTTGGTGTAGCTTAAATAGAGATGATCTATCCGTTAAGTTCATTTTTACTGGTCTCGAGTGCCCAGACTTTTACAACGGATCGTAGGTTCAGTTCTCTAGGCCTTCGCCTGAAAATATTTGGATGCTTTCGGTCGTAAATAAAAATAATTGGTATGTAAACCTATGGTGATCTGATAATTTGTTTTAATGACCGAAACATGACTTGGTGATGCAGCAGAGATCAATGATAAGCGATTGTGTACAAAATGTTCATCCTTTTTGCCTGTTTTTGTACAATTATGTTAAACATGAAATTGCCTCGCTTCCACCCGACTGCAAGAAAACGTACTCCGAATGAAAGTTATTTTAGTACGTACAGATTATCGTGCAATGGGCGCAGTTAAACCAGGACAAAGCTGTAACGGTCTTCCTCTGTACTGATAAGTGGAAACCAGAGATTAACGGGAAAGTCCAGACTTATATATCCAGCTCCACTGTGTGCTTATCGATAGTCATGCGTCCGTTACACACTGCGACATCTGTCGAACGCAGTTTCTGTCCAGCACCAGTATCGTGATGACGCGATGAGATTAACTTCGGTATTCGGAAATTTTCATCATGCCAGTACGTAAGGAACATCAACAGACCGCAAGAATTATATAACAGTAACCTGACTTAAAAAAAAACCTATAACGTTGGACTCGAAATAAACATTTGTAATCCCGAACGACGCGACAACCAAAACGGAAGGAAGACTAGGACAAATCTGAACAATTGGCGAGTCAATGATACTCACGTATCTGGGAAACAAAATAAATTACACGATTGGTGTGGAACTCTACGCCGTTCCTTGACCTCCTGCGGCCTCCAATAGTCTTAGCCTTGGCCTCCACCCTTCATTGTTTTATTGGGTATTCTGGTGTCAATATGTCCTGGCGTTGTAATCTACGGTACTGGGTTCTTTGTACAGTTGTTGTAGTTTGTAACTGAACCTGATGCCCCACGCATCATTAACCCTAGTCGGGCAAACATTTTATGACAGAGTAATCGCCGCTCTTATACGCCCTGTGTCTCTTCAGTTCTCTTCGTAAGCGTCCAAGCTTCGCACCCATATTTGACGATAAGTCTTGTATATTACAAGTTTAGACTTCCGCTGAATTAATTTTGACTCCGTACAGGATTTAAGCGAACAAAGTGCTCTGAGGAGATTCGAGTAGACTAACAAAAGTAAATAAAGTTTCATTTCCTTAGATAAACTAGTTAAGTCCAAATGTATAAATAAAAACACAGAAATATAAATCGATACGAGACACTGAGAAGGCTAATTTTCATGTATAGTTGCGAAGCTCACACAGTGACAAACAAAACCGAGAAATACATGGGCACGTTTAACAGAAGAAAATTATGGTGCATCAGGCATAACTACGAGCTAAAATAACTGAGAAAGGACAGGAATTTAGTAGGCCGTATCAAAATATGATCGTATTTTATTTCATGTGCACAGAACAGCTTACCCACGTAACTTACCTTGCCTCTTCTAAACTACCTTGGCGGCCATTTTTTATTACTCAATGTAATAATATTAATAACAATAACAAAAACAACTGGAACAATAATAATATAACTGTTTTTACCACTTAAGCAGTTTAGCAGTTAGGCGAGCAGTTCGTCATACAGGGAAGGGAGTGTAGTCAATATTTACCCCAGGATCTCATTTCTTCAGGTTGAGTCTATCTGGGGACTGAAGGAAACCAATTGATTTCATGCTGCCATCGAGTATCGATATCTCTAAGTTATCACGCAGGCGTCACACTCATTGGTCTACCAAGCCATAATTTTTAATTAAATGAAATTATATTAAGTAATTATATATAATTTACCTTAATTTCCGTCCAGTGACGTCAAGCGTAATTTGTATTTGGTTACGCGTTTCAGGCCATGTGGCCCATCCTCAGACCATCACTCCAAAAGGAGCTCGTTAAAAAATAAAAATCCACATAAAACAAACACATAATAAATAAATACAAAAATATATTAAAACATTTAAATGCGTTCTATTACACGAACACGGTGCACCGCGTGTAGGCATGCCTGAACTGCATCAATTAAACCTGTTATCTATTATTATCTGTAATCGATCGCAGCGCGGTATCATACAGTGGGTTGGACCTGAAGTTAAGTTTATCATTAAGTATGTCGTCACACACATCTGGGTTATTATGACCTCTATATATCTCGAATTCTTCAAGCGCATCTATATAACGGCCTTTGGCACAATAATGTAGGGGTATGAAGTTATTGTTGAAATTTGTATATGAATGATTACATGAAATCAGATGCCTTGTAAAGTTAGATTTAATATTATCTATGGAAAAATTACCCCTGTTAAAATGGCTTTGTGGTGTGTGTTCGCGGAATCTTTTGATAAACGGTCTACCCGTTTGGATATAAAATCGGTCACAATCGTCACATATAAGCTTGTAAATACCAGTTTTGGATTCAATTGTTGTCTGAACGACTGGGCGAACTAAGTTCCGTAGACGGTTATTTGTTTTAAAAATGACAGTATAACCTAATTTATTTAAAGTGGATGTAAGGATCTTGGGCATCAACTCAGTGTATGTTGTTGTGATGTATTTGTCGTTAGGTGTAATATCATGTGTCTGTTTGGAACGACGGGATTTGTGTTTTCTAAGAATATTGTCAATCATTTGGGATTCATATCCGTTGCCCAGAGCTATGTGTTTAATTATGTTGAGTTCACACTCGAAATCATCATTATTTAGGGGGATCATCAAAAGTCTGTGAATAAAACTGTTGTAGGCCGTTAATTTTTTAGAGAAGGGGTGGTGTGAGTCTGCATGTATGGTCACGTTTGTGGTGGTAGGTTTTCTGTAAATTTTAAATTTTAAGCTGTTAAGTTGCCTGGTGACAGTAAGATCAAGAAAGTTGAGTTCATTATTGGTTTCAGTTTCCATAGTAAATTGAATATTGTGGGTAACGGTATTCATATGATTTTTAAGATTACTGATTTGGCGTAAAGTACCGTTAAAAATTAGAAAAGTATCATCTACATATCGGCCATAAAAGATAATATTATTGGCGAAGATATTATTGTTAAGGATATAATTGTTCTCATAAAAGTCAAGATATATATCAGCCAACAGGCCGGATAACGGTGAACCCATGGCCAGGCCGTCTGTTTGAATATAATAATTACCGTTGAAAGTAAAATAGTTTTGCTGAAGGATGAGTCTTAGTATGATAATTAGTTCTTTAATGAGTTGTGTGTCCAATTTGTTAGTACCATGAAGATTGTCATTCAAAATATCTAAAGTTTGGTTCACGGGTATATTTGTGTATAAATTGATGATGTCAAAGGAGGCTAGTTTGTAACTGACTTGTAATTTTATGTCGTTGACTTTATTTATGAAATCAATATTGTTGACGATAATATGGTTGTTTTTGAGAAAAATGTTATCTTTAATTAGTGTGACGAGTTTTTTGGCCGTTTTGAAACCCGGGGCCGTAGTAAAATTGACTAATGGCCTGATAGGAATGTCATCCTTGTGGATCTTGCGTAAGCCGGTAAGTTTTGGGGTGCGCGCGTTGATAGGTTTTAAGGAACGTCGAGTGCGATCGTTAAATAAATTGGTACAATTGTTGATAGTATTATTTAATGATTTTACATATGAGTCAGTGGGATCGTAATTTATTATCTCGATATTGTTATCAGAAATGAACTTGTGTACTTTCTGTGTGTATGTGTCGGTATGGATTATTACCAAAGTATGACCTTTGTCTGCCTTAGTAATAAGTGCGTTGTTATCATGCAACTTAGTTTTTATCTTTTTAAGTGTCTTGCGTTCAGCCTGTGCTCTTAACTGTTTCTGTGTTTTACGACCATTAGTATTAGGGTTATTTAAAATTTTATTAAATTTATAGTTAATTATGTGGCGTGACTGGCTTTGGAGATTCGAGTCATCAATGGCCTTGACTGCAGTCTCGGCATTAATAACTTCATCAACAATATTATGTTTGTTATCAGGTGGAAAGTTATAGTCTAAACCCTTATTAAGTAAGTTCATTTCATCGTTATCAAATGCTATATCGGTGAGGTTGACCGTGCGCGGGTAAAACGTATGTTTACATTTGGGAGTATGATGCGAACGTTGTGCTGAAATCAAACGTTTAAGTTTCATAGTTTGTTTTTGTCGTAATGTACGCATTGTATCTGAAATGTATGTGTTTACTTTGTCTAATATATTATCTATAATTGCAGGATGAATCTGGTTATGAATTAATAAATGCAGTTTGAATAAAGCTTTGTTAAGAGTGGTCTTTAACCGCGCAGACGGTAAAAAACCTTCGCATTTTGCTTCTAAGTGTCCTCACTACACTCGATACTAGCAGCAAGCAGAGAGTAGTAGCTACTATACTAGGCATTAGCAAATCTGAGGTTTGAAAATGTTGAAAGGAAGAGTAACCAAGACTACGAAATCCCTCCGCATGTTTACCTTTGCCTGAACGAACAAGAGTACTGCTTGCATGATATTGTTGGGTGTTCTTTAATGCCCTGTCGTAAATTTTACTGTTTATAGATTGCGTCAAGTGAGGAAGAAGAAACAGCGGTTAGTGAGAGAATTTCAAGGAGCTGACTGACGCCGCGGATTAAGTTTCATTAACAAATAATTCCACTTATGTAAATGTTACAGTATTGGACCCGCGACACTCTTCAATGGGACACGTAGTTTTAAATTTTAAGACGGGCTTCCGCTGCCTGTCTCTGTAATTATTAAGTAATTTTTTAAATTAATGATGACTAGATTAATAATTAATTATTACTAATCTAATATAATATAATCCTATCTCTCTGCGTTCAATAGAATCGTTTATGTTTTTGTCATAACTTATTATATAAGTAAAAAATCGTTTTGTTTATTTTAATTACAATTCGTTGACTCAATGAACACGCCTCGGTGAATGAGGGGGGTTTTAGAGTCAAATCTCCGTCGCAGAGGCATAAAAAGGATGAAAATATCAAAAATAAAAAAAAATTTGCTAGTAAAAATGTAGTCATATTCGCCGAAGAAAATAAAGTTAATTAATTCTGTAAATAGGATAATTTTTATTGCAGTATGCTATAACCATTTGGAAGTACGAAATCGCTTTGTGCGAAACATTGCCAATTGTCTGGTGGTTCTAACTTTTATCCTAGTTTTGAGTTTATATTACTTCCATGGTCCTTAAGGAAATGGAAGTATGGTGATGGAAAAAAAAATCGTGTTCGAGATTATTGCAGATTCTGATTGTACTACACTCAAAACATGAAAAAAGTCGTTTTTCGAAAAGTGTCTGTGTGTGTGTCTGTGTGTCTGTCCGTCTGTGTGTCTAGCTGTAGATTTTTTTCTATGGCAAACGATAATTGCCGCAAATTAAAACAGAATCAAATAATTTTTTGCGTACAGTCCTGATTTGTAGAGTACTCACGACCTATTGTTTTTGGTGAAGATCGGTTGAGGGAAAGGGGTAGTTTACCTGCAACGGTTTTTTTTTATCAAGGGTAATTTTTTTTTTTGGCAAACGATAACAGCCGCAAATTCAAAGAGAATCAAATAATGTTTCGCATACAGCCAGTGGCGGCGCTAACGAAACGGGGGCCCCCCCGCGAAACTAATTAGGGGGCCCTATAAAAATGGTTAAATTTTGTATACGTAATAGGGGAAAACACTCAAATGAGTTTCTATTTACGTGTGTTTCACAACAATGGTTTGTGAATACTTTCTCGTCTATCACAAAGCGTTTGCAATTTGCAAAGGATGTTTTACACGTATACAAACTCTTAAAATTCATTGTTGCTAAATAGACAAAGTTCTATACAAACTATAAAAAAACCAAAATAAAAAGAATTATTTATTTTTACGTCAAAGATCTAAATTCAGACTATGAAACAGTACCGCACGCAGAGTGTTAAAAATTTATTATTTAAAAACAATATCAAAGTAACATTCTAGCATTTTTCAAACATTTAAATTAGTTTGTAACTGAATTTGTGAAATTCTTGAATATACTCTATAGGCCTACACGTTCTTCTTAAGTCTAATCCAATTCAATAACACTCGAACTCAAGTAATGTACAGATGAGGATCAACCAAAGTTCACTGTTTTCCTAAGCCTAGTCTTCTTTTTTTAATAGCTAAGAACTTTTCAACCACTTCGTTGATATTAGTTTTCTGTGTCTCTTCATGCTCAATGCTTAACAGTGCCAAATCACTCAACCGAGTTTGGGCCATGGCACTTCTTAAGTATGACTTAATTAATTTAAGTTTTGAAAAGCTTCTTTCCACTGTAGCTGTCGTGACAGGTATGGTTAAATAAAGCTGCAAAGCTGTAGTTAAGTCTGGGAGGCAGCTCATAAGGCAGCTGTTTTTTCTTCAACCAGTAAAATCATCATTTTTCGAATGCTTTTCTTGTGTACAATTTCTTTGGCCATCAGAGCTTTGAAGGATATTACTTGGTCAGGCAGTGATGTGGAAAGGTCACCAGGATACACATTTACCAGAGCCTTACTTTTCTCCACTATTGTCTCTTGTGAGAAGTTTACTAAATTCTGAGGCGTCAGGAATGAAAACCTATCACCAATGCAACGAAATCCTTCGAATCTCATTTGTAGCTGAGCTATTACAATATCTAGTGTTGGATTGAAAACTTTTACTTCAAATGATTTCACTGGGTCGTCAATTCTATGGTCAACTGATAATTCAACAAAGAAGCGTTTTACAACTCGCTTACGCTTATTTTTCATGTTACAAGTTATGTCCCATGACTGGGCCAACTGTTTAGCACCAGCAAGAAAGCCGGCAAAGTCCTTTCTTAAAACTTTTAACTCATCACAAGCGCGGCTTAGAAACTGCCACGCTCTGCCTAGGTCAACAGTTAGCCTCTGTAGTGCTTTCGAAGTTATATTTACATTCTCTAAAATCTTAGTTTCATGGCAGAGCACAAGAATAAATTCAAAGTTTTCCAGGTGGTCTCTAATTGCTAATGCTTCTTCTGCCTCGGGGTTTTTTGAGCTGTATAGAATAATTTCTGTCAAACACTTAATCACAATTTTGAAATCATTTCTTAAAGCTAACAGACAGTCGTGTCTAGAAGACCACCTTGTTGGACATAGCTTTTTTAAAGTTAGATTTTTGGCAGAGCTGTCTTCTTTAACGGCAGTGTTAAGTTCTTGCCATCTATGTAAGCTTTCACTGAAAAACACATAAGTTTTCTGTACTATGTCATAAAATTGTCTTATTTCAGAAATATTTGATACTGAATCATTGATCACCAAGTTCAGGTTATGTGCAGCACAGTGTACGTAATCCGCGTTTGGGACTATATCCATAATTCTTTTCTGTAACCCAGAGTATTTCCCGCTCATTGTTGCTGCACCGTCATAACCTTGACCTCTACACTTACTAATGTCAATTTCATTTGTTTTCAAAAAGTCTAAAATCTTACTTTGAAACCCCTCACTGTTGGGATCCTTTATTTCTTGAAATCCCAAAACGGACTCACTAATCACAGTTTTATAATTGCCAGGAGATTCTTCTACTATGTTAATGTATCTGATTACAACAATCATTTCGTCAATCTTAGAAATGTCTTGTGTGCTATCAACAATTATAGAAAAAAAAGGAGACGAGTGAATCTGTTTTAGTAAGGCAGTCAATACTGATTTTCCTAGCAAGTTAATGATTTCATTTTGAATGTCATAGTGGAGGTATTTTGATCTGTTTTCTTCATTTTCTAAGTGTGCACTAAGGAGAGAATCGTAGCAAGAAATTAAAGATAGTATGTTCAAAAAATTTCCACTTCCAGGATTTATTTCATGTAATGATTCTCTATGGCCAAGAAACAGCAATGAACACAGTGCCATGGTTCGAATGACATCCACAATCTGTATGAAAATATCTTTCCATTTTTTCCGCTCATCGGAAATTTGATCAGCTACCATTTTACTCTTTTTCCAAGTGGCATACGTGAGACAAGATTGTAAATGAGCATTGCTGCTTTCATGAACTTTAATTTTTTTACTGAGACCTTTCCAATCTCTAATATCGCCTTCACACCAGCTTTGGGCATCAGCACTTTGGGTGAAAAGCCAACATGGTAAACAATAGACTCCATCTAGATTACGAGAGTAACAAAGCCAAAACCTGTGAACAATTTGGCCTGCTGCAGTTTTGAAAGAATAATATGCTGTACTGAAAGACCGCTTAGAAACGGAATCCTTCGGGAAAGGACCCTTTGTTTGACAAAGTTCACTTAACGTTATTAACTTTTTCACGTCGTCTGTCATTGTAGCTTGATTTTTATAGAATGCAATATCTGTCTCAAAACTTTGGCAGTTTGGATCGGAAGGGCCTGCTAAACTAGTTTTATTTGCGTGATTACTTATAACTTGAGTTGGTTCAAACTGATTTTCTGGTCCAGGTATGTCTTCGGACTGGCGAACACATTCAATGCCTAGCAGTTGTTCTTCTTGTTCATGTTGCAGTTGCTTATTTGTTTCCGTAATTGTATCACTTGTATCCGACGGACTAATGTTTAAATAAGGTTTATTGTCACTGTCACAATCAACTTCAAGTCCGATTTTTGTTTCTTTTTCATTACTTGCACTTGACTCGGGTTTGGGTTGTTCAACTTCACATTTTGATGATTTTTTATAAACTGGTCGAGTTTTGAAAGTTTACTTTTAGATTCTTCTCGTTGTTTTTGCAGTTTCCTTTTCGTAGCACCACTTAAATATTCACGCTTACTTTCCATTTTATAAACTCTGTCTCTAACACTCTAACTCTACACAAAATACAAAAACTAAAATCAAATGTTAAGTCATTAAACTTAAACGGCACTAAATTACGAAATGAATGCAATACAGTACAATCGCGCAAGAGATGCGACGCACTACTGAGTACTGAACTACATTGTGTTGTGTTTGTTTACGTCTCCTCAGTGCCGAGTGACTCATCGCACGGACGTACGGGCACCACAAGAGATAAGATAAGCTTCGCTTACAAACTACAAACAGTAATGTCATTTCGGAAAACGTAGTTTTTTTGCATGTCTATACACTTAAATAAAACGTATATTTCGTATTTTAAATACAAATTTGCCGGTAGTCGGACCCCATTAAAACTTTTTTCCTATTATAGCTCGTTTCATATTTTTTTCTAGGGGCCAGAGTGGCGGGGCCCCCCAGAGGGTCGAGGCCCCCCCGCGCCGCGGGGTCTGCGGGGGCCTTATCGCCGCCACTGCATACAGCCCTGAATTGTAGAGTTCTCAAGACCTATTGTTTTTGGTGAAGATCGGTTAAGGGAAAGGGGTAGTTTACCTGCAACCTTTTACGTTTTAACAGCAGTAAAGTACTTGAAAATTCATTTAAACTTTTTCAAACAATGGTAATTGTTAAAAATAAAATAATTTTGTGCCAGGCAATAAAATTATAATTTTTTCATTTTAGTGTAAATCATGTATGAGTGAAAATATATCGTTCGTGGCAGGCAAGCATATCTCAATTATTATAATGTTTACGTTTCCAAAGTGTTATTATTGTGATTACTGCAATAAAAAGGCAGGCAGGACACACAAACACACACACTCTTCGCGTTATTTCTGGTCTCACTCATTTTTATTTTCTTACGTTTACACGGTTTTTAAATGGAAAGTGCCGAAACCCACATCAACACAACGTGTGCAAGCCGAAAAGTTGTCTAGCGTGGACAGCGATTTGCTTCCTGTGGATCGCTCACCAGTGTAACTGCACGTGTTTACAGAGGAACGGTTCATAGACAGGCTTTTCGTCTTTAGGGAGTGAACCGTCTGCAAGATGCTCAGGGTCCATGAGAGACTTCGGAGCGATCCTTCTTTCCCGCGTGTTTGTTCTGTGAAACGTACACTGTAGATTCGCAGCTTTACTCTGAGCAACGCTCCATAGGGAATGTTGAATTTTTTTCCACAATGTACCCTCATACACACTAGAATCTGCTCTGATGTTTTGATTACGGACATAATAATATTAAGACTTTGGAAACTTGAGTACTATTTAATGGAGATTACACATTAACTTTTACAAGCCATTAGGCCTAATTTTATGCTTATTTTGAAGCAATAAATGTTTTAATAAAATAATACAATCTGTGTACTTATTTCTGTTATGATATAAGAATTACAAAATAATATGTGCATGTGTGTATGTATGAAAAATATAGAAATATTTTTCTCCTCTGGAAAATTGTTTGCCCCTCCTGGAAAATATTTTGACCTCGCTGATGAATAGTTATTTACTAGCCTGTGTGGAGCATAGCGTTATGACATGGATCAAAATGGTGGGTGTTAAACAGAAGACACAAACGTATTAAGGAAGAAATGTTTTGCTGAAAAATTTATAATTATACTGGTAAACAGAATCGTCGTTCTGGAATTCAGAAGACGAATGGAAAGAAAGAAAGAAAGACTCGATTTTTAAAAAGAAAAATGAAATGTTTGTATTAACAGGAAAGACTTTGATAACACTATAAACATCATTCACCCTCGGCCGATAACTCGCAGCGATAGCCTAAGTTCATTACAGGAATCAGATCGCAGCTTCCTTTGGCCAGCTCTTCGTTCGACCGACAAACATTTTATTCAAAAGTATAGTTCTTCCTCACGAAGTTTGAGGATAGTCTTCACCCACCTGACATGGGGGTACCATTTTAGCTGATACGTCATTTCTTCAGAACTCAAGCATCCACTTAGTTAATATTTAAATGATTTTATATATACATTTTAGGACATGGAAGTCATGTATGGTTCTCCATACCGATTTTTAATTTTATTATTCTGTAATATTTCCTGATTACTTAGGTAACAAAATTATTGAAATCGGATAACTACAAGTATTTAATTAATTAAAAACAAATAAGTTTACACTACTTTCGTTTCTACGGTAATCAGTTTGTATAATATTATATTATTTTATATTATTATATATATAACCTTGTTTTTGTTTTGTAATTTTACTTTCAATTGTTGGCACACCTGTGAAGGCAGAAGATGTTGTCATACAGATGTAGGCTATTGTTGTTTAGCAGACAGATATTGTTTTGTAAGAAGTGAGTAATAAAAACAATTTTTAACTTTATTTGCATTTTACCGAAAATTATTTTTTTGTCACTTATGTACCTTTTCTCCAGGAACCATACAACAGATTTTAATAAAACTTTTCACAGTTGTAAGTCAGACTTAGACATACATTTTGAGCGATATACTTTGTCAAAAACAAGTTTAAAAGTTTTGTAAAAAAATTCAAAACTATATAACACATGGTAAAAAAGTGTATGTACACAATTTTAATGATAACAAGACCTACAAAACGAATAAAAAATTGTACACTTAAAACGTGTAGAAGGGTTTTAATAACTGCCTCTGAAAATTCCATGACGATTGGCTAAGTGGTTCCTGAGATAAAGGTACATAGAATTTGTGAAATTAACATTAGAAGCACAGTGCCTACCAACTCCCCTTAAATGATTAAAATGTAAAGCTAATGTATTAATTTCTTAATCGTATCCGTAAAACATTTTTCAATTCATAGAATACTATGATTTCATGCTACCATTCAACAGCTTATACGAATGGACGGCGCCGGCGGCCAGTTGCGACCCAATCGTTCAAACAAGATCGGTTGCAACCGAGGTGAAAATTTAAACCTGGTTATATTTCGCCTAATTTCGATCGAAAACATCGTCCTATCAGCTAGCTACAGACAAATACTGCGTCTATCAAAGGCGTGTGAAGAGATGCAGGCTCACAATAGGAATGGTTGTTGTTGCCATTCAACTTTCTCTATGCTACCGTCATGTAAACTTTATGCTGTCGAAAAGTGGTGCTGAACATTACTAACATTTTCATATTAGTAATTTATGTTGAATTTAAATTTTTCTATATAAGTAACTGGACGTTTCTTGCAGTAATTATATAAATTTGTGATGTTATTCAATTTCTTTCTTCTGCAAGTAGTATAATTCGTATATTCTTTTTAACACCTGACGCACGTTTCACTGAATATCAACATCATCATAGGTTTCTAAGTAAATTAATAACAATCGAAATAATTCTATTAATATAAAATTAACGAATAATCGATTTTAATGTAAATAACTGATAATCGATTTAGGTCGATTAGTTAACGATTTTTTAATATTTATTTTCTTCAGCAGCTGTTTTCTCTGTTATATTTGAAAATTTTTTGTTTATATTTTATTCATTTTTATTTTTTAGTAAATTTATAATTTTAAATAGATCGTCTTGTTTTGTTTTTATTTGGGTTTGTTCTTTAATTAATAAATTATTGTTATTGTGTGTGTAAATGTTAGGATTTTCCCAAATATTCACTTTTTGACCTTTTTGTATGTTTTTAATTAATTTTATATTTTCAATAATAAATTAAACTTTATGCTGCCGAAAGGTGGTGCTGAACATTACCAACATTTTTATATTAGTAATTTAAGTTGTATTTATAATTTAAATAATAATAATAATAATATAACACAACTTTTAATTACTTTCAGCCACCAGCTTACAATTCCATTCATTCCTAACCTAACGTAACCTGACCCAACCTAATCTAACGTAAATTAACCAAACACAACCTAGTGAAACCTAACCTAAGCTAACCTAACGTAACAAAAACGCTGGAAGACAACGTTACTCACGTAAATTAAAAAGTTATAGAATTGAAAAATTATTGGAAACAGAAAGTGGAACGTTTCTACTAGTTGCCACGGAAATCGTTCACTTGTGACCAAATAAAAGTGCGGGGCGCAATTGACCGGGTAAGTGCAAGTAAAAATATCGCTTTGCCGCAACTGATCAACATCAAAATTTTAGCAACATTGCACGCCGACATTTTAAAATTTATAATTCGTTATTACCAGTTTTATGCGTGTAGTTTAGACATTTTTATTTTTAGATTACTTGCTCTTTTTCTTCTGTTTTACTTTCGTGCAACAGGTGTAAATGTTTGACAGTAACCCGCTGATACCGGCGTCAATATCGTACCAGGGCTGACGTGACGTGCCGCGGCGAGAATATGAGTATATTTTACCAACTTACTTTCCGTACGTAGACAGGTCGCTTACGATCTCAGCAGACTTTGTTTGCGGTGTGTTATTGCTTACTGTATAAGGTAGCAACAGAGATCGTGCCGCATTTGTGACTAAACCAGATCTGAACAAGTTTGAAAAGAAAAATATTTTTTTTTTCTAAAATCGTGGCATCAACAAAAATAAATTAATAAATCAAACGATATTCTTTCTTTTGCACTACGCCTACTGAAAATATCTGCCTAGAAAGAACAACTATTTTACTACTATGCAATATTTAAGGGAATATAAATTGCAACGCGGGTGGTGGAAAATATGCCACTTGGGCCGCTCGAGTAAAACGTTTTGCGAGCCGCAGTGTGTGGCAGCGTATTATCATGCGGAAGAACAACACTATTTGTGAGCATTGCCGAAGCTTCTTAAACGTCTCACAATACAACACTAAAGTCCTCTTTTGTTTCCTGAATTGTGTGAACAAAATTTTTGTATCGTCCCAAAAACACTGTAACGATCATTTTTAGTCCTATGGTGTTTGTCTGTAACGAAACCTTTTTTTGTTCTATAGTGTTTGTTCAGGTCATCAGGGGCCCACATCTTGTGGATACGAGTTTAGCAATCCCGACGTGCCCTAGCTGGATTCTCATTTTGCTTCAAATTGTGTTGGGCGAGATCTCTGACTTTAATATTTTATGTCTAGACTCTCTTAATTGACTCTTGTTTTTTTTCTGACCCCGACGCTGTTAAAGTACTCGAGAGCCAAAGTGTCTTTCTATTATCGTTTTAATTTTTTAGCTACTGCCTTGCAGTCCGGCGTTTGTTGTCAAAGGCTAGAGCAAGGAAACCTTGATTAAAAATTACAAACCGGTGCCTTGTGGTGTGGAGGGATCCACAAAGGCTAAGGGAAAAAACCTCAACAGAAAATCAAGCACGTTGGGAAGCCTTAAGGTGGCAGCCTAGGTACCTATCTGGAGGCTGGTGACCTCTGATAGGTAAACTTCACCTACTCATAATCTACACAGAAATAAACAGCACGGGTTTTATGGCACTAGACCTAGGCATGTCAAGAAAGATAAGTATAAGCCTCTTGGAGAATGAGATAGAGACAGACCAAGAGAACGGTGACTGTGAAGATGGTACAGGCTTCAAGCATAATCCTTAAAGTAAAGAAGAAGAAGAAGAAGAAGAAGAAGAAGAAGAAGAAGAAGAAGAAGAAGAAGAAGAAGAAGAAGAAGAAGAAGAAGAAGAAGAAGAAGAAGAAGAAGAAGAAGAAGAAGGACTGTTTGTCTGACATTTATGGGTTTTTTGTAAATTTTGTATTTGGTATTTGGTAAATAAATGACTCTGTTGGTATTTGGCAAATAAATGACTCTGTGTCTACTGTTTTGATTGTTCCTTAGTCTGTATATTCACGAAATCAACCCATGCCTTGTCTGCAGACACAATTGTTTGTGTCGTTGACGATCAAAGAAATTTAAATCTGCGGTCTTTCTTTCCGTTGTGTGTGAATTCCAGTCAGTTGTTTGGCATCTACTTCACATAGAATCTGTCTAACAACTACACGTACCTTATTGCCGTGTTCTAATTGATGTTGCAATCACCTATTTTACAGTAATTTACAATTCATGTAGAGGGGAGATATAAAGCTGTCAGTACGAGGCGAATCACAACAGACAGAGGAATGATGTTCTTCTTCAACGTCAGGAACTAGCAACTTTATCTGTTCAACTTCAGAGGCCTATCTTTCCATCTCCTCCGAGGTGTTCCAACAATTTTTCGCTCTCGCAGACTTATACGTTAACGTCGCTATTGAAATTCGTCTCCCGGGCAATTTCTCAACATGCTGTCTCCAGTTCTTCTGACATATGATTCCGATATCACATTTTTATTATTTGAGATGTAATATCCGCTATAAGACACCGATGTCGATAAAAAGTTAAATAAATTGGAAGACTAGTGAAGACGACTACTAGAGAATAAAACCCAGAGGGAGACTCAGCTGACGTTCAACAAGGGTCAGTTAAAAAGTTCGGGGAGCGACATATATAGCTCAGTGGTAAAAATAAAATCTTTCGTGTGCTGCAAGACGTATATTGTGCGTGAACACCTGTTAATTTCAAGATATATCTATTCATTTATTCACTCTTCACCAGCTGTTTGAAATTTTTCCGTTACCCTTTTTTTTAAAATGCACAAAATCAAATTTTGATTTAAATGGAATAAATCCTATTGTAGTCCCAAGCCACGTGTTTGTTAACCAAATACACTGTTACTCACCGTCTATGGCCTTTCCGTAATGTTTTCTCGTGTTTACATGTTTCGAGGCACTTGCCTCATCATCAGAACTTATAAAAACTAATCTATGTCATAAATGATGACATTTGTCAAAATATTAAAAACACAATACGGCAACTAAACTATGTACATAACTTGTTTTAAAAATGTTAGGTGTGCCTTGCAAGACAACACGCGCCGTACTGACGAAATCTAAGCCTTATCTCGACCATATCGCATAGCGGTATCGTACAGTATATTTGATTTATATTGTAATTGGTCGTTCAAAACGTGTGGCTTGGTACTGGCGTCGTTGTATGCTTTGTAAATCTCATATTCTTCAAGGGCGTTCAAATAACCCCCTTTACTGCAGAAATGAAGGGGTATTAAATTCGAGCTAAAATCCGTGTAACTGTGATTGTTGTCTATAAGCTTTAATTCTAAAAATCTCTGCACGTTTTTTAGCTTTCATATCTGCAATAGACGAGCCTTTAAACTTTATAATAGCGTAATTTGGAATAACCTTATTTTTCAAGCATGCTTTATTAAATCTAATATGCAGAATGGTCTTATGTAATTGTGTTTTAATATTCTGAAATCTGCGTACTACGTTATCACGACTATTATTATTCATTTTGATTTAAATGGAATAAATCCTATTGTAGTCCCAAGCCACGTGTTTGTTAACCAAATACACTGGTTACAAAGTCACCATTTTTAATATGAATTGAGGGATACAGTTTTAGAGATCGTCTACAAAACGACGACATGAGGAAGGACCTATAGTTATAGTCGGTTCTGGATTGAATAAAGGACATGCAGAACTGGAAGTCCCATGTGGAACTCGCGTATTCTTAACAAGCGTTTGCATATAGGCCAGTGGGAACGAGAGATCGTGGAAGTCAGAAAAAATTGTCAGAGACTCTGTCATGCCGAAAAGGGCTATAGCCCAATGAATGTAGTGAAGAAGAAGAAGAAGAAGAAGAAGAAGAAGAAGAAGAAGAAGAAGAAGAAGAAGAAGAAGAAGATCCGGCTATACAGAAAACTAAAGCGTAAAGATAGTAACGGCATACATTTTAGAAGGGCTTTGACCAACGTATCATAGTGTATTGACGTGAAAGACGCACATTGACAGAGAAGCAAGACAAATTAGGCGTTGTAGATTTATCTTAATTAGACGACGCCTAATTTGTCCTGCTTCTCTGTCAATGTGCGTCTTTCACGTCAATACAGTATGATACGTCAGGTCAAAGCCCTTCTAAAATGTATGCCGTTCGTAACTTTACGCTTTAGTGTTCTGTACATATTATTCAAAATTTCTTGATCTTGCTGATGACGTATTTGTCGTTAGTAAAATCTAATACAATATTAGAGGTGTTTACCAGACTAAAGAAGAAGGTAAATATTGTTACCAAACATTCATTTATATGTATATATAATATAATTACAAGTAATACTGTGTATATTTTGCTGTCTTGTGTTTCTCCTTAAAGCCACACTGCTGGGCTAGCCAACTGGTAATATAATAAAATTACAAGTTTAAGTTATGTATTTCTTGTTGTATTGATGTTAGGTGTTTTCGTGTGGTTGTAGACACGCACCGGTGCCTACTATAATGTTGGTTATAAAAGGTGTAATTTGCAATCGTAACTGTCACTGGTGTTAATGTTTTGCTGTTGTAAGTACGCTGTAATAATTCACTCTTCTTATTAAAATATAGTCCGCGCACTTGTGGTGTATCTGATTTACTTACCACTGTTGAAATTCAAATTCTATCTTGTGGCGTTCCGTCTGAAATACATTCACTTCAAACACAATAGAAAAAATATTCAATTTGAATATTTAACATGTTTTCACACACAGTAATAAATGCAGCAATATCTGATAAGTATATTGATTTATACTAATACTTTTTGAATTCTTCCGCAACCTGTCAGAACTGATTAAAAATAATGAATGAATCTACTTTTAATAAAATGATACTCTTGTTATGGTAATAAAAATTATAGGTTTATTAACAAGTTATTAAGTGAGAATATTTTTAACAAACAAAACAATAATTAACAACCCTTTCAATTGCTGATTACAAAATAAAACTTCAAATGAAACTCTATCTGATCTCTCAAGGCTCTGGTATACCTGTTGTTGTTACAATAATTTTACTGTACAGGTTATGTTGTTTTAATTCAGTATATACCATATTCCGTTAAGGTTCTTGGAGATATCATGATACCAGACTCAAGATGTACTATAATTAATTATTTAGGATTAACAATATTAACTGATAATTGAACAAAATATAAAATTTAAAATTGGTATCATATTTCTGATGTTTACAACAATTATCGTACGCCGGTATGCGCACGCATCTTTACTTTAGTATTGTGGTTAGGCTGTATGACTTGTACAGCATTTAACAAGTATTACTTTTAGTTAATAATTAGTTTTAAAATAATTTGTTCACAAGAGAAAAATTTCTAATAAAAAAAAACTCTTGTTTGCAATGTACTTCAATTTGCATGTCAATTGAGAACAATTCGGTAATGTCATCATAACAAGCTACCGTAATGGTTTCTGAGGTTAAGAATGACCGTTATTTTTATAAGGATAAGTTTGTCTTATTAACTAATATTACTTATGCTATACAGGTAAACATATTATTTTTTAATAAGTTTTAACATAGGATTGTCAGAATTATGTTTGATACAATTAATAAAATAAATTCTGAAATAACGAAATATTCAACAAATACGTTTTATCAAGTAAGCGTCTAAATGCACTCGTATTTATCAATAATTATCTTTAAGCATTATTTTTTACATCGTTATAATTTATTAAATTATTTTTTATAATATTTTAATAATGTTGTGTTAAATCTCCTTTAAATTCTGATAACTTAGTTGTTGATTTCCGATACGCTGCATAATGACTTGCGTAGTATCGAAAATTCGAAATTGGCTAAACTCTTATTTTTCTTTTAAGTATTGTTTAATTGAAATTGTACTCCCTGTTTCTTAATTAAAAAAATTCACTCGCAAATAGATTGATATTGTACACTGATCTACTTGATAAAATAACACAAATCCGCACTGTTGCACTCGTTAGTAAATGTGTAGTATTAGGTTAGTGTATGTATATTGTACTTGAGTAAAACATGTCGCGCACTAATTTAAAAATATACTTTTTCTGGTCTGGAGTGGCGTGGCTTGTTCCTTAGGTGTTCGATCGTAGACTGTCATGTACCTCGAGAGCATCTCTCGCTCGTCTGATGAACTTCATTCATTCCATTGGTTGGTTTTTGATAGTCTCTGACCCAAAAGGCCTATATTTTATTAAAATATTTAATTTTTAGTCAAAATCGATTTTGGGTTGGAGACTTTTTCACGTCATCGACGGTACAAATTTTTAGTTCGAAAGTTAAAAACTATCACAACTTCCTTATTATACGTCCTATCGTTAATCGGTTTATATCACCGAACTCAGGGCGTTTTGCTTATTAAAATAAGTCCAAACACGCTTATTTTCTGTTCACTATCAATATTATTATATTGATTTTATTTATTATTTTTGGTACGTCTTATCTTTATAAGTTCGTATTACCAGATTTTTCTTAAATCTAATATAACATTTCTTATTTAAACACTTCGAGTCTATATCTCATTTGGTTTAAGTTACAATTTGTGAAAAACTATTTCCTACACAATTTTCGCTATGGTGTTACTCAGCGTCCATGTTGGATTTTTCACAACCATGCTTATTATTAAATATCCTTATCTAAAATGAACATATTATTACCTAGTATTACTAACAATGACTATTTACATACTTTTTTACTATAATATTGGTGTATTACCGTGGTCAATTCAGTATTTACATCATTTTAAACCTCTCACATAATGCTTATACAACTTTTCATCTTGTTTTCTATTTTTATTACATAGATTATATTATTTAATTGTTATAATTAGTGTACATACACAATAATTAATCTGCTATATTCAATGGTCATCTTTTAATAAACTCAGAACCTCCTAATTATTCAGTAGTGGCTCTGTCTATGTTGTGTCATGACATTATAGGTATTTATTTTGTTTAATATAATAACAAAAGTGTTATTGTCCTATTTGGATTGTATTCCTAAAGTAGCATTGGATATCAATCTAACTTTTAGTAATGTTTCCAATTACTTTTACATAGGTTTACTAGTTATATTTTTCATAACTAGCTGGTTGGTCATTGTTTGTTTACCTCTGTCCTTTTTTCACATTGGACATTTGGTTTTCAAATGTTTATGTACAATATGATTGTTTTAGTGGTCATTATTTGTTCTCAAAGTAGCTCTGAGATTTCCTCTTGCTACTGGTAATAATTGTAATACCTTGTTCTCAATATTTAATGCAGTATTTTCTTTAACTAACTTGCTATACACTGGTTTAGCTTACATTTGGTCATATATACATGGTTATTTTGTTTACAATAATTCAGTCATAATACTGTTCTTAACATGTTCAAAACTTGTTCTCAAAGTATTATCATATATTCCTTTCACTACTGGTACTATTCTGATAAACATTTACATTAGTTTTAATACTGTAGTTTGCTTAACTAAATTGGTACATTGTCTTATTTCTGTCTTTGACTGTGTCACTATGTCTGACTTGTTTTGTTTACATTGTTTTGTCTTATACATTATATTGTTTCTTTATATTTACTTGATGATCATATATTTATACTAATATGTATCATTTTCTGTTATAATAGGTTACTTCCTTGTGGGTATTGTAACAATGTATCATCGGTTTTAGTGCAGTATCTACCTACACCTAAACTGACTCCATTATGGTATATTAACATAATACCTTCACTAATTTGTTACAAATGTTTACAACTCCTTCTAATACACTAATACAAATCTTTCTTATATTACTTACAATGTTTTTCTCTGGTCAATTGTGGAATCTAAATTCCTGTCATGTTTGACACTTAACAAATATTCTCTATTTGTTGTCAGTTTTTTGATATAAACAATAATATGATTGTTTTATATGTTCTGATCTGGTGGTCTTATAATTATGTGTGTTGGTCACAACTTTGTTAAATCAGTCACACTCATTGTTTGTGTTTATTTGACTATTTTTTAACCTTTGTTGCCTCATCATGAAATTAACCTATTTTTTCACACTGTAAACTTCCTCACTGTAATTGTTTGTGTGGTTTTCAGTTGAAATAATCAGTTATTCACCGGTTTCACATTTGTATTAAGTACACTTTTATTGTTTGTGTTTCTTTAAATGATCACACTGGTTTTCATGTCACACTTATAGTTATTTCTTTTGTCACTGACTGTTTCTTCTTTAAAATATATATGGTTCATTGATTCCTTACGTCTTTGGTTTCTCTTCATTCTTCTTCTTGGTCCTTCTTCTTTCTTCTTAATTCCAAATTTCATGGTAGTCGCTGTTTTCATTTTATTTCCATTGTCGTTGTAGCTTGATGATCCTTGTCTCGTTGATTCCCCTCACTGCTGGATATTATTTTCATTGATTCCCCTCACTGCTGGATCCTATTGGGTCTATTTATTAGTATTTTGTTTTGGTCTTGTGTCATTTTCTTTTTACGTTTTATAATTAAGGTTGACATATTCACATTCTCGTCTTCATTGTTGGATTCTTCTATTATTAGTTTTGTAGATACACAACTTATATACTTATTTTTGTTCATTTAAATATGTTCCCATGTCTCTTATCATACTTGACGTCATATATATTTATAGTATGTAACTACCATATTTTGGTACTGTTACAATATGGAGGTCAGAACATAGATTAAAAACTTCAAGGAGAAACTTCAAGGCACCAATGGTGTAGATGGATCTTTACAATGAGAAGATAATATTATTAAAACTTTACAACTTTACTTCCCTTTATAAGTGTCTCTCCCTTTGATAAAACAAACGACATAGAACAAATACTTTTAGTAATTTACTCGTTTCACCAGTGCTCTGACAAAGCAAATGATAAATGTTTCTTTAAACTAGTATTTCAAACCACAAAGCAGAGGTTAGTCCATATAAATTAGTTCTATATAAAATTGTGGAAACACATTTTACTATTGCCGTTAGTCATATTTATCTCCTATGTAATATAAATCTTTCAGCTTTTAAACAGTAACTTTTAAAGTGCTTAAATCTTATCACCCTTAAACATGCTTCAATCTTAAACATGAATTTCCTGTTTTTCCTGATAAATTATTAAATTACAATGTCACTTAACTGATATATATTTGATATCAACTTATTTTTCATTAACATAAAGTGCATTTGTATGATTAAAGATATCCGGGCTGTTTAGCCGTGGTCCATGGTTTATTTCCAAACCAAAAATATGGTTTGGTTTGGAAATAAACCATGGACCACGGCCAAACAGCCCGGATATCTTTAATCATACAACTGACACTGGCCGTGAAAGCCTGAGGACAATGTTATAAAGTACATTGTTTATAATAATGAGGCTGTCTGGATTAACTAACGTACCTCATGATAAACAGTAAACGGTCATTAGAACAAACGAAAGTAATGTTGTTTCATTCGAAGCTTCATCAGTTGGTGCATTACCAGGGATAACCACGAATGACTGGATATCCATGTAAAATGAATGTCTAATCTAAAATTGGATAATTGTAAAGTTTCCTTTCGAATTAAAACTTAATTTTTCTTTACCATTCTGAAAAGAATTTCATACAATTTCATTCCATCAATTTAATAAAATTTGATCTTAACATTTTATAGTAATTTTATTGTATAAATTCAGCGAATAATATTGAAGAGAGTTTTGTTAGGAAGAAAAAAGTAACATTTTCTGACACAACTGACACAAATTTTGGGAAAATCTCACGGAAAATGTAACATGAGTGTTCGTTCTTCTATCTTACAGAACTCTATTATATTCGAGATTGATTCCCACAAAAATAAGAAACGAGAGGCAAAAATGAGGCGAAGTCAAAATTACAAACAAATCGCAAACGCCGATAACGGGGTGTCAAATTAAAAAAACACTTTAACCAAAATCTGAATTCAGTGCTTATTTTTTTAAAATACCAACATTTTGGACGTCGTAGCCTAAAACTGGGTGAAACGTTTGATAAAATTACTAGCATCCATGTTGGGTATCAAATTAAAGAGAATTTTTACTAAAATATGAAGGTGGTTTTACGTTTTTAAACTTTAAAATTTTGAGTTCTAAAGCGCTTTGAGAAATAAAAAATCTTTTGTAGATTTTGAAAATTCAGTAGGAAACCAGATTAACATGAATAGTAACGCATATCCGAATGTTTCTAACGTTTAATATTTATTGTACAGTAGATGTTAATACACTATTGTAAATATTACTATTAAAGTAAATTATAAATTAAGAAATTTTAAATTACTATTAAAAATTGTAATTTTTTAATGCTTTTAAAGAAATAATAGAATAATTTAAATAATTTTTCATATAATTGAAAAATTACCTAATATTCCATTTTGTATAGTCTTATTCATACTTAGTTCAAATAGCAGCAAATTCTGCAGCTCAGGAAGCATACTAGATTTGTATGATTAAAAAACAATTTGTTTCCATAAATTGGTGATTTTGAGTAATGTTAATGTTAATGTTAATGTATCCTCTTTAATGTTAAAGGGGACAGTAAATTAATTTGTAAGTGATATAATGTAACACAGTGTGATATAATGTTTCAGTTTCTTATTGTGGACAAGTGCAATTTTTGTTTGTTTGCAAAAGTAAAATTATTAATATTATATGACGACATTTTGAAATTTCGTTTTTGTTATTTGTAAAGTTATGAATGTAGTTTGGGCTTGGTGAGGCTGTTTTTTTCATTTTTGGCTATTCTCTCTTTGACAATAGGCCTATATTTTCTGACAACAGGTGTCGATGTTTGACACAAGAGTCAATAACGTATTGACGGAACGTGGCAGGGCGAAAATATGAGTTTATTTTATCAAATAACCTACCACTTGTGGTGTCAACGGGTCGCTTATTATCTCTGTATATTTTGATTCTTTGGAATATGTGTGATATTGCTTACTGTACGAGGTAGCAACTTAGACCTTGTGCGGAGCCTTGGTGACTAAACCAAATCTATACAAGATTTAAAAAATTATGTTTTCTTTCAAAATCTGTTACAAGCAAGTAAATAATCAACAAATGAATATTACTTTTCTGTTGTGTTATAAATATTGAAAATATTTGTCCGGAAGAGACAGCTTGTACATCACGTTTAAGCGTATAAAAATATTTTTATCTTCTTTGAAATCTTCAAGTTTCACTAATATTTTCATTTGTACGTGTTTATAGCAATTAACAGTTAACCAATTTTGTTATAGCTTAAAAACTAAACTATGTGAGATTAAAATTAATAGTTAATGATTAATAATAATTATTTAAATGACTTTTAATTTTAAATCTAAATTTATAGTAATGCTAGTGTTGCATATAAGTTTGGTCTTAATTGAAACATTCATCTATCATGCGTTTGCCACATATATGGCAAATCTTTGTGGTGAGGCTTTATAAAGCCTTTTCTTTTTACTTTGATTGTAATCTTCGTAAAACAGAATGAAGAAATGAGTAAAAAACAACAAGAAGAACTAATTGGGAAAATGCAGGAAGAGCTAAAAAGAGAGGAAAGAATTAGTAAAAAGTTAGAAAAAAAGATAGAGATGATGAAAGAGAATTTACAAAGTCAGATTAACCAAATAAATGTAGAACTACAAGAACAATCCAATAAGTGGTAAGGAAAACTTGACGAGTTGCAGAAGAAGAATGAGAGCCGGATGAAATAAATAAATAAGGAGATTAAGAAACAAGCTAAAGAGAATAAAGAATTGCGAGAGATGGACCGCCGAGAATGGCAAGAAGCAATCATTAATACTCAGAAACAAAGCAAGCAACAAGTGGAAGTAATTGAACAGCAAGTAAGTAATCTGAAAGACGCTCAGCATGCCACTGAAGACAAGTTAAACAGTGTCTCGGTAGAAAAAGGTAGGAGGCTGGACGCGATAACAAACACCCTAACGACGGTTAAAGAAAACCAACAAAGAGTACAACGTAGATTGGAGGAGATGGAGCAGAGACCAGCCGTCGCAATGAATGGAAACAATGGTAATAAAAAAATAACATTTGAAAATGAGGACAGCTTCCCAATGGTATTTCTGAATGAATTGAAGGAATTACAAGAAACATACTATGCAGCGGAGAACACGAGATGGCTAAACCGGCATCTAACTGGTGAAGCGGCCATCTGGTGGCGTATTGTAAGAGGGCAAGTGAATATATTCCAAGAATTTGAAGAGATATTTGTTGAAAAATACTGGGGTGCTACTCAGCAGGAGCGTATTCGCGATCAACTAGAGTATGATCGATTTAATCGGAACGGTTCCCTTAGTATGATCCAGTATATGGAAAGATGTGTACTCCAGTAGGCAATTAATACCAGTTATGTCGGATCGTTACCTTATTAAGAAATTAGCACAGCATTATAACAGAGGAATTCAGATAGCCGTGGTAACTAGGGGAGTGATTACGATCAATAATTTTGAAGTGTTACTACGAGCATATATGGGATTTAATAACGGAATAAGTAATGAACAGCAGAAGACTAGCAAACAAACCGTATGTAATTTAAGAGGGAGCAACTGCAACCTCGAGAGAATAATGGATTTAACAACCGGCCCAGACACGGGTGGAAAGAAAAATTTACACAAAAGTCCAGAGGGGAAAGTGATCGGCAGACTATAAATTGTTTGGTCGTGGAACGGTAACCGGCTAGTAGCAGCGGGGGGTGAAGGCTCCACTACAGCACGAGAAGGTAATCAGTGACTACTCCTTATAAGGTCAACAAACTCGAGTGTTTGTAAACAAACAAACGGAGTCAGCGAGCCCGAGATATCTGTAAATACAATGTTTCCAGATATGCGAAGATAATGAATTGAAGAACACAAACAAAACATTAAAATAGAAAATGTTAAAAGCCCGGAATTGGTAGTTACAATAAATAAAGTAACTGTAAACGCTTTAATCGATACAGGAAGTGCAATTAATGCAGTATCCGAAATTTGGTATAATAATAATAAAATTAAGCTAGGTAAACATGAAATTCTAAGCGTTAATAATAAAACTATAATTGTAGTTTTTTATAATTGATGGAGAAGAGATCAAAACATACAAGAAAGCAAAAATTTTGCGAGATTAGCATTTATGATAGTTTAAGGTCCGATTGTGTGTTTTTTTTAATATTACCGGGTCTTGTAAGGGAATGTATACTTGGTATGAATTTTCTTAAACACGCAGGAAGCATAATTAATATAAAGAACAATAAGATCCAATTAGAAACAGAATTAAAAGCAATAGGAGATGAAGAGTTGTGTGAATTACTACTAATGGTAATACAAGAAGACGTCAATAACATAGAGGAAGGAATAGTCAAGAAGATCGACGAGATAGAAGAGGCAGACATAACAATGAGAAGCCAGCTAGAGCGACTTCTATAACAAAGAAGTATTCGATGAACGACCAGGTCGCATCAAAGGATATGATCATTATTTCCATGTAAATGATAATACGCCGTATCTACAAAAGGGATGGCCCGTACCGATTATATACCAGGAGGCCGTACAGACGGAAATAAGTAGGATGCTTGAATATGGGATAATAGAACGTGCCCAAAGCCCTTATATTAACCCACTGGTAACGGTGATCAAAAGGGGTGGCAAAGTTCGCCTATGTATGGACGCCCGAAAAATAAATAGTGTAACCACTCCCGATTATGAAGGAATATGGGCCACTCCAATAAATGAAATATTAGCCAGGTGCAACAATATAAAGATTATGTCGACAATAGACTTCACAAATAGTTTTTAGCAAGTTCCTCTAATGGAGAATTGTCGAAATTATACAGGCTTCTTACATGAAGGAAAATGCTACAGTTTAAAGTAACGCCGTTTGGTCTAAGTACCACCCTCGCTAGCTTAGCACGTGGACTAGACTATGTACTGACAGAAGAGGTAAAGAAGAACACCATAATTTATGTAGACGACATCTTATGCTTTTCTAATAATGAGCAAGAACACATCGTACATTTAGAAAATTTATTGGATAACTTGAAGAATGCAAATACGACGGTCAATTTCGAAAAATCAGTTTTTTAGAAAAGAAATTAAGTACCTTGGGTACTGTCTAACAACAAACGGAATTAAGACCTCACCAGATAAAGTAGCCGCAATACTAAACTTTTCCACACCCAGAAATACCAAACAGCTAAAACGATTTTTAGGTCTCACAAATTTCTTCAACAAATTCACAAACAAATACGCAGAGTGTACACAACCGTTACTGAAACTACTACAGAAGGGTAATAAGTTCAAATGGGATTCGGATATGGCAGAACAGATCCAACGGGTGAAAGAAGTATTCATTAATACTGTAATGCTGAAATTTCCCATACCAGGAAGGCGATTTTACCTGCAATGTGACGCCAGAAATTATGCATATGGTGGACAACTGTACCAAATCGATGATAATGGGGAGGTTGCTGTCATAGCATATGCGAGCAAAACGTTTAAAAATGCAGAGAGAAATTATTTCGCTACCGAACGAGAGCTACTCGCAATAGTACAGTGTTTGCTAAAATTCCTAATATACATATTAGGACAGCCACTTACCATTATAACAGACAATAAGGCATTAATATTTATCCAGAAATGTCATCTAAATAATACAAGAATAACAAGATGGATACTCAGCATACAGGATTACAACTTTGAGACCTTACACATCAAAGGTAAAGAGAATATCATTGCAGATACCCTCAGCAGGTACCCAGAAGATCACGACTATAACGGAATAACGGAAGATAAATATAAATACTACATTAATGGGAAAGAGGTAAAATTAAATAAGAATATGGGCAGCAAATTACGGAACATAAACCAAATACAAATGACAAATGAAAAATAAAAAGTAATTATAAAAAATTTCAGGAGGGAGATGATGACCGAATGAAGCAACACTGCAAAGTAATCAGTAATAAATTATACCCCAAGTGGAAAAACAAAAGTTATATATTCCTAATGAATTTCAAACTGAACTAATCACAGAAATTCATCAAATTTACGGAAACACCGGAACCAAGAAAACAATACAGTTAGTAAAGAAGTATTTCACAATGGACTCAATGTGCCAGACAATCAGCCGAGTAGTAAAATATTGTGACGTCTGTCAAAAATGTAAAGACAGTGGAAACAAATTTATTACCGGTGAAACTCGTCCGATATTACCGGCACGCAGGGGTGAGCTAATCAGCATCGATTATTACGAACCAGTTCCGGTATCCAGTGGTGGTGTCATATTTGTTAGTGATGGTCGATAATTTTACAAAATACGTACAGTTGTACGCGCTACGAAGAGCAACAACGAATGCTACACTGAAACGGTTACAACAATACATTACCAACTAAGGAAAACCAGATAATATATTAACAGACAATGGAACGCAGTTTACGTCCAGAAAATGGACACGAAGCCTCGAACAGTTAAATATAAAGCCAATGTTTACTGCAATACGGAATCCATGCACGAATATAGCTGAACGTTGGAACAGACAGCTATGAAACCTATTTAGAATATTCGTTAGAGAGAAGCATACTAAATGGGCTGCTTCTATAAAAGTTATAAGAGCATGCCTAAACGAAACATGTCAGGAAACCATAAAGATGACGCCATACGAAGCACAATTCTGGAATAAACCAACTAGGGACTGGGAGAAATATATAGATACTACGGTGGTGGGTACCGAGAAGGTAAACCTAAGTAAGATACATTTGCATATTAAAGATAGAGGTGAAAAGCAAGCAGTCCGGGTCAACAAGTCTAACATAATTACTAAGTTTAAAGTTGGCGATAAGGTACTAATACGTACATATAAACTCTCTGACGCAACACAAAACATCATTTCAAAGTTTTGCGCACTGTATAAAGGTTCATACGTTATCACACGTGAAATTGGAAGCGCTACGTATATGCTACAAGAATGCAAAGACAATAACGTAGTAAGGGGGATCTTCAATACGAGACAATTAAAGCTATATCTTTCAAGCCGCTTAAACGATTAATGAAATACCTTTATAAAAATAAAATATGACGTGTATAAATTCTTGTAAGAGTACGCATTAAGTTAGTAATTAATGGAATGTCAATATGAATAATTTAATCTTGTACCATGTCTTATAATAAGGATAATGGATGACTCAATGATACCATGTTAAAATAATAAAACTGTCAATTTTGATAGTTAAATTTTTTTTGTCAAACCGTTAGAAATAAATTGTTAATGTAAACTTTTATTTGTACTAAAATGTTCAATTTGTTGTTATATAACACTAATGATGTTTATTATTGATTTTATAATTATATTTATCTTATTGTTAAAAAATTAACAGATAAATAGAGGAAATAAGAGATTGCATTAATAGCATTTGAAATGGAATACAGTATAAATAAATGTAGTAAATGTATTTGTTGATTGTAAAGGAGGAAGTTAATGAATTAAAATTAACATTAATTTGTAGATTCATAAAATGTATAAAAATTTGTTTAATATTCTTAAATTAAGATCTATTCGCGATAAAAAGAGAAATGTTGGTTAAGTTAATACTCAGTTATTATGTAGCCTATTGACACAAAACAAAATGAACTAAGTGAATACTCGTGAATAGACAATCTAATTTAGCTAGGGTACTACTGTTACCACAATTATGACTACTAATTGTTTTCTCAATTATAATATTAGTTAGATTTTGCATATATGTGTGTGTATATATATATATTATAAAAAAGAGAAATGTTGTGTATACAGTGTTCGTGTTGTGATGTTATGTCGGGTGTTACACTCCGCGCACTTTTGATACTTACTGATGATTCCTCTGCGATGATGTTGTCCTGCAAAACAACTTAAGCTACTACGTGTATGTGGGCGCCACTTGGATTTTTTGTTCCAAGAAATTATTATTATTATTATTATTAAATTTTTATTTCTTAGATGTTAAATTAATTCTATGAAAAAATGTGAACAAGACAGTTTGAATTTGAAAATAACGTATGTTTAATGAACCTTAAAAATCGTCTGAAGGACTAACACTCGTATTAAATAAAATTGCAGAGTTACAAAAAATTATTATTGGCAAGTTTTTTCAATCATGTATCGGCTAATAAATATTTTATTTACTCAGTTGGAAAGCATGAGTTTAGTGTATGAAAAATCTTTATACTCAGGACGTGACTCCTTTGAACTACCAAGACAAATCAATAGGATGCTTTACAAAAATTGTGTGATTTGAAGGTGTGTGACATGTGTAGTACAACTGTGTGACAAATGATACCAGGTAAAAATGACTAACTTTTGAACAACTCACGTTCCGGTGGGTAATTATTTCTTGCACTGGACACTTCTCTTGGGGACGTTTTCAATCTTGCCTCTTCGTGTTAACGTTGCTCTTGCACTGGTAATTATTTATAAGTCAAAATACGGTTTTTTTTTTTAAAACTCCGCACGATTGAAATAAGTTTCGCACTGAATCTATGCTTTGAATTCTACCAGCGTTGATCAGCTGTCTGCGTGGTTTCTCGATTCGTCCGTCGCAGCGCTAGTTCCAGATTCAACGTTGAAAGGCTCGTGTCAGTAATTGTTTTGGGAATTTTGTCAAAGTCAGTTTGTCTTAGCGAATACCAGCAGAATTGATTCTCTCTATTAAAATTTGGCCCTTTTCAGGGTCGCTAGTGTTCTGGCTGCGTGCGTTCTATTAAATATGGCGTGTTGCTGCTCTATTCAACAACACGTTGGCGTATACTCCTTGTATAGGTTAAATCAGTCTTTTGTCATGTACGGGAAAAGCCTTTCTGTGTTCTCGTGTCGACTTCTCGTTCTTCGATTTCGCCTCGGACGTGATGATCAGTTTCGTGGGTGATGTGTCTCTTCTGGATTCAAAGCATAAAGTGTTTTTTGGTCAAATTTCGTCTTCCTTTTATAGTCTGTAAGGGGCATTGTTTTAATTTTTTGACATGAACTTCCGGGATTTTTGAGTAAAATTTTCTTCTAGAACGTTCGAGAATAATCAAATGGAACATCATGGAACAAATTTGACTTCCGTAGAAGCTTTAGACAAAAACTTCTTATTCTTCACACTAAAGGATATTACTGAAATTATTCTGGTATTTGTCAAACAATTTTACATAACTACTTACAATGTGCATGCCATTACTATTTTTGGATTCTCTGCTTTCAACTGAATCTAATGATACTAATTACGATTGGTTTTGAACAAATTAACTCTAATAAAATAACATAAAATACAACTCTTACCTTGGAATGTTTTCACAAAATTCCAATTTTCTACTTATAAAAATGTTGTGAAGTTGTTTGGTTCTTGCTACAACTTTAATGCATAACATAATTATCTTTTTATAACAAAATAAACAAATATTAACACATATAACATATAAATAATTTCAGTTTTGTATAGGCCTTACATATGTCCTATATTTTTTGTCACTGGTTCTTTACAATAATTTGACTTTTTTCGGTATCATATATGGAATTTTTTGGGGTATTCACTGAGAGTTTGTTATATTGTTTATCCTTGGTAATACCTGGTTTATCCTGATACATATTATTTTTACTGTAAGACTACTTAGCATCATATTGTTTTGCATAAATGATTCATTTTCTTGGTGTGACAAATTTCACTCTCATATTTCAAATCCTTTAAGAATTAAGCTTGTTTTCAACTGAGTAAGTTTGTTTCTATAGTACACGATAGGATTGTACCTTTTTCCTTTATTTTTGCTAATATTCTGCAATTATTCTGTCAAGTATGACTGTTTTTTGTGATTGTTTTTGGCCTCAGCCTGGTATGGTATAAGTAAATAGTTTCCTAACTCGACTGTTAAAGTGTTTTAGTTGGTCAAATATATAAGTATAGTCACACTATACTGTATTTCAACTTTATAATACAATTTGGTTGCATTTGGCAACATTAAATTCATAAATATTACAATATTGTAGGTCCATCACATGTTTTCAGTTAATACTGTTTTTGGCTATTTTAATTGATTTCTAATCACTTTACAGCTTTCTCTATTTAAGATAATTTGTTCGTCTTTGTCTAGTTGACATTTACATATATTTTTTATATTAATTCTATAATAATTAATTTTCACATACAATCTGAGTGATTGGACTCGGCACCTAAACATAGATTTTTTGTCATAATATTTATATATTTTTTTATTTTAACTTACATCCTTTTTAACAATGTATTCAAAACATTTAATACATTTATTTTATTTATATTACAAAGTATAATAATGGATCTCGTCCATTAATTCACAATAAATAGTTTTTTATACCCTATTCAGAGTTACATTTCTTAATAAGTAATGACCTCATTTGGGTTATTTCTGATATTATCTGTCTCTCTTATAGTATATTATTAGTTTTACACTGTTCTTTACTTAAATAATATATATGGGGTTTGAGTCTTAGTCATAGTCTTGTCGTTTTTTCATGTTAATGATATTAAATATCGGACAATATTACAAAATTTTTCGGATTACTTGGGTTCGATACTGTTCACCTCACTTTCCTCTTATGATAAATTACTATGCAAATAATTTTCTTTATGGAACGTTCTGTGACGTTACAATATATATTGGGTATCAATTGGAAGTATTGATAATAACATGTAGCAATAAAATCATATCTGAACTTAGACGAAAGTAGATGTAAGATTTTATAAATGAATGTTATTATAGGAATTATAATTATATGTAAATTGTAAAAAATGGATTCACAATTAAAATATGAAAACAAAACATTAAGTTACGGTGCAGGAACCTTCAAAAAATGATGTTAACAATTAATTAGGTCACAAAAGGTAAATGTCACACCTACTACACTATGTTCATAGGACGTAGAACATTTAAAACAGAATATCATTTTAAGCAAAATTTAATGGGCGTAAATTTGGGATCTTTTAGATTCAAGGAGATCCATCTCAACGGACCCAAATTGGGGACAGATGTAAACAAAAAGCGAACACAGAAAAACGCCAGAAGAAGAGTCACGATTGTAATACTGAGAAAGTGCAGTAAGGGTGCCTAACAGCAAAGTTGAATAACTCATCAACGGTGCAGCTGGAAGTGTTCTTACTGAAAGGAATGGAAACTACTAGATATAATTATGAAAGGGAACACACCCAGAAGAATACAATGAAGTTGGTTGAACCAATGAACAAGGCAGCTGGAGCCTTAGCGAGACTAAGGAATTGTTCTGGCAGAGGCGTAGAAAAACAACAGTAAGGGGTGACTGAATGAAGTACCGAGAAAACACAACAAAGGTTAATAAACCATACAGCTGGACACTAAGAGACATTTAAGGGATATTTCTCGCTAAAAGGATATAGAAAATTCAGCGAAAGGGTTACCAGTAAATACTGAGAAAACTAAAGTAAAGTTGAGTGAACCCATTAACCAGTGCAGCTGTGCGTTAGGAAGGCAGTTAAGAGAAATTGTGTCTAAATGGGACATAGAAAAAATGACAGGAAGATTTACAAGTGTGAAATCAGACTTAACGTAGCCGGAGGTGTTGAACTCTGGTTGAACTCTGGCGAAACTATAAGCCAAGAAATAGAGTAGGGTAAGAAGATGACCTATCAGAATTCAGCTTTCAACATAGGCGGGTTTCCTGGAGTGGAGTTCTTAGAAAACAGGAACGTAAAACCAATGGAAACGTAGCAGGGTAACACGTAAGAGAATTAGGAGGGAAGTTTCGTAGAAGAAACAGACAAGAACCAATGGAAACGGAGCAGTGAGACGAGAAGAAACTTAGTGGGGAATCCTGTGTATTTTGACTATATAAAATACGCTGAAAGCGTGATCAGGGGGTCTGTTACTAAATTTTCGGAGAGTCGGTAGTAACGTATATACTACGTATATCGAGTATATACTCGATGGAGTCCGTTATAATTTTCGCGGAGTCTTGACTTAAACATTTAAGAGTCTTTTCTTAAATTCGGAAGTAGTCGGTGGTGAAGGTTCAGCGATTTGACTTACGACTTACGTGGGGTTAAAATGTGTAAATAGTTGTGAAGATTTATAAACTTCTGCTATATTTTCGTAGAATGAAAATTAATAAACCATGTGTTTAATACAGTTAATATTGAAAGAGTGAGAACTAAGGTTTTATTAATTTATAACTAGTAAAGACAATTAGGATCGGAACATGTGTTCGGAATCAATCGTGGGCAAACTATAACTCACGTAACGAGAATAAACGCTATAACTAGTGAACGGTACTTCTACAAAGGTACTTTTACCTGGCCTCCCACCTGCACCGCATTGGCGTGTTGTCGTCTCCTGAATGTGTTCTCTGTGGATACGCTTCCATGAATGCGGATCACCTAATTGCATGTCCAGCCTTGATTTCAGACACGGAAGTCCAAGACGAAGATGGTACGGCAAGGCTCTCACGTCTCTACTGGTCAGCGCGCCGCCTAATGGCCCAACAGCCAAGGGTGGGCGTTGGCTAGTAAGTAAGTAAGTACTTCTACAAAGGTAATGTCAGAAAATACCGAATAGTAATAATTAAAGTGGAGTGATAAAAAGTGTTAAGCCATTTTCACTACAAGAGTAAACCACGATGATTAAGCAAAGTGAGAATGCATACAAAGGAGTGAGAAGCAGATCTTCAAGTACAACGTAGATCTAAGGAGCGGGAGATGAGGTCATCGCAGATCCACGCGCCGTAGATTTGGATAATCGTACCAACAGTAACTTTTATGTATTAGTTAATATTTTTCTAAAACACCTGTGTGTCCTATTAAAAGAATCCATACATAAATATGTACTATTAAAGAAATTACGCATGAAGTAACATTAAAACGTGAAGTAGTATGATTACAGCATTTCAATTAAGAAAAAATTCATATCTTAAACATGTATCCATTTATAAATAAAATATGTGTTAATATGATAATAAACTAGAGATAAGTGTTGTTCATGCTTAGATAAATTAAATTGAACCTTGAGATATAGAGATCTTAGAAGAAATGTCTATTGAGAGAAAGCATATTTTAAAATAATGGATGATCATAATATATTAAATGTCAAGGTAATTGATATTATTGAGAAGTAACGTAAAATTAATAATTGCATTACTTAGACTGATAAATGTGTATGTGTTTCATTAGTTAAATAACAACCTGAGGGATGACACAACAATATTACTTAATTAGTTTTCTTGAACACGGAAACTATTTTGTACTAATCACACCTAAGTCAACATTATACCATTACAATTAACATCAATAGACATCTCTGTAACTTTAAATACCGTTGTAAATAACGCCCAAGAATGTAGGCTAGATTGAAGAGAACATAATCTTTTAATTAACACAATATAATTAATGGTAACGAGTAATTAACGTTATAAATTGGCGCTCCAATCGCGGGGCTTAAGAAGGTACTATAAAGTATACGTAAAAATTTAACGTTATAAGCGCCACGTCAGCAGCGTGTGCGACGCATTGAAACATTATAGCTAGTAAAGTACCTCATCGATTTTTCTGCAATTTCCGTAATACAATTTGTAGCAACAGATTGAAGAGGATCCTTTACAGTAGACTCTCCTATTTTAAACCCTTGTTTAAACTTGAACCCCGAAGTTAATTCTCTTTTTTCTTCTCTTTAGTCTTAGAGTCACTTTAACGAGCTCAATAAGTTTTCTTGGTAATCCAGTTCTTCTTCTGCCTCATTCAACTTTCTTTTAATAATGCGTTCTTACGCCCGATTGTTATGTCAGACTCATAAAAAGGTTTGCAAAATTTGTTAACCCGCATAGCTTTCAGATTTTTTTTAACATCATGACAACGCTTAACAAGTCAACAAAGTCAAAGTTCATAGAGTCCAGGCATACAGAGTTAGATATACAACTGCAAAATTTGTTTACTATAATTATACTGAAACTAACTATTTATTATATTATAAATAATTAAGTCTATAAAATACGAAGGGCAAAAACTTTTCCAAGCATTAACTGGTGTTTCTTCATCAAAAACACATTGCACACACACACACACACACACACACACTATTATGTTTAATTTGCAACAGTGTCGTCGTTATACTGTAATAACAAAGCAGGTCTGTAATTACTCTCTTGCTTAGAGTGTTAGTAGTCGACATCAAACTAACTGTTATCATGACAATTAATTTTTCATCTTGCATCAGTATACGGTGAGTAATGCCTTATTGTCTCATCGCTCTGATGAAAAAACTGTCTAGCCGAAGCTCCAGTTGGTGAGGGACGTGACGAGAAACACGTAAAGGCGGTTTACGTGGCTCTGGAGAACAAGTGAAAGCCGCTATAAGCTACAACCGGTATCTCCTCTGCTTGTCAACAAGTAAGGGTTAGGTTACCCTCTTGACCTTGATGTATGAAATTGACCTTAAAGGCGGATAACCTTTGTTGGTCAACGGCGTGCGATATAGGAGACAAGGAGAAGCCACCGCATTATAGATCATTATGGATATATCAAAGAGGGATAACTGGTCTGTTTAGTCCAGAAAAACAGCCAGTTTGTAGGACACAACCACACAGAAAGTCGGGCTGGACATTAAGCCGGAAGATGCTAGCTCTACCACCGTTTTACTCTGCGAAATACTAACAACGTAGCCAGAGGACATTATTAAATACCAAACTCTCTCAAGCAAGAACTATTGAGATTTAAGGCCAGTCGTATTAAAGCAGCCAAATTGAGCTATCTCAGGGCACGTGGCAGAGTATAGTCTTTAAGGTCATAGAAGAAATGCAGATATAACTCAGGAACAGATTATTATCAATGCATTTGTTACTCGAAAGTACATCAGTTATGTTGCTCTGTCACAATGTGAACATGCAGAATGTCATATTGTCATATGTCATACTTTTCAACACGTACGAACAGTTTTTGACGTTCACTAAAGCCGGACTACACAATTTGCCAATAGCTCGCCAAAGTTGTACGCAAGAAAGTTTGTCTCGCAGCGTGATCCCGTGGCAAGAATGACCAGTGTCAAATGCCGAACGCCCAACTTTGTACGCAAGAAAGTTTGTCTCGCAGCGTGATCCCGTGGCAAGTATGACCAGTGTCAAATGCCGAACGGCCAACGTTGTACGCAAGAAAGTTTGTCTCGCAGCGTGATCCCGTGGCAAGAATGACCAGTGTAAAATGTCGAACTTCCAACGTTGGCGCTGGAAGGTATCGGAGAATTGTTGGTTATGTGTGCCGCGTCAAAGAACTCTTCAACAAAAGAACTTCTGAAATGTGTTCTTCTCTAACCTGCTTGTCAAACATAGTGTAATTATTTGGCACTTGTTTATGTTAATGACTAAAGGCGCAAATAACACTTCATCTTCCGTTTGCAGCTTTCAAAAATACAATATTGTGTACGGGCCACCTTTACAATTCTTCACTTAAGCCACGTGTATTCGCATCTACACGTCAAGCCGTTTAAGTCGTTGGGACTTCTCGTCTGCGGTCTTCACCTTTTCCTTTTGTATTCTTATGGTGTCCAAGTTGATATAACTCTTGCTACTTTTATCATTGTGTCTGATGTTGTATCGACGAATTCCCTCTTTAGTTATCCTTACTGAACTATCATTGTCATTAACAAAATCACCGTCTTGCTAACGTACCCGTATACGTCTTCTGCTGTTCTATCACTTGATATTTATAGGTTGCCTCTTTCTTGAGGTTTGCAATTTTGATTTCTTATCGTGTTCTCCTTTGTAAATGTACAGATCTAGGAACCATAAATAGGGCTCACAGAAACCGCACTTTGGCCAAATATTCAAGTGTTCAAATTTTGGGGACACTTTTTATTTTTCATAATATAACTGAGTCTGCCAAAATACTGCTCACGCTAGTCTAATTAGTCGTTTGGTTTCTAGACTGTAATTTTGTTTGTAGAAAAAAGGCATTATTACGTAACGAGTTTACACCGACAATGCCTAAAAGATACAATTACTTTATAATTACAGTGTGTGACATTAGGACGTCAGCAGATTTGCGTGATTGCTTAATTTAATTAAAAAATATAATTTCTCATAAGATTCAAGCGACGGAAATTAAATACTTAAGATCAGTAAAGGGATGTAAGAAAGCAGGCGGTATAAAAAGTGTGGATGTACGTAAGAAAGGATTTAAATGTATTTTCGAGAATAGTTATTGTTGTATAGAGGAAAATGTAATCTGCAACAAATGGGTAATACCCGTATTCCAGTGGCAGCCTATAATTACTACTAGCCACATGGAAGAAGGGACGTTGGACGACCAGTACCAAGTTGGCGAGAAACATGAGGCCTGAAGAGGAGAATGCTCCTAAGCCTTCCACGGTTGACGATGATGATCATCATGCTTTCACGCTAGCGAGGAAATATAAAACGTTTATTGAAAGTAAATCTTTGACGATATATTTGAGTTAATTTTCAGTAAGCTTTACTTTACAATAAAAATAGCTTAACAAAAAATCAGTACATCTAAAGAAACCGCAATGCTACATAATGAGAGTCGACTGTAATAACTTAAATGACCTTCAATGTGTTTCGCTCTGCATTGAGACGTAAAACATAGTACTTAATAATGTACTGACGTAGCAAAGAGAAGATGCTACCTAAGCTACCTAAGCCGATTAGCTTGAAATGGGGTCTTCGTTTTGCATGTCTACAAATGCTGTGAACATTACGTATAAATAGTTTGTTAGAGGGACAACAAATTCACTTATGTAGTGAATTATTCAGTTTACTTAGCAAATGATTTGATATGTTTTCCTGGTTTTTTTTATCTAGACGTTAAAATACTGTAAAAATGTAAAGACTGTAAAAAACATTTTATTGTAACGTACTATAACGGCAATGATCTTGCTACGTTGAGATGAGATTATGGAGATTATGGAATGTGTCTACGTTACACATTATACGCGGATCGTTCGAGATTGTCGCAGACACGCACGTTCCAGGCGTTTGTCAATTATTCCACCGGCAAGGTCGGACATTGCCTGTAACTAAGCAATTAATTCTCGACGCGTCGACAAGAAAACGGAAGATTGTTCACGAATCTCAGTGGGATGTACATACAAGCGCAAGGGCCGGCTAACTTCGGTTTTGGACCTGCGATATACAGTGGGAGTCGGAGTGATGTGACTTGAGGCTTGGTGATCGTTTGTTGCATAGTGCAGAATTGTAATTAGGCAACATTTATTGTTGTGTGTTGGACAAATTTTAACCTGAGGAATTGCATTTGAGTGACTTTGTTTATTTCTAACTCTAATTACAGATGTAATAAGTGACTTCATTAGATATCAAAATCTTTGAAGAGAAATTATTCTAAGATGGGGCATAAGCCTCGAAACGCGTCAAGTTAAGCGAAATTACAAGTAAGTCACTCGACGGATTCGGTAAACAATTATTTATTTAATACAAGTGACTTGGATACTTTAAAAATGAATATTTAACATTTATTGTCGTGTGTTGGATAAATTTGAACCTGAGGAATTGCATTTGAGTGACTTTGTTTATTTCTAACTATAATTACAGATGTAATAAGTGACTTCATTAGATATCAGTTATGTGTTTTCACTGTACGACACGATGAGCCACGTGACCGTAGTAGTAACCACACACACACACACACACACACACACACACACACACACACACACACACACACACACACACACACACACACACACACACACACACAATTTGTATAATACGCTACGATAATTACGACAATTACGTAACGATCTCGAAAAGTTAACAGGTGCAGTTACGTAATATTTGTACTCGTTTCTCGGCAGCCGAGCAGATGCAGTGTGTGTGTAGCCAATCTCAAGCCGTGCACACAAATAGCTTCCAGACTGTTCGAGAGCACTTTTCACTACGCAAATTATGCCGGCACGCCGCCAAAAGGATGGAAAATTATTCTGCAACACTTCCAGGATCTATATAAGCAACATACGTTGGTTCAGAAGACGTGGCGAGATTGTAGAGCGCGGACTAAGTGTTATAATTTGTGCGAAACTGCTGAATTCTAATAGTTGACCTTATTATTGCGTGTGAATTTAACTTGAATTGCTGTATGAAAGTATCTTGTTCATTTCAAATTGTTAATTGTGACTCACCAAAGCTGGAAATTAGTGGCTTTATTGGTGTCTGTACTGTGTTTCCACTATACCATACGACGGATCGTGAGACCGTCCTAACAATATGTATAGTTTACATAAATCTTACTTATCACGCCCTTGGTGATTTAAGGTCACTACCTAGTATCAGGCAACTGCAGATTCCTTCAATGTTAGATTGACATACAATATTATGGAACTTCCTTGTTTATGCCTCACAGGTAACCTTCGTTAACAATACATACCTGTGGTGATGACATCTGGAAGTCTGTGAATTCTGAGAAGTTTATTAAGTGTTTACGGAATATAATGTGTGAGTTAGTGAAAAGCTTTAATAAAAGTGGTTATAGTGATGATGTTAAGTGTTTAATTGTTTAACATGTATGGGCAATGTCAATTATTTAATTTGGTGAATTTTACTATTGACTGATCGTACTGCGTATTGGGAACTGCAATATTTTAATGGGAGTGTTATTCGTGGCTGGAAGAGTAATAGCAATTATTTTAAGTACCTATTTCTTTGGTCTTCAGTAATTTAGTTTTCTGTATTAAGATCACGATGTAAGCAATCCTACTGACATCTTTCCTAATTTCATCTTTTAGTGTTCTGTTAAAAATTTACGAATTTGGAAAAGTTCAAGATTTTCCATATCTCGGGTCATATGTGGACTAATGACTCCTCTAGAGACATTATCTGCTAATAGGTGTTGCTACGGACTAGTGAAACATTTTAAAATATAATTAATAAGTAAAGAGACGAAAACCGCGCTCTACAAGATTTTGATCAGACAAGTTCTGATGTATGGCTCGGACTGCTGGGTGCTAAAAAAACTAAATGAGCAGAAACTAGCCGTGTTTGAGAGAAAGGTACTGAGGAGAGTCTATGGCCCTGTGAAGGAAAACGAGATTTGGAGGCGACTGCATAATCGAGAGTTGTACGAAAGGTTTAAAGATCTTCCGATCGTGCAAATCATACAAATTAACAGATTGCGTTGGGCCGGACATGTCCAGAGAGTGGCGGAGGATAGAATCCCCAAAAAATCATGAATTATTTGCCGATGGAAAGGAGAAGGAGGGGAAGACCGCGTACAAGATGGCTGGACCAGGTTGGTAAGGAGGCAGTGAGGCTGGGTGCAGCAAACTGGTGGACATTGGCCGGGAGTAGAGATAAGTGAGGATGATTTATTTTGGACGCCAGGGCCCGGACTGGGCTGTAGCGCCGACGATGTATGTATGTATGTTAGTGTTCTGTTAAAATGTATTTATTTCATGTTTATTCCGTGTTTATTTCATGCTTCGATGATCATGAATATTTTTGTACTATGAATAAGTGAAAAATTTTATTTAATCAAAAATATTGACCATAACACATATTGTAGATAAACAAGAAATGGTGCAAGAAAACAATAAATTTGTAAGTTAATGTTCCTAAAAATAAATAGTTTGTGTTTTAATCGTTTGTTCAATGAATTTAAAATTCTAGATTTTTCTTGAAATCAGGGCATTGTATCCAGACGTTTCAGTACTATTACTTTTTTAAGTAAAATCAATTCGTAAAATTTTAAAAAAGGCTTAAAACTATTACGAGAAGAATATGTAAGAGGAAAAAGCAGCATTAAATATTTTATAACTCACGAGACAAAACTAAGAAGACGGAAAATTAATTTACATTAATGTTACCTGACGGAGAATCAGTAACTATGCAAATGAGAAATTCCCCGCAAACACATCAAGTTAGGCACTTCTAACATTGTGAGAATACACAGTGTTTACTCACAACTGCTCATATCTAAAGAAATATATGCAAATGTGTTTCTTCTGTTGGAAATTTCCTTGCAAAATTTGTAGTGGGAATTCAGCAATTGAAAGTATGTAACGTGTTTTGAGTAAGTCGAGTATTCAAATAAAAAATTTAGACGTGTACTCACGTACTTTTCAAGAGATTAATTATGGTAGTAAGAATGATACAAAATTTGCTATGTACATTCTTGCGAAAAATTATGGTATCGAAATTTTTAGGGGTGGTGTTGCAGGAGTATACTCAAGATTTCCAATAAAATTGTATTGGAAAAATTATGGAGAAATAAATTAGAAAACGAGCGATTTCTCAGACAAGTTGAAACCCCTACTTCATTTTGAGTAGTTAAAACAAAAAGAATATTTCTTTTTGTAAAGAGGGGTTACAAGTTATTTAAAACTAGGCTAAGGCCTAGAGAAGCTAAAAATTGCGCTGGATCCAGTAAGACTGGACTTGCAATGAAAACTCAAGAATTAAATAATTAACAATCCCATTTTATTATTCTATCTCATAATAAAAATATAATGAACAAATAAATACAACAGTGATTTACAATTCCCCTTTTAAATGGTTAAATAAAGAAGTATACCCTCTCAACAAGGCCACCTGAAAAATATTAACTGAATCCAAGAAAATAATTGCTATGTCACCATCAATGAATTGAAATTTAAAAATAATCATTAACCTAAAAATAAAACTCCCATTAAACTATTTATTAAAATATAAAATTTATATCATGTGTTCCTTTTAAAATGCAGTATATAAATTAATGAAGATAAATGATTTCATTCCCAGTTACTATTAATAATTAAAATAATTACTCAACCAATAAATGAACTTTAAAGGTGACACTTCCTATACTTGTTATACAGTTAAATAAAATAAATAATTTATTTAAAGAAATGATCAGCCACGATTATTGAGATAGAATACCTCCCTTAAAAAGAAAATGAAAAGGATATATCCACATGCCTACATGTGTTAACTTTCTGTAGTAAAAGACCCTGAATAATAAATCCCTATATCCCACCAAAAGTACAGTAATGCATAATATTTATATATATATATATATATCCCCCAAAATGTACACAGAAATATACAGACATAACATGTTCCACAAGACAAATTACATTATACAATAGTATACAAATACATAAAGGTCTCTTGCCACGCCCCCTTTTATATATTACCCTTCCGGTGTATATAAATTCTAAACTTCTTCTTTATAGTAATCCGAATTAGTATTAAAGATTTATATCTATGAATGTACCCCCATGGTGTGGGTTAATTGCACGTCATGTGTATCATAAAGTATTGCATACAAATGTCCCCAGGACCTAATAAAAATTCAAAAGAAGTGCCTAAGTGGCTAAGTGCTAAAATACTTAATTAAGGTGAGAAATAAAAATTGTTTAAAATAATTAACGCCCCCCAGTTACCATGATTAATATAAAGAATTTATATAGACTAAAATAGGGCCAATTAATGAAAAGAGAAAAATTGCACAATATTAGCACCTTATATAAAAAAATACATTTGTGTGTGTGTCAGAGACGGACATGTTCCTTCAACTTATGACCAGTCTCAACAAATTTGTCTCAATAACCTTGTTTCGACAAACAAGTTGAAAAGTGTTTCGACATGCATAGCTTGGTTGAAAATAATTAAAAAAAAACCTACCTCCCCAGTAATCTTTTTATACAAATGACATAACCTGATTTTAAAAATAAGAGAAAATATATGTTTTTATGCATAGTAAATTAAACTTGAGAAAATTACTAATAACAAAACTGACTTTAAATCTGTAGCGAAAGCCCTATAAAGTAATGAGTGGAAATCTAAGTTGGATGCTGTGTTGTAGACATGTCAGTCTCTGAACTGACAATTTACTATACATATATTGAAATTTTACAATTAATTCTTAGTGTTCACACTAAACTGTCCCATCAATTGGGGATCCAAATGAATGTTTATTTTGAAAGGTAAAACTGATGATTATGTATAACTGGTGCCATGTTGATTCTACGTGTTAATTATAAATGGTTGTTTTTCACCTGCTTATGTGTCGAGAAGGATGATCACTTATTTGGAACGTGGCGATCTTATGATTGGCATGTTGTTGTGGTTGTTGTGGTCTTATTCTCTTCGGTGTCGAGTGTGGAGCTTTTAAGATGTCATTCTTTCAGTCATGTAGCAGGACTTGTCTCTGTTCGGCGAACCCTGATCACATATTATATTTTTAGTGAGAGATCACACACAAATGCCCCCACTGTTTGGACACCCTCCAAAATCATATATAAAAACAACACCTAGTTATGTGCTACATAATAAAACTTGGTAACATTATTTTGGCCAACATGCCTTACTTAAAAAAAAACTCTCTAACAATGATTCTTTATAACCCTTTATAACCTGAACCTCACTGAATGTGAGTTGCTTTTGCAATATAATAATTTATCTTGGCTCTGTAACATCTTATGAACTTATTACTTTGAGTGAAATTGAGGTTACCACGTGGCGCAGAATTTATTTAAAACACATAGTTTTTTACTCCATATAATTTTAAGAACACCATTAATTTAAATGTGACATGATTTACATTTAAAACGTGCCCGAGTAAGTTCCCATATATATGTATAAAGTTTTACTGTCATTGTAGCAAAACTTTATACCACTTAATGACGAGGCATTGTGCAACAGGTTAAGTGCACAACACAATCTCGTTACATCAGCGTTAATGAAAGTTCAAACTTAATTATTTTGTGGTTATTGTACTTTAGGTATTAAGGCCGAGATTCTGACACTCCAATAATCAAGTTTTATTGGTTTATAAAAACTTTACAACAATTACGTCTCTCACAATGCATGATTCGACAAGTGGGGGCTTACTCAAGCTTACTAAAAAAAACGTTTTCTCCCGTGAAATTTAGTGTATAATTAATATAATGAAATCAAAACTTACCGCAGTCGTTTAAGAAACTATCTCACCATAGTAGTTAGAAGATGTTGGAAATTAATACCTCTCCACCGAAGGAATTTACCACGCAGCCATCAGTTAGACTTCGATGTTGAGACAAGGCCTTAACAGAAATTTTCGTTCCGTGCTCGTTTGGGTAACGAAAGTCTCACCAGGCTGCAGCACTGTTTTAAAACTGCTGCAAAAACTCAGCAGATGGCAACACCGACCAAACAGTGAAAAATCGAAAATGGTAGTTTCTCCTATCCGCGGGTAGGGAGCAGCACTCATTATTACTTTAATTTTTGTACTGTCCTTAACTTTCGTACTGCCAATAACGTCAAAACTGCCAATAAAATGACTGAACTAGCGCTGAATCTTTTGACTCAGAATGAAAGAAATAGAAGAATTTGTAAAGAAAAACCAATAGAGACAGAGAATGGTTATGGCATAAGATATGGTGTAATAACTACGTGGTGCAACGGAAGAAAGAACAGGAAGGGATAGGTCAAATTAGAAGTTTATGGGTTGGTGTAATGGGAGAAATACCAACAGGAAAATGAGCAGAAACTCTAGGACGTCAAAGTAGTCATCTTGGTACTCTCATGTCTGCAAAAGCAAAGGATTAGTAAATGTAATTTAACAACTGCACTAGGTAATGTGGAATAGAAACACTGACAAACATGTTAAATAGACGACTGTATGGATGTATAGTTGAAAGTACTGCTATATATTGCTAATGTAGCAAGTGTAGCAAATGGATAATGGAACTGCAAAAGCCTAGGGTAATATAAACGGGTTACTAACGACGGCATTTATCACAAAGAAGATTTGTCAAAATTCAAAATTAGACCTATAGAGACATGAACTGTGATACAGTAGGATCTAAGGACGGCCACATACTGGAGCGACATTTTGTTTCCCGGCAGACCAGTTTTGGCGAAATATGTAGCAAAGAGTCGCATACGACTCTGCTGCCATTACGATATATAAAGCCTAGCATTGTCTACACTGGCTGCAACATTGTCTAGAAGCGTCGCGAGGCCTCTCACGACCAAAGACAAAGATCCTTAAATTTATCTCTCTCAACAAAACAACTTGCGACATTTTGAATTATGCATGCCCGGTATTCTAAACACACAAGGCGAGGAGCACATATTATACTGCGTGCGTGTATTGTCCATTGGTTCTGATTCTCGAATATTGTGTATTTATTATAACTATTATTATTGTTGTTGTTGTTAATTGCCGTTGGGTATACAATGGAAACAAGTGTAGATATAGTTGAAACTATAATAGGTGCACAACAATGCCTGTCTCGAACCCGCGAACTACACACATTTACAGCTAAAAAACAACTGAATAGAAATTGTTTTGTCGTGAGCCAATGTCTCGAGCCTCTCTCCACCGAAGCGACGATTTGCAACATGATGCGTCAAAACGGTTCTATCGCGAAACAAAATTTCGCTCCTGTCTACTGACGGACTAAGAGGCTAATATGGTACGGACACTTGCGAAGAACGTCAGATGAAAGGTGGCCTCAAAAATTATAACAACGGCAGCTGGTACCGGTCTTCAAATAATAAAGTAAGGAGAGGACGTGAAGGAGAGTCGCAATTTATAAGAGGAAGACTGGAGAGACAGAATAAAAATATTCTTAGATGCAAGATACGCGTGCGCAGTCCTACTCGCATGTAGACGAAGAAAAATTGTTATAAAAAAGTCAGCTTTTTAAATGTATATTTTGAAGAAGTGCTTCAAAATGTGAATTATTTAAAAAGGCGTAGTACAAAAATACTAATAATATTTTCCTAAGGCTTTCACGGCCGGTGTCAGTTGTATAATGTGAAGTTATCTGGGTTGTTTGGCCGTGGTCCATGGTTTATTGCCAAACCAAACGTTTCAACAGCTCCAATGGCTGCCATCATCAGTGGAATTTAAAAGAAATCCTACGATTTCCCGCTATGCTATCTGTGCTAATTATTTACTAATGAATGATTTCCCACGATGCTACCTGTGCTAATTGTTTAATAATTAACAATTATTAATTAATTGTGGTGCGAGTCAATCATACACCATCTTTATTGTGATTGGCTCATGGTGCAGTCTCTACGTGGGTACTATTCGGATTGGCTGATGGTGTCATTTTTACCTGTAGGTGGGACTTTGTTGAATTTATAAGTACATGTAGCATGGCGGGACATCTTCAGCCTTTACCACAGTACTATGGGCCTGACGTGAACACCCAACTTTCAGGATTTTGTTTAAAATTCCACTGATGATGGCAGCCATTGGAGCTGTTGAAACGTTTGGTTTGGCAATAAACCATGGACCACGGCCGAACAGCCCGGATAACTTTACTAATAATAACAATATTACTAAAATGTTATTACTATGATTAATGAATAATCAAGTAGGTAATGTTAGGCAATGGCTCATAAGAAATGATGTGCACGCTGTTTTAATAAGTAAATGACAGCTTTTCATAGTAAATTATGTACAAATGTTTCATTTTGGAATCTTGATTTCTTTTTAAATGTCTACAAACGATGATATATAATGGATAGTGGGATTAGACCCTGTAATAGTTATAGTATACGGGCACATCAGAAGAATGGCAGCTGGATTGCAAACGTTACGAACTGGAAGAGAAAGAAGAAAAGGGATGCCTCGAATATGTTGGAGAATTTAATTGAATTCGGTGATACACAGTCGAGGTCTGAGAGACGTGGAATGGGAAAATGGAGAAGATTTATCATAAGAGAATGTGGTTGAGACGATGTTGACAGCAGCAACTGTAAATTAAAATAAATAAACACATGATAACTTTACGTTAAAATAAATATACACGAAAACCATATAATCATTTAAAGTGTAATATTGCATACGTATCTTTATGTAATATATATAAAACGAGTAGCCTGTTAGAATTTGTTTCTTTAGAATTTGTTTTTTATGAACTCGGTCGGAGTCACGTAGGGTTATTTCTTTAAAATTTTACAACTAAAAGAATAAAACTTCACCTATCCAACGATGCACAATATGAAAATAAATTACAAGAGTAACAACCAACCCAAGCGCTGTGACTTTCTTCACGATTCGCATTTTGATAAAAACTACTTTCATACTATCCGCTTGCGTCTTCCCCTTACCACACCATCACACACACGCTCTCACTCCCTCTCTCTCACGCTCTCTCTTTTTCTCTCCCTCTCTTTCATTTGCCCTGTATACGTTTTTTCTTTCTGTGACATGATGTTTCGAGGGGCGGATAAAGAAAATTATGATTTTACAAACAATATTTACTACATTGTACTACCCTCAAAACATGATGAAACGTTATTTTCCGAGAAGTGTATGTGTGTGTGTGTGTGCGTGTGTGCGCGCGCGCGCGCGTGTGTGTCTGTCTGCGTGTAGAATTTTTTTCTATGGCGAACAATAATTGTCGCAAATTCAAACAGAATCAAATAATTTTTTGCTTATTTGCTTACATTGTGAAGGAGTCAAGACCTATTGATTTTGATGAGTATCTGTTAAAGGGAAGGGGTAGTTTACCTGCAACGTTTTTTATTTTAACAAGAGTAAAGTATTTCTATGGCGAACGTTAACTGACACAAATTCAAACAGAATCAAATAATTCTTTGCATACGTACCCGAGTTGTAGAGGACTCAAGGTCTATTAATTTTGGTAAAGATCGGTTAAGTGAAATGGTAGTTTACGTGCACCGTTTTATGTTTTAAAAAGAGTGAAGTACTTAATTTCGATAAATAAAGTATCCTGAGAAAATGTCATAATAATCCACTGTGGAAAGGTATATGAAATATCTATAAATGAAAAGGGTAGTTCAAAGGGGATGGGGTGATTTTTTATAAATGAAAATGATAGTTGAAGGGGGAGGGGATAATGTTTGATATGTGTACTACGTTATCGGCAACAAAGAAGTAGCTTGTTGTTAAATATGTGTCTTTCCCGGTCTGTTTGGCCAATCATAAATCATATATTTAAATGATTTTTAATATAAACCTTAAAACATGGAAGTCAAGCGTGGTTCGCCATACCATTAATCACTTTTTATGTAGAAACGCGTATCAGGTACTATCCAAAACCAATCAGAAACATTAATTCCTACAACATTAGCGTACACACATATTACCCTTACTGAAATTATTGTGTTTAAGAGCCACCACATTAGTCTGGCAGTGCTTTGTTAAAACATTGATACATTGGATACATTAAAGGTAGTAGCAGCGTTAAGATTTCATATATGTGTAGATGATGATGATGGTGTAAGTTAACAATTACTATAATATCCTGATCGCTGATAATCGACAAAAGCGCCAACTGATACATTGTCTCGCCTGCAGTCCACTAATCTGTCAGCATTCTTAATTAAGCAAACTATTTGAACGCTTTATGTCTGATGAAATGTCACCAAAGAAAGTAGCTGTTTCGTTGTTCAGTTTACTGGTTCTGCGTACTTATTTTTTTCTGTGTGCAGAGATCCACTCTAGAAAGGTTTTATCTAACGTTATTATAATTCTCCTACTTTCTTAAACAGACAAATACTCACACTTGGGACAATTTTAAAAGTCAAAGCTAGAAACAAGATATTAAAAAAAAGAAATTAGATAATAAAAATAATATAACATGTTATCGAATTATAAATACTGAAATGCTGTAAGTAGTTATCTAATGGTTATCGTTTCCCGCTGTAGGTAGTTATCTAATGTTTATCGTTTCCCGCTGTAGGTAGTTATCTAATGGTTATCGTTTCCCGCTGTAGGTAATTATCTAATGTTTATCGTTTCCCGCTGTAGGTAGTTATCTAATGGTTATCGTTTCCCGCTGTAGGTAGTTATCTAATGTTTATCGTTTCCCGCTGTAGGTAATTATCTAATGGTTATCGTTTCCCGCTGTAGGTAGTTATCTAATGTTTATCGTTTCCCGCTGTAGGTAGTTATCTAATGGTTATCGTTTCCCGCTGTAGGTAGTTGATCTAATGTTTATCGTTTTAATTGGCGTGACGCACGTTTCGCTGATTGTCTCAGTATCTTCAGAGGTATATAAATGAATTTAGAATAATCGAATTGATTAGATTTAAATGTAAGAACTAACAAATAATCAAATTTATAAAATTTATTCTAATCTGTATACTCTATTTTGTATCTTACATGATTATTGTGTATATTGGATTTAGTTTTACGTTTTGTTTGGTTTAAAAGTATATAAACTTTGAAACTAATTCAAATTTTACATAGGCCAGACAAAGAAAAAACTGCACGATAGAATCCTTTAGCACCGGAATGCATTTTTAAAACCAAATACTTAAAAATCTACAGTATATTAGCCACGCATGATCTAAATAATAAAATCAATTTCCAGACATTCAAAATAAAAATTAATTAAAACGTACAAAAAGGTCACAAATGAATACTTGGAAAAACTTTAATATTTAAAAACACAATAACAGCAATTTACTAATTAAGGAACAAACACAAATAAAAACAAAAAAAGTGATTTAATATTGTTACGTAATGCGCAAAAAGTGTTACACATTACAAAACATTCTACATGTTTTTCGGATGTTCCAGTGGAATCCGGCTGTAATGTGTGTGTGTGTGTGTGTGTGTGTGTGTGTGTGTGTGTGTGTGTGTGTGTGTGTGTGTGTGACCTCAACAAACATTAGCGAGACTTTCCTAGCCTTTGCCAGCCGCGCGCACTGTGACAAGGCCTCAATCAATTACGTTCTAGCGTAGCGCCGATGCGTACTATGGATGTTTCTTGAATTTCGGCGGGGTAAAAATAGAAGTACTCAGCAACGCTGGATGCGTCCGGAAGAGAAAGTGGTCTTGTTTGCGTTCGTTTCTCTCATAATTTATTAAATTCTATTCGCGATTCTCTGTATTGGCGGCGATTGAATACGACAACCGTAATCGAGCAATGAGGAAAGACATTTTGCTTTTTAAAATATCGCCACACCGTAATGTGTAAGCTTTTTCTGGCTCTTATTTTGATAACTACTTTCATGAAAAGCTACTAGCTACTAGGTAGTGATAGTACTAGGTAGCTTTGGTTGTTTTTATTATTAAAAATACTTATTCTTTTACCTTAAAAACGCTTTTTATACTCAGCATTTTACTTCGATTGACAGCAATCATTTCTGTGACGAGTCTTAGTAAACATGAGTTACAAATACTCGAAGATAAATTATTGACTAATATTGCGAAATTATTTACTCCTATCATCATCGTTAGTACCAGCCTTTCCACAGCCTAGAGACGCAGTCAGTGTTCTGTGAGTTCTCTTATGAGCAATTCTTGACCTTCTTCGCTACACGGACGGACATTCCTGCGACTTGCAAGGCGCCGTCGTATTTTCTCGCCCACTAATCTAATCTAGCGTCCGTCAAATTGTCTTCTAGCCAGGTAAAATGATCTGCCCGTAATCCATTTAATAATAGTTTTCAGTTTCGTAATCGCGTAATCGATTTCAGTCTCGCACATTCTGCTTTAGTTGCATATTAATTTTTCTCCATCTTTACGTTGCCCGTTTGCATCGGGAAGCTTCACCACTTCGTAAATTTCGTCCCATCTTGAGTCGCGCCGCTTCATCCAAGTATTTCCCTTTCAGTATTAGAAATGATCTTATTGTTAAGATCTAGTATTTTATAACTTCATTATTTGTTATTTCCAGCATACAAAACCTGTTTTGTTTGTTTTTTGAAGGAATCTGTATTTAATCTCTTTGTAAACAAAAATACTTCAAAATATTTCATTAGACGAAAGACCAGCACGCCCCGCCATAATACTCGAATCAGGTTCTGTTAAGATTGTGAAACGTTCTTCTATAGAGACTTTTTTTATTCTGTTAGGGAATAGGCGAATCACCTGTTCCGGTCACAAAATAATACATCCACTTCTCCAACGCTTCCAGGGGCCTCCTGTACTCCTTTGCCCAATAGCCTCGTATTGCCTTAGAGAAACTGCCATCTGGTACCCTATTCAGATGAGCAATCAATCTCTCTTTGTTTTGTTCAAAAAATGTTCAATTTTTGCGAATGTCTTCCATCCGGTTTATTCCTTTGCGACTTTCGAGTACGATAAATTCCTACAAGGACATTACCAACATCTGTAGAGTAAGGCCAGTGGTAGGAGCGCTACCTTCGAGCGTCTCTGCTCCTGCTGTGGAGTTCATTCAGAGGCACACCTCTTAGTGACGTTGGACAACCTTCCTCTTCCGCCTCTTCGACCATTTCACACCGTTCAACCCTGGCCAGGCCCATATCGGGCAATATGGAAGAAAATCAAGAAAACAAGAATTACTTAATAAAGCTGAAGTATGAAAACAAAGATTCGTAGCCCTGAAAAACCTAATAGCTTCGGTTTCGAAATGAACAAGAGTTGGTCAAGGGAGACCAGACAGGAAAGTTAAAGAAAGGGATTCCTCCCTAGGCAGGTTGAAGCAAGGTGAGAATCCAGCTAGGGTACGTCGGGTGTGCTAAACCCGTATCCATCTATACACACATAATTTATCAGATTAGTTTAGAGCGATTGATCTCCAAGTTAGGGTATCAGTACACAACATCGTTATTTGACTGTGTGCACTTATAAAATGACGGTAAATGCTTCTGGAAATCGTGTTTATTTACTCCTGTAAGAATCGGTAGGTATCGTTATTTTTATCGCGTTTCTTATTGATCAGTAAATATGTTATTGTAGCGCGGCATTGCGTGTCGCCGCCTACTCGTGCTTGTAAGGTATCCGCCGATATATAATATCCAATCTGTTTACCGTATATTTTTATAGGGCTTGCTAATTAAAATTCCCTCAATGCGTGCCCGTTCAGGCGGAATGTTATTTTTCAGCGTCTAATAAAGATTTCTCCAGAAGAGTTTTTCGGCGACTTTTATCTGTGTAGGTGTCTGTAGCAGTTCGACAAATCCGCGACTACCGTTGATTGAAATCGCTTGGAAATATTTTTCTTGCGACTTGATATTTTACTAAGTGAAATAAGAAACCGTATTCAGTGTTTCGGGAATCGGCTTTAATTTCGTACGAAATTAATTTCGTCGTCGATTCGTTAAATTCAATTCAACACCGTCGCGTCGTGGAGGGATATCATGGTTGTAATTGCCCGCTTTAGTGGAGCGTGCTTCTTCGTTTTTAAATTAACAAATAAATGAGGCGTTTTCTGTGACTTTGCAGTTTAGAGTTTTTTTCCTTTCCCGATTGAACTTTGCAATAAAAAGCAAGCGTGAACGATTCTAATGAATTAATGAATAAATTAAAATTCGTTTAACGGAGTCTGCGTTGCTTAACAGAGCGCGTTCCAGGAGAGAGCACCTACACAAATAAACAGTATACTTAAACGCAATTGGGAGAAATCGTCACGAAATATGTTTAAATCTCTTTTAAAATTCATTGTTCAAGTAATTTAAATATTCTGTTTTTCGTTTGTTATTTTTTTGTGGAAGAGCGAACATTAAATTTCAACGATATACCACAAACTGTTCACACCTTCTTTAAAATAGTTACTTTTTGAGTTTGTAAGTTTATAAAGCATCGTGGTTCCGTGTGGAAAATCAAGCGTTGTGTGTGTGAAAAGAAAATCTGGATGGGAGACCACGTGGCGCGGCGGATCTATACACTCGTAAAGGCAAAGTGTAAAATTTCGAATTGAAGGAAAATAGGTTTTGTAGCTCCAGTTTGTGATTTTCCTAATCTCGTATTTTGTTAATTAATCATTCTCTGTACATAAATGTGAAAAAATGTTTAAAACAAAATGCTGTAATAATGATGTTTTGTAATAATACATGAATCTGAGATAAATACTACTTCTAGTAGGTTCCATAAATGAGTCAAGATCAGTTTTATACGAATCATAAAATGGTAGCCATGTACAAAAACAGTAAATTCAGAACCTTATTATAAGTTAGTTTACTTTTCTGTTTTTCCGAAATGATTAAAAGTTAGTACATAGGCGTGTACCTCATAATTAAAATACAGTAATTACAGTATGGGTCTTATAATTGTGCGGGACAATTGTAATACAATTATGTTTTATATTAGTTAACATTTTTATTGCTTGTGAACAATTTTTATTTGATTTGTTGTAAGAGACTAAGAGACTATCTTGTTGATTACAAACTGTTTAACTGTGATAATTAAAGCTGGTGATTAGTGACGTAATTGGTGTCTTGTATTTTGTTTTCCACTGTACCATACGACGATAAGTAGACCGTCGTCACAATACAATAAATTTTTTTAAATAAATAAAATATGAACATAAAACATTTCTAATATAACTGTTTGGCAGCTGATTAAGTAACTAAACATTAAAACAATCATCAATTTAAATCAAATTAAATGAATTATTTGGAATATTGTATTAAATAGAAACAAATTTTATTATTTGTTAGTTTTATATTGAAACCGAATCAATTCGATTATTTTATAATTCCTTTATAAACCTTTGAAGGTACAGATAGAAACAGTAAAACGTGAGTCTGATGAATTGAAACGACAAAAATAATAAGATAAATTTCCTGCAGAAGTAATTATAATTTGACAAAGTATATTATTGTACAATAATACTGCAAGTAATTCATAGAGCTACTAATAAAAAAAATTAATAATAAATATACACAAAAACTTGTTCCTTTCATTATTTTATTTGTAAAAGCAATTAAATGTTTAATAATTTTTCTAATATTTTACACAAAATGCGCCCTACGTTAAGACACCTAATATCAATTGTTCACACTTTTTGCTTAAAAAATTATTATAAAGCGGTAAAAGCAATTTATATATTCGACAGCGAATGAATTATCTGACAAAATAGAACATAAATATTTCATAAGCGTTACGGAGACCAAATAAAATATTAGTTAGTTTAGATTTTGAGACTTGGCATGTAGCAGCCTACTTTTATTTCTATAAGCAACTTAGCTAATCCAACAAATTAAATATGGTTATAACAAACATAGTTATAAAAAATATGCGCGTATGATGTGGATATTTTGTCCAAACCAGTAAACAGGAATGAAACTACAAACAACAAAAAAGACAGTTCTCAAGACGTACAAAGAAAACCACATAATTTAACTTTACTTGATTCACAGTGAGCCTCTAAACCTTACAAGAACCCCGATAGAAAAGACGCTAGACTCGTAACAATGAAAGAGACCGATAATACTAAAACTTTAATGCAAACCACAATCTAAAAGAGTTTATAATCAAAGATCTAAGATCAAAGGATTTATTATTCAAAATTAACGGATCGAAAGAGTGAAAGTAATACGTCTGCAAAGTTTTCTCTACTATAACGAATAACTTTACAGAAACGTCAGAAAACAAAAACTAAATACAGCTAAAGAGCAAGTAATTGTATACTTGTTCTCGTGTAACAAATAATATTATTACGCCTACGATATAGGCAAATCCCGTGTGGTAGTTTTGAATTTTTGTTTTTAGAAGGTCGGATAATGAGGAGTTTTGAATACAGTACATATTTTTACGCCTTCCAGAGCCTGGCGGATTATTTAATGAACACGTAGGAGATTCTCGTAACTATGCAACACGGGCTGAACATAAAACGGTGTTTAGGAAGCTAATTGTAGATGTAGGCTAGTACATCGAAGGCTAGGCTAGGCTAGTACTGCGAATCGAAGGCATAAGACGTGTTGTTAGTAATTGTTACTTGCTGCAGACACCTGTTGGCGATTTGTAGACCTAATACATATTCTAAAAATGTTAATTACCTGATGTTTATTGTTTGCAAAATTAGTGTGTGTTTTTTAAATATTGTTAAAGAACAAGTAATAGATAGACAAGTATAATTGTAGTTGTAGTTGTAATTGTAGTGTGCTTGCAGATACGCTCCGGTATCTGCTATTATGTTGTTTCTGTAAAAACTGCTCCAATTATAACTATTAGGAGTTATTAGTGTGTTTGTATAAGTGTTTATGAAGATTTCACTCTTTCAATTTAAATGAGTTTCGCGCACCTTTTGTTGTATGCCTCCCTCACTTACCACAAGTATCCGTTTCAGGCCTGTTCTGTGACGGTTGTTACTGAAATACATACATTCAAAATACGCACAAATATTCAATTTGAATATTTATAACAGTTAGTACACATATGTAATACTTTAAATTTCTCTTAATTTGAATTCTTCCGCCACCTCTGGTAGAACTGATTTACAAGAAATAATTTAATTTCTATTTGAAATGATACTCTTGTTCATTGGTAAAGAAGTGTAGGTTTATTAACAAATTCTAAAAATGGCAAATTTCAAGAAAAAACAATTAACAATCATTTAGACTAATAACCCTTTAAATAATAATTACAATCGATTAAATTTAACACAAAACTCTATCCAGGCTCAATGCTGGTAGTACTGTCTCTAATACAATAATTTGAATTTATAAGGTTATGTTTTCTCGTTAATATATTATCAGGTTGTTAGGTTCTTTGAGGATCCATGATATCAGTGTCAAGATGTAATATTTATAGAATCAATAAAATTAAACAATGGTTCAAAAATAACGAATAAATATAAAACAATGAAATTTAATACCATATGTATGGTAATTAAGTAATTATCGTACGTCTGTATGCGCACGCACCTTATAACTTTCTATAGCCAGTGTCAGACTCGTGGCTTGTACGGTTTCA